>AP027103.1:85277822-85692822 GCA_028142955.1 Pinctada fucata | reverse complement strand
CCATTCTGATAAAAAATACACAAAGGATATATCATTATTATTATAAAATTGAACAAATCTAATAATTTTAAAATGGCTTTTTTGTTTATTCAATGGTATAAACTGGCTATCATATAAAATTCCAAGAGGAAAATATCAAGAATAAGTGCACAAATTAAACATGTATTACTGAAACATTTCAGGATTAGGGAAAAAATCTACAACATATTTAGTTACCTGTACAAGTCTGTACCATGACATCAATTGCAAAGCTTATAAATTGACACCAAAATAGCAAAATCTCTTCCGTTCATTGAAATAAATAAATCTACATTTTTCCCTGGACCTCAAGTTCAAATTTTGTTTTATAATGCATGACTCAAGCCAACTTTGTCCAATGGTCATGATGGTATAAAGCAAAGCAATCAAATGATAAAAGTATGTGTAGGTCAAATTCAATGATTTGACCAATTTCTTCATAAGGACATTAAGAGATGACAGAAACAAAAGCAATCAGAGAGAAAAATGACAACTTTCACAATGTGTATGTAAATTTTGAAACAAATAATAATTCTTATCATAGCTAAGTTCAAGTCTTTCATGAGTAATAATTTGCTTGTGCACATCTCAGGAATACCTATGGTATGTCAAGACTGCTCACGGCAGAGTGTACTTGACATATACAATACACATTACCTATCCACTACCACATAAAGATCAATTATTCTCCATTACCTATCCACTACCACATAAGGATGAGTTATACTCCATTACCTATCCACTACCACATAAGGATGAGTTATACTCCATTACCTATCCACTACCACATAAGGATGAGTTATACTCCATTACCTATCCACTATCACATAAGGATGAGTTATACTCCATTACCTATCCACTACCACATAAGGATGAGTTATACTCCATTACCTATCCACTACCACATAAGGATGAGTTATACTCCATTACCTATCCACTACCACATAAGGATGAGTTATACTCCATTACCTATCCACTACCACATAAGGATGAGTTATACTCCATTACCTATCCACTACCACATAAGGATGAGTCATACTCCATTACCTATCCACTACCACATAAGGATGAGTTATACTCCATTACCTATCCACTACCACATAAGGATCAGTTATTCTCCATTACCTATCCAATACCACATAAGGATGAGTTATACTCCATTACCTATCCACTACCACATAAGGATGAGTTATACTCCATTACCTATCCACTACTACATAAGGATGAGTTATACTCCATTACCTATCCACTACCACATAAGGATGAGTTATACTCCATTACCTGTCCACTACCACATAAGGATGAGTTATACTCCTTACCTATCCACTACCACATAAGGATGAGTTATACATTTTTGTACTCCATTACCTATCCACTACCACATAAGGATGAGTTATTCTCTATTACCTATCCACTACCACATAAGGATGAGTTACACTCCATTACCTATCCAATACCACATAAAGATGAGTTATACTACATTACCTATCCACTATCACATAAAGATGACTTATTCTCTATTACCTATCCACTACCACATAAGGATGAGTTATACTCCTACCTATCCACTACCACATAAGGATGAGTTATACTCCATTACCTATCCACTACTACATAAGGATGAGTTATAATCCATTACCTATCCACTACCACATAAGGATGAGTTATACTCCATTACCTATCCACTACTACATAAGGATGAGTTATGCTCCATTACCTATCCACTACCACATAAGGATGAGTTATACATCTTTACTTATCCACTACCACATAAGGATGAGTGAACTCCATTTCCTATCCATTACCACATCAGGATAAGTGATACTCCATTATCTATCCACTACCACATAAGGATGAGTAATACTTCATTACCTATCCACTACCACATCAGGATGAGTTATACTCCATTACCTGTCCACTACCACATAAGGATGAGTTATATTCCATTACCTATCCACTACCACATAAGGATGAGTTACACATTTTTGTACTCCATTTTCTATCCACTACCACACAAGGATGAGTTATATTCCATTACCTGTCCACTACCACATAAGGATGAGTTATACGCCACTGAAGAGGACGAAACTTCATGACAGAGATAAATCTGCATAAATTATGGACCTCCGTCTTCTGATACTCTCCATTGACCATGCCCGATAAATAAAACAGCTTGGCTCCCTGTAATCATAATATGAGCAAATATTTAAGACTGGGGTTGTTTTTAAATAGGCATCTCGGGCAGCTGCGTAGCCAGGCGTATGCAAGTATGCTGCTGCTTCCACATCATTTTGCAAAAAAAGAAAAGAAAAGAAAGTGTACAAAGGGTAATTTTAACGAACAAAAATGCCCTATGAACATGTAAAATCCATTAGCTTCTTGGGGGAAGTCCCCTTGTTTCCCTCAAGGGCTTCTTCCTGGATTCTTTAGGGGTCTCAAGGCAGTCCCCAAAAATTCTGACTGAAAGTGCTTTCAATGTTCCACTTGAAAAGTACTCTGGCTACACGCCTGTCAGGAGACTTAGAACACGCATTCTATTGTAAAATTAATATGGTAGATCCCTGTATATGAAACTGTAATCAGGCTCCAATTCCCGATCAGATTTTGTAACAATTGGTACACATAAGAAAAGATGTCAATGGAAGACCTGTAGCCATAATGGGATGCTACATGTATATTTTACTTTGTCTGTGCAATATTGATTCTTACTGGCTATTCAAGTTTTTCTCAAGAAGTAATTTCATTAAATATCAGCGGTGCATTGTCTGTTTTTGCAATATTGCTTAAACAGTGAAACATTAGATTGTCAATACCAACCTGATACACTTCAGTCCAAAAGCGATGCTTCAAGCGTTTCTTTGTTTTCCTCATTTGCTTGTTGTCTTTAAAGGCATCAAGGTGAGTTAAAACTCCCATTATACGTGGAAATCCATGAACTTGACAAATATTCAAAAATTCAAATGTCTCCATTTCAAAACCAAAACTTGCATCAACCAATAGAAGAACCTAAAAAAATAATTTAATGATATAAAACATGTACATGTAAAAGAAGTCTTTTGTATTATTTAAAAGGAAGGGAAATCCAAGTATCTCATTAGCAATATTTTTTTATATATACTATTAGTTGATAGCAAATGGTACATCAGGTGATTTTATTAATACACTAGTCTTTCTGTGGTATCATATTAATGGATATTGATTTTGATAAACAATAAATAAAATGTAAGAAAAAACCCTTAAAAAGGAAGTATAATAATGTAGAAACCAATTGGATAACTCGCCAGTATACATTTACATGTAAACTAATTAAAATCATAATAAAATACAATGTGATATCTTGTTGTCCTACCAAATCTGCTATTTTGGCGATATCAATCATAGAATTGACGTCATTATTACACTCCACCAAGGTAAGGCGTCTGTGTTTACCTATAAAGATATAAAATAACCATTATCAATTTGTCTCAAACAGATCATGCAGGGATCTACTCATTTATCATTTCCTTCTCTACTCATTTCAACTAATTTGTCATTTCAAGTTTGTGAAGGGCATGTACAACAGTGACATGTACAACAGACAACAGTGACATGTACAACAGTGATATGTACAACAGTGAAATGTACAACAGACAACAGTGACCACATCCTGAAACATTGACCAGTTTTTGTCTGGTGTAGTTTTTTACCAGACACTATAGGAGTGTTGACTTGCCCACTTTAGGTTCGGGGGAGGGGCTACTACAATAACAACTTACCTGAGACAACAGTGACTGGACCCTGTACATTGACCAGTTTTTGTCTGGTGTAGTTTTTTACAAGACACTATAGGAGTGTTGACTTGCCCACTTTAGGTTTGGGGGAGGGGCTACTACAATAACAACTTACCTGAGACAACAGTGACTGGACCCTGTACATTGACCAGTTTTTGTCTGGTGTAGTTTTTTACAAGACACTATAGGAGTGTTGACTTGCCCACTTTAGGTTTGGGGGAGGGGCTACTACAATAACAACTTACCTGAGACAACAGTGACTGGACCCTGTACATTGACCAGTTTTTGTCTGGTGTAGTTTTTTACCAGACACTATAGGAGTGTTGACTTGCCCACTTTAGGTTTGGGGGAGGGGCTACTACAATAACAACTTACCTGAGACAACAGTGACTGGACCCTGTACATTGACCAGTTTTTGTCTGGTGTAGTTTTTTACCAGACACTATAGGAGTGTTGACTTGCCCACTTTAGACTGAGGGAGGGAGGGCAGCTACAATAACAACTTACCTGAGACGACAGTGACTGGACCCTGTACATTGACCAGTTTTTGTCTGGTGTAGTTTTTGACCAGGCACTGTAGGAGTGTAGATTTGCCCACTTTAGGTGGACCTACAATGGCCACTACAACAGGTGGTGGCTCCAAAGGTGTGCGATCAACCAGTGGGATATGTTGCTTCTTGGTTTTTAAATCTTGAGACCTGGAGATAATAAATATCATTGTCATATACATGTAACATGTAAACAAAGGTAAAATGCAAATTACTTAAATGCAACTTTTACAACAAATAAGCTTTTTAAATAAATAACCATGTCTACATGTTTGTGATATATATCATTACCTTTGGACTATTTTTGCTGTTTTTCTTGCATGTTGTATAGAGAAAGCTTTAGGGTTTCTCTGCTGTGGAGTTAGATCCTGCTGGTGTTTATTTTTAGCCTTTTTCTTTTCAGCCTTAATTCCTGCATGCTTCTGTCTATGTTTTTTCTGATTCTCTGCTCCCTCCATCCTGAAACTGATTGGAAAATGGCGACACTCAGTACTTCATGAAAAAAAATTCTCATGTGTCTTTAAACTGAACCTAAAATCCTTTCATTTTTAATACGGTAAGTTTCATTAAAATCCACTCACAATTTACAGAAGGACAACAGAAAATGCAGAATTCATTTTACACTTTCATTGTGTACATGTAAAGATTCATTCAGATCTAATATTTTCCAAACTATAATAATATATAAAGACCTTATTGATACATATTGTTTAGTTTAAACATATTTATTTTCATCATAAGAAAAGGGATTAGGCAAAAGTTATAACAACATTACATATGCCCTTTCCCTAATAAATATATAGTGAATACAATATCATTCATTCAAGATAGCAACATGTTTCTAATGTAAGTACAAGTATATGTATATATATATAAAAGGAAAAAATAAATAAAAATTACAGTTACATAATACAGAGTCAAAATTGATTTCTATGGTAAGTACAAAATTATATTAAAAAATGAAAAAGTCAGTTACATAATATTGAGTTAAATTTGGCTATGTATGTAGGAGAGGGAGAGGGAGAGGGAGAAAGAGAGAGAGAGAGAGAGAGAGAGAGAGAGAGAGAGAGAGAGAGAGAGAGAGAGAGAGAGAGAGAGATGTATGCTAGAATCGTTTAGATTTTTTTACGTACTTTTGGACTTCAAGAGTAATAATGCTGTTATCAGATGTAGAAAGATTGTCGTCACCGAATAACAATTTCTCGAGTGTAAGTGGATGATAAAGATTCAGTCTATTAAAAAGTAATTGTCGTAAGTCATTATAGAGAGAACAGTCAAAGAGGAAGTGGTTTACGTTTTCTGTGTGATATCCACAGGAACAAGAAGGAGCATCTTTAAGATTAACACGAAACAAGTCATAATTTAGGGTACTACATGAATTTCTTAATCTAGTAACAATAATATTCCACTTGCGTTCACCTATAAAGAAATGAGGAGGAACTGAATGTATGTCTCTATTACGCTTAAGAATGTATTTAAACTGAGCATGAGAAGGATTATGTCTGATTTCAGGGCTAATGTTATTCCACTCATTTATTGTAGATGGAAAAAATGATTTAGAAGTTGTTTGAAGTCGAAAATTGGGAATGTTGAAATCGTTGGTATTTCTAAGATTATAAGTGTTTTCGCGAGCAAGAGGCGTTACAATTTCGGTCAAAAAACTTGGAGCAGTATTGTTATATATTTTGTGGAATAAGGTAAGCTTACGTCTTTTTCTCCTATCTTCAAGTTTTTCCCACCCCGTTTCAAAATAAAGTGATTCGCGACTAGAAAATAATGGGAGGCCGGTGACAATCCTAGCTGCTTCAAGATTTACTTTTTCTAATTTATCAATATCCCCTTTCGAGCACCCATCCCAAACTTCACACCCGTATTCAAGAATTGGTAAAATAAATGTATTATACATCTTATCAAGTGATTTTCTACTGAGGGTGTATTTTAATTTTCTTAACATATTTATTTCTTTAAGCGCCGACTTACAAACGTTATCGATGTGTATGTGCCATTTTGAATCGGGAGAGAATGTCAAGCCAAGATGTTTGTGGGAAGAGGATGGAGTAATCGTGGAGTTACCAAATTTCAATTCCAAATGTGATTCTGTGTTACTGAAGAGGAGAAGTTCTGTTTTTTGGGGATTGAATTGTACCTTCCAAGAATTTGCCCAGTCTAAAATCGAATCAAGATCTTTGTTTAAAACAGTTTCAATTTCAGTCAAATTTGAAGAACTTTGCGACATGGACGTATCATCTGCAAATAATCTAGCAATACTTTGTAAATTGTCAATTATATCATTAATATAAAGTAGGAAGAGAAAGGGGCCAAGAACAGACCCTTGGGGGACGCCTGCACTTGTACTTAGGAAGCTAGAAGAAGAAGAATTAACAATAACCGACTGTTTCCTATCCGAGAGATAGCTGTTGAAAAAATCTAAGAGATTACCCGAAATTCCATACCCTCTGAGTTTTGCTAAAAGTCCCTTATGCCAAACTCGATCAAAGGCTTTTGATACATCACAGAACACCATACCTGTACTTTTCCTATCTTCCAAATTCAAACAAATGCTGTGATAAATTTCCAAAAGTTGATAGACCGTAGAGTTGTTTGGGAGAAATCCGGATTGTAACTTATAGAGGAGATTGTGTTCTACGACAAAATTGTGTACATGCTTATGAATTAATCTTTCAAAGAGTTTGCCTACAGTGCTAAGAAGAGCTATTGGACGATAGTTAGAAGGAAGATATCTATCACCTTTCTTAAAAATTGGCATCACACGAGCCATTTGCCATAGAGAAGGGAAAGTTGATGTGTTAAGCGACCTTTGAAAAAGTAGAAGAAGGGGATGACAAACAGATTCAGCAGTATTTCTAAGCATGATGTGACTAATTTCGTCAATACCTGAGGCTTTGTTTGTTTTCAGACTCTTTATTACATCAATAATATCGTTTGTATTTATATCTATGTTATCAATAAATGAATCAGTTCTCATTTCAAAATCTGGAACAGTATCATTAGTATCATCAATCGTGGATATATTACAAAAATATTGGTTAAGAATATCTGCCTTTTCATTGTCATTGACCGTGATTTGATTGTTCGATGGATTTAAAAGAGGTGGTATTTGAAAAAAAATTCCGGAAGATTTTGTTAATGTTTTTGCTAATTTCCAAAACTCTTTGCGAGAACCGAAAGAAAACTGATCGATTAAGCCGTAAACATCGCAATAGAAGTTTTGACGTGCGGCTTTTTTCATATTATTTACATGATTACGCTGATGTTTGTAGCGCTGACGTACATGCTCTGAACCATTTTTTGATAATTTTCGAAGTCGATCGCGTTTTCGAATTTCTAACCGCAGCTCAGAAGTGAACCATGGTTTGTCATTATGCCGTACAGTAATTGTCTTTTTTGGAATATTTTTCTTAGCAAATTCTATGTATTTATCATTGAACAATTTACAAGCTTCATTTATGTCGTTAAAGGAGCCAAACAGAAAAGTGTTCCAGTCAAAATTTGTAATATCTGTATTAAACTGTTCAAAATCTGCCCTTTTATACTGCCATATTTCTCGTTTCGAACATTTTTTAAAAGGAGTATATACTCGTATACTAACAAGTGTAGCGTTGTGGTCAGATATCTCTCTTTCAATATCAATGACTTCGGACATCTCAACCGAACACTCTCTCACCAAAATTGGGTCGAGTAAAGATGCGCGCGTTGATCCGAAACGAGTGGGACTGTGTATTACATTGGTCAGTTGGAAGTATTGTATTAAATCGGGTAAGTCGCCGTCACGCACAGTGAGCATGTCAGTGTTCAAATCGCCAGTTACTATGATATTTTGGTTTTCTGTTACAGCATTTTCTAAGGAAATATGAAGATTTCTCCAAAAATCACGCGTACTACTTGGTGGTCTATATATACAACATAAAAGAAAGGAAAAGTGAGGAAAAGTGATTTTTACCCATATTGACTCGATGTTATTAATTTCGAGATGTGTCTGACGTTCGACGTGGAGTTTGTTCGTTGCATAGAGTGCGATCCCCCCGCCGTGCGCTGTTCGATCCTTACGTATTATATCAGAACTGTATCCGTCAATTACTAGCTCACTAGAAGCAACATTTTCATCAAGATGTGTTTCAGTGAAGCAAAGAACATCGTATTCGGAAGCAATTTCACTAAGATAGGATATTTTACTTCGTAAGCTGCGAATATTAAGGTGGAAAATGGAGATTGTGTCTGAGTTAGGACCAGGATTTGGATGTATATCCATACATGCTAATAACAATAGGGAGATGTAAATAGGATGTTTGCTGTCTGACATTGCCTGCAAGACAAATAACGAGAGTGTCATCATAGTCACTTTATATTTAAGATCAATGTCGCAGATAATATCGGATAAAAGCTGGTTTATGAAGACAGTAAAAGGAAGGGTTATTTTACGCAAAATAGCCGAGCATAATCTATAATAATGTAGTCCTATTGCCGCCCGATATACAATGTAAACCCAGGTCGTTACCCATTAATGATTATAGTACAGGTGAATATGATCGGCGCGGTCATGCATGGGCAGCAACAGGTGAGCAAGTCTAGCATACAATGAATAGGAAAGATGAGCATAAGATGTATAGTGGTGAAGGTCATATTGAGAGGGAAAGTGTAGAAGGAAGAAAAGGACAGAAGAAAACAGTAAACAAACAAGTAATAATTGTGAAAGGATGTTTTCATCAGCAACTTGTGGTAGTGGATTTATCAGATTGGAAACGTAATCTAAACTTTTATATCTTGACTTGTGTTGTGAGTGATTTTGAAACGTATGAAAATCAACCAGGGGACATATATTAAGTAATTAAACATGTAACAAGATAGAGACATGAGTGATAGATGTTATACATATCGAAATTGATTTAAAGAGAACGAATCTTAACTTTGGTAATTATAACTAAGTAGTATAGCTTATCAAGGTCATATATTAATAAATACAAAGGTCAATACTAAGATGTATAACTACTAGATGGTATAACTATGCTATATCAAGGTCAAATATCAATAGACATAAAGGTCATTACTAAAATATATAACTACTAGATGCTATAGATATATGATATCAAGGTCAATTTATCAATGAACATTTAAGGTCAACACTAAGATGTATAACCACTAAATGGTATAGTTACATGTATGTGATATCAAGGTCAAATATCAATTAACATTATACATATTGTAATACATGTAGGAGAAAAAACCAATATCATGAATATGTGATTACTTTGTTTTCAGTCTGACTAAAACCACACTTACTCTCTCAAATATTAGGTTTTCACAGAAATCACATCTTAAACAAGGAGGTCTGGTTTTGATAAAATAATTTTGTACATCATTTCATAATTATTTCGATGTATTGTAAATCACTTATAATATCTGAAAATCAACACTTGTTTTTAATTTTATCTGACACTGAGTTTACTTGCAAGTGATCATTTGGGCCCACTTGTGGTTATTCAAAACTCAATATACAGTCTTTTGATACCCGGTAATCAGTTTTAACACTCCTGCGTCCCCTTTCTCCTCGACTTACCGTATCCTGGTGTTCCCTTAAGTCATACAGATGTACATGTATATGTATTTAAATTTCATAAAATCAATTAGACAGTTCAAGAGCAGGTATGTGGCCTGTGGGGACATGCTTATACTCTTCAGAATAAGAAGGTGTAGCTACATTCAAGAAATGCATATTCCATCTTGAAGAACAGCAGCTTCAAAAGCGTACAGTTAATTTGGAATTTGAATTTTTTTTTTGTACTCTAAACTGATTCATTTATGACATAACACAGGAAGCTCTGGTCATAAGGAATCTATATGTGAAATATCAATGCCCTATCACTTTATTTTATTTCTAAAAAGGAGGTCAAAGGTCAAGGTCACTATTTCAAAAGCCATGGTATCAGATGAAAGCTCTGGTCATGAGGAGTCTTTATGTTAAACATCAAAGCCCTTTCCCTCATAGTTAAAAAGTAGGTCAAAGGTCAAGATCAAGGTCACTAGGTCAAAAGTCATGATATCAAATGAAAGCTCTCCTCATGAAGAATCTATATGTGAAATATCAAAGTCCTATCCCTTCTAATTTAAAAGTGGGTCAAAGGTCAAGGTCACTAGGTCAAAAGTCATGGTATCAAATAAAAGCTTTTGTCATGAGGAATGTATATGTGAAATATCAAAGCCCTATCCCTTATGGTATAAAAGTAGGTCAAAGGTCAAGATCAAGGTCACTAGGTCAAAAGTCATGATATCAAATGAAAGCTCTCATCATGAGGAATATATACATGTATGTGAAATATCAAAGCCCAATCCCTTATACTAATACTAAGTTATAGTTTAAAAGTAGGTCAAAGGTCAAGGTCAACATCACAAGGACAAACGTCTTGGAGTAAACTTTGTTATGATGAATGTCTTTATGAAATATTAAAGCCTTATCACTTATACTTAAAGAGATATTCATTTTAAGAACATCTTAACCAAAATATTACTATAAAGTCAAAGTTCAAAGTCAATGTCACTAGGTCAAATTTCTTGGTATCAAAATGTAGTACTTGATATGGTGAATGACTGAATAAAATATGAAAGCCTTATCCCTTATACTTGAAGAGATATTTGCTTTAACTTTAAGTACTTCTTAACCAAAATACCACCACAAGGTCAAAGTTCAAAGTCAAGGTCACTAGGTCAAATGTCTTGGTATCAAAACGTAGTACTTGTTATTGTGAATGTACGTATGAAATATTAAAGCTCTATCACTTATATGTGAGAAAATATATGCTTTAAGAACTTCTTAACCAAAATATAACTTTAAGGTCAAAGTTCAAGGTTAAGGTCACTAGGTCATATGTCTTGGGATCAAAAAGTAGAACTTATTATGGTGAATGTAGGTATGGAATATGAAAGCCCTATCACTTATACTTGAAGAGTTATCTACTTTAAGAACTTCTTAACCGGACGGACTAAAAACATGACTGTCTGATAAAATTTTGCCTCATGCTGTAAAATTGATAACTTTACTGAAAGAGTCGAGATTTGACTCCAGCACAGTTGGTCAATGGTACATCATGCTGTCTTGTATTATACAGGCAATTTGAGAGTTCCGTATCACCAGTTGTGGAAGTTCTAGATCACCCAAAAGTGTTTGCAATTTTTCAATGAGAACTAATTTTTGCAGAGGTCATGAAAAGTATCAATTTGCCCCACATCAGACTTGTTTGAAGTGGAGAATGTAAAGTTCCCTCTTGTTTACATTATTTTTTTCGTCAAAGCCAGTGCTCTTCTTTATGTTTACTGAGTAAGGTGAAAAATTATTATTCCATATTTATGATTGAGATTTAGCGAATAATAGAAAGATAGATTTATAGCAAGCGTAGCTCGCTGCAAAGGCCCGAAGGGCCTTTGCAAGCGAAGCTCGCCCTTATGGTAACGCGTATACACATATCTTATTGAGAAAATATGCTGAATCAAAGAATGATAATGTACTACTATGCTTTCAAAAACTTTCGTCCCCTCGCAGACAGAGTTGCTGCGGAGATGCTGGATATTGCCATTTATTTTTTTTTTTTTTCGACTCTAAGTAGACGTATATGTTATACTCAATTTTTGTTTATAAGTTCAATTTATTGAAAATATTTTTTGTAAATCAGGTAATGATAAAGCATCAAGAGGCGGCGTAACCACGGGAAATCTGACATTTCCGGTTTTAAACGAGACGTTTCACTCTGATTGCTTTTCTCGTCTCGGGTGGTTTCGTGCTGTCAGAAGTCGGAATATGTTTGTTTTTTCTTTTGTTCTTAAGTAATTTATTTTCAGCTAGCCTAAACATTATTCTAACAAAATAAAAATGAATTATAAAGAACCATTTTTTAAAGGGCCATATTCTAAGCCCCCCCCCCCCCCCTTAAAATGTTCATCTGCTGGTCTAGATCAATTTTACAAATGTTTCCGTGTTTCCACTCGCCTTATACTACCTTTTTTGGCAATCATCAAACAGAAAGTTTTGTAAGATAAGATCGATAAACCATCATAGTCAAACTAAAAAAGATAGATCTTTTTTTTATTTTATATAATCATATCTATTTTCTCTCCGCTCGTACAAACATACATGTAGGTAATCACAGATTACGAAGCTCACCTCGTGACAGCAAAATTCAATTCAAACATATTTCTTAGTACATGTATATTGGCTTTTAAAGGCAAAACCATTCAAGCAGAAAAAGTAGGTCAAGGTCATTTTATGAAAGTTTGATCAAAGATACATCCAATATGCAAGTTGGGTACATGTAGCAGTTATACTTTGCTCAATATTGGCTTTATAGAGCAAAATCACTCAAGCGGAAAAAGTAGGTCAAGGTCATTTTATGAAAGATTGATCAAAGATACATCCAATATGCAAGTTTGGTACATGTATCACTTATACTTTGCTCAATATTGGCTTTTAAAGGCAAAATCACTCAAGCGGAAAAAGTAGGTCGAGGTCATTTTATGAAAGTTTGATCAAAGACACATCTAATATGCAAGTCTGGAACATCTAGCACTTATACTTTGCTCAATATTGGCTTTTAAAGGCAAAATCACTCAAGCGGAAAAAGTAGGTCAAGGTCATTTTATGAAAGTTTGATCAAAGATACATCCAATATGCAAGTTTGGTACATGTAGCACTTATACTTTGCTCAATATTGGCTTTTAAAAGCGAAATCACTCAAGTGGAAAAAGAAGGTCAGATGCTGCATCCGATGCATGGGTCCATCTCGGCATCCAAAGATGAATCACTTGTGCAAGTTTGGTTACTGTAGCATTAGTACTTTGTCAGATACTGAGCTACCCCAAACTTCTTATCCAAATCACTCAAGCGGAAAATGTAGGTCAGATGCTGCATCCGATGCATGGGTTCACCTCAGCATCCAAAGATGAATCACTTGTGCAAGTTTGGTTACTGTAGCATCAGTACTTTGTCAGATACTGAGCTACCCCAAACTTCTTAACCAAGTCACTCAAGCGGAAAATGTAGGCCAGATGCTGCATCCGATGCATGGGTTCACCTCAGCATCCAAAGATGAATCACTTGTGCAAGTTTGGTTACTGTAGCATCAGTACTTTGTCAGATACTGAGCTACCCCAAACTTCTTAACCAAGTCACTCAAGCGGAAAATGTAGGTCAGATGCTGCATACGATGCATGGGTTCACCTCAGCATCCAAAGATGAATCACTTGTGCCAGTTTGGTTACTGTAGCATTAGTACTTTGTCAGATACTGAGCTACCCCAAACTTCTTAACCAAGTCACTCAAGCGGAAAATGTAGGTCAGATGCTGCATCCGATGCATGGGTTCACCTCAGCATCCAAAGATGAATCACTTGTGCAAGTTTGGTTACTGTAGCATTAGTACTTTGTCAGATACTGAGCTACCCCAAACTTCTTAACCGGACGCGGACGCGGGGGGTTATAGCATAAGCTCACTCAACTTCGTCGAGGTGAGCTAAAAAGGCTTTGCCTTGATTCATATTATATCATCATTGATCATTTAAAAGGAGATAAAGTACATTAGATCTACTGATGTGACGTAAGCATTTAGCCCTGAACCAACAGCCGGAAACAGAAGACTGATGAAAATAGTGTAAACAAGAGGGAACGTTACCTTCTCCATGTTAAAGAAGCTGTATAGCATCTAACATATATGTCTAAACTGCTATTGTAAGTAATTTATGTTGTTTTTATATAGATCATTTTAAGTGTTGGAAGTCACAATTCATCCATTGTGACTTATGTAGACGATGATATCTTCTTCTTTTTCCAAGTGAAGTGCAAGGCCCATGTAGGCATTGTCACACTGTGATCATGGTGATATTGGTAGATTTACATGTACATGTATTTTGGGAAAATCCTAGACTAAATGATCCAGTCTCTCCCGCAGCCGCTACAAGAGACTGAACACCTCTATGGTTGCTACAGAACGAAGTCGGACGAGACCGTTGCCCAACAATTTTTGGCAGTTTGAACGTCTCCAGTATTGATTTTCTTGTTGACGGGACAAAATGAAACCTTTATCTAAATATCTAAACCAACCTCACCTCTTTTACTCGCTTTGTTATTGTATTTTCCACGACGTTTAAGGTGATATCACACGTTTCGTGTTATACAACATTTATTTTCAGAAAAAAAGCATAATTCTGATTTCCTAATTTAATTCAGATGTAAGGGACAATATTAGGAGGTCACCATCCAAAATTTTGAGATTTTGAAATTGATCAGACTTTTTAGCCATCCATTGATTGTAATGGAAATGCTCATTTTTTGGCTCTATTATTTTTTCATCCCAAGATTTTCAAATGAAATTTTACATATGATTCCCTCAACATATTGTGCAAATTCTTATAGAAAGAAATCATTCAATGACCACGTCATATGTTGCAAAATCTGACTGAATGTGTAAATTATCATGTAAAAAATTAAAAGTGCAATTCGAGTTATCTTTCTTTACTATGTGATTGTGACCAAAGACAAAAACATCCGAATTTAAATAATCATCTTTTTGAAATATCACAGCAGTGTTCCTTCACTCACAAAGATGTCAATATGTTAATAAATAGAGCCGAATATAGATTTTGTGAGATAACACGACAGTATGTGCACATGTGTAATGATATTACATGTACCATTTGAGTAACTATATTAGGCCTAAAAAAATAATATGTGTGTTTCCCATAAAATAAAATAGGGTAGGTCGGTCGGAATTTTTTTTTTTTTTTTTGGATTTTTTTTTTATCTACTTTTGTAGCGTTGTAAGGCTTGTTTTGAATAATATACAACGGCGTAGCTCTGCCTGAAAAAGTGGAGGGGCACAACATCCCAAAATTTCTAACAAGCAAAAAAAAAAAAAAAGGGGGGGGGGGGGGGAGAGGAAGAGAATAAAGAAAAATATGGGAGTTTCTTTTCTGTATGCACAAATTTTAACATTTCTGGTGCAAAATATTGATTCATCAGAAAACACTTTCTATACCCTTGATCATGAACAAGTATATGTAATAATATTCTATATAGTAAATAAGTTTGAGTTAAATGTCTTCATGTACATTGATAAAGTAATATGTATTAAGGATGGATCAGAATAGCTAAATTATTCAGAAGTCTATAAAGAACTGGCGAGCGGTAGGGATCCAAAGAAAAATTTTGAAAATTGACCGAATCCCCCCACTTTTCAAAGTGGGGGGCATGTGCCCCCACCGCCCCCCCCTTCTCCTACGCCCTTGAATATATTAAATGTGATTTAAAGGTATCATTGAATCAATTGAATCATGACCTTCAAATATGTGTTGTCTGTCAAACACATGGAGAAATCATCAGTAATCACAGACATGTTAAACCACGTAGAAAAAAGGGGGGGGAGGTCATTTTGTGTCTGTAACCGGTGGCAAACAGCAAAATGTTTATAAATGTTACTGAGCATTTTAAAACTGGCCTCCCAAGCATGGTGACCTTGAATCTGCATTTTTATATCTATACAGAACCCAATGTTTTTTTTCCTAAAAGTGACCATGACCTTTGACCTGTTTACCCAAAATCAAAAGGCTTCTCCTGATTATAGGCATATCGCCAAATTTCACCTTTGATCCCTCAAAGTCAATGGGCTTACTTCCATATTGATCCCTATCATCCCTATATTGTCAAGTAACCATATAAATTTAATGCAATGTCTCAAAAAAGAGCCGAATTTCATAGGTTGTTCCCTCCTCGGGTACGGCAAAAAAATTAGAATATACTCGTCGTTAACGTCAGTAGAGATTTCATCAAAACGGGAATGTGGTAACTTGCATTTGACGTTAAGTTTGTAGCCAATAAGTGCTGATTTACAGTACAAACATCCGGGTTTTTTTCTGGTTCCAGTAACGTGTTGCAAAAAAGACTCAGTTTGCGACCATTAAATAAGCATTTACCAGCCGCAAACATACATTGTAACGTCAGGAGCACGTTATCTGACATGGAGGCGCGTGGTCTATAGTTCGTATTAAAATTTTATTTACAGCCGTGAAAATGTCGAGATGTAATCGTTCTATTGTACAACTTTAAAATACGTTGCCGTAAAATGACCCGTCGCGCTGCGTTGAAAACAACTAACGCACTGTATGGTTACCGAAATACCCGGTATTTTTCACGTACCTTGTATTAGGACAGTTTTTTTTTTAAACAGATTTTACAGGACAACTAAATTTCCTTTTGAACAGATTCAATTTTCATATTAACCTGCAATAAAAATTGAGATACGACGATTATTTTTTTTCAAAAGTAGGAGGCGATTTTACCCTAAGTAGGAGGTGAGAAATCAAAGGTCGCCGGTTGAGTTAATGAGAACCCTGATTCAGACTGTATGCTTTTATTACAATCAGAGAGTACAAACATTGCCAGGCATTAATCCTTTTATGGGAAAAAAGGAAGCCAGCCCGGTAGCGCCGTACAATATAAAGCAGCGTTTCGAGAGAGAAATTATAGATTACTTCGTATTTTTACAAAATTTAAAAAAGTGGAAGAATAAAAAGAATGGTTCTGCAATAGATAATGTTAAAAGGCAGGTAAAATTACACCAAAATCGGTAGATTTAACATTTCTGGCATGCATTTCATAAAGCGCGACGATCATAAAATTGGCGCGAAAAACCTATAAATGCAACTAAAAATCGAGAAAAAAGGTTAGGGTCCGCGGCTTTGAGTAGAGTCGGTCGGGTGATGGGAAACAAAGGTATTTTTTCTTTTGGCCTTATAAGTTTCTCTACATTCAAACACTTTACTGACACCTGACTTATTTCTGAATAGAAACGACATATGTATGTAGGTAAAAAAGTCTTAACAAAATTTTCAAATACATTTGTAAGTTCAATTTCAGCAAAAAATTGACTAATGTTGGTCACTCTAGGCTTACCATTACTTTGCAAAGAAAAAAAAACAACTTTCGTATAGATATACGACTAGGCTCGAACCGCGGTCTTCTCGCATAGTGGGCAAGAGCTCTACCTCTGAGCTATTGGGTCGACTTGTCGATTGAGCGATTATAACAAAGCCAGAACATCAAGACATTTTAAGTTACGAAAATCGGAAATCTTCAGCGTGGAGATTTCTTTAAAATTCTCGTCTAAGGGAGGCTACTGAAACGCGTGTGATATATCGTTAAACTCCCACCGCTTCGACCCTAGTCCGACTTGCAGACCTACGACGGTGTTATCTGTTTTTTCGTCTTCGGTCTGACTGCTATGCATAGGCAAAACTTGAGAATTTCTGTGTGAAAAAATTATGGCAAGTCCTCCTTTTTTTGGACAAATTTCAGTCTCTTTAACCAAAGAAAAAACTCGCCCAGTCCTTCTGCCCCTAAAAATCCCCTCTAAGCCTGGTTTCACCTCTTCTTCCCTTCCGATTTTCCTCTGATCGACGACATTTTGTCATGCGCACAGAGGTGAAACCAGGCCTAGAGGAGATATTTTAGGGGCAGGAGGACTGGATGACGTATTTTTTGGTTAAAGAGACTGGAATTTGTCAAAAAGGAAGGACGACTTGCAAAATTTTTTTCACACTGAAATTCTCAAGTTTTGCCTATGCATAGCAGTCAGACCGAAGACGAAAAAACAGATAACACCGTCGTAGGTCTGCAAGTCGGACTACTTCGACCCATATAAAAATAAAAGTTCGGAAAATCAACCAATCAGAACGAAGGATACCTTAGGCTCTTTCTGTATCCTTCGTTCTGATTGGTTGATTTTCCGAACTATCATTTTTATATGGGTCGAAGCGGTGGGAGTTTAAACGTCGTGGAAAATACAATAACAAAGCGAGTAAAAGAGGTGAGGCTGATTTAGATATTTAGATAAAGGTTTCATTTTGTCCCGTCAACAAGAAAATCAATACTGGAGACCTTCAAACTGCCAAAAATTGTTGGGCAACGGTCTCGTCCGACATCGTTCTGTAGCAACCATAGAGGTGTTCAGTCTCTTGTAGCAGCTGCGGGAGAGACTGGATCATTTAGTCTAGGAAAATCCATGTCGAAAATTTTTCGATTTTGCTTCTTCCCTTTAAACATGATAAAATATGAACACAGAGACATGAGGTAGTGAATTATAATTCATTTTCTCTATCAAAACGACAGGTTTATGTGATTTCTTTGACCTGTGCACATCCAAATTGCCAAAAAGTGGCAGTTGACGGATATAATAAAAACCTTTAAACAAGAGTTTCTAATAGACGGGAATTGGTCTTCGGTCATTACGTATGTCATCATCGACTGACTAAATTTTACTTCAAGAAAAATGCCTACCTCTGCCAACACTTTTTGAATTAATCGGTTTTAGCTGTAAGATCTGCTAACATGTTGAGTATAATGGGCGCGGCCATCTTGTGTCCTTTGACGCGATTTTACTTTAAACTTCCAGTTGATCGTAAATTGCTATTTCTTCATTTGCGGCCTTTGTCCTCGATTTGCAGAAAACAGAAATGAGGAGAGAAAAGAATAATAGAATAGAAAGACATTACTGGTCTGTGGCAAGTTCCCGGCTAAATTTAAGCGTTTTTGCAAGGACTTGTAAACAGTTTATAAGTCCTTGTTTTTTGTGATGTTTAGGCACGGTCCATTTGATATTCGGGGGGGGGGGGGGGGGGGGGGCTTGGTTTTTTTTTTTTTTTTCGAAAAAAAAAAAAAAATTTTGCTCTGAATTTTGATGAAAAAAATTATTTTGCTTATGATGTGTCATAAAAAATAATCTTGCTCTCACAAGTAGTCTGAATTTGAAGTAGATTACCATAAAATTTTGTGAACAATTCCTGAAAACTTTCCAGCTCGCTTCAAAACATTAATTTTTAATGGAAAACTTCATATTCGAAAATATCAAAAGAATGCATATTTATGGACAAAGGGCTTTCTTCGAGGCTTAAATATACTATCAATATAATGCATTACTATTTACGGATGCATGTATCACCATAGAGTCTAATTTCAAAAAAATTTAAACTTTATTTATTTTACAACGTTTAACAAACAAGTTACACAACTTATATCAATGTCTCACGTTGGCTCAGATGGTGGCGTGAGGGGGTCGAAGGAGCAGGAGGAAACCGGAGTACCCGGAGAAAAAAAGAGTCTAATTTTGAATACAAGCTTTGAAGGAGAACTTCAGTTTTTTCCCCAATTTTCAATTCTAAATTTGAAAATTTGTCTAAATTTGACCCTCTTACAAGATATAGATTTTGTTTACTGGGGATTTCTATATTAAAATTTTCATAAAAATAAAGTAATATCTTAGAGTTTTGAATTAAAATCAAGAATTTCTATTGATAAAACACAAATATTCTTAATATATTGCACAACACTTATTAGAAAAAAATCCTTGCTCCAACTTTGCAAGAAAAAAATAATTTTGCTCCGCCCCCCCCCCCCCCCCCCCCCCCCCCCACGAGTATCAAATGGACCGTGCCTTATTGTCTTGAAACAGCCGGATGCACAAAATTTAGGGGTACTCATCATCTATCATAAATCTAATTTTCATAATAGTTCTTCATCTCAAACAAATCTTTGGGTCGATTTGGGGTGATAACACCATTTTTCATTTCTACTGGACCAGTACGTCAAGTTCCCGTGCAAGTGCATAAATCGCATGAAATGCGCCGGTTAACGCGCATTACATGTGCGATAAATGCACTTGCTGTGTGTTGCATACCCGTAACAAAACGCTTTCTCTATAGAGAAAAGAAAAGAAAAAAAGGAAGAAGAGGCGAATCGCAATTTTATCTTGTAAATACAGCCGTAGTCGTAAATTGAGAAAAATGATAGGCAGCTATTTAATTTTGATTGCATAAACTCTTCTCGATATACATGTATATATATATATTTTTTTTTTTTTGAAAAATATTGTTAAATCTTTATCTGAAAAGAATGTCCAAAATAGAAAATAAATAATGGGCAACCGGGGCACATGTCCTCCATTTTGAAAAGTGGGGGCACAACCATGTTTGTTCCCCCCCCCCCCCACACACACTTTTCAAATAACAATATTTTATGATACATTAACATTGTTTAAAATAGCAACATTTTGTACAATAAATCTACAATTTTTCGTTCAATTTAAAAAAAAATTCTTTGGCTCGCCACCGCTCGCCAGCTCTTTATAAACTTTCTGAATAATTTAGCTATTCTGATCCTTCCTAGTATATCCATATTACTTTATCAATGTACATGAAGACACAAACTATATAAAATATTATTACATGTACTTATTAATGATAGACGGTATAGAAAGTATTTTCTGTTAAGTCTATATATTTTGCCAGAACATTTTTTCCTGGCTCGCTATCGCTCGCCAGACATTTATCGTGTAGGCCTACTCATAAAAACAGATCCAAAATTTAGAACTGCACCAGATATATCTTTATTTTTGCATAAAGAACAAGAAATCCCTATTCTTTATCTCCCCCCCCCCCCCCCGGCTTTTTTTGTTTGTTTGTTTGTTTTTGCTTCTAAGAAATTTTAGGATGTGCCTCTCCACTTTTTCAGGCAGAGCTACGCTGTTGATACATCAATGATGACTGGATCCGCTAGTGAACTTTAGTCTGATTAGGCACGGTCCATTTGATATTCTGGGGGGGGGCTTGGGTTTTTTTCGAAAAAAATAATTTTGCTCTCAATTTTGATGAAAAAAATTAATTTGCTTATGGTGTGACAGAAAAAAATAATCTTGCTCTTACTGTGACTTACAAATAATCTGAATTTGAAGAATTACCATAAAATTTCGCTAAAATTCTTGAAAATTTTCCGGCTCGCTTCGCTCGCCGCAGTTTTCAAATTGTATCAAAAATTTTTGGCTCGCTTCGCTCGCCATAGTTTTCCATCAAAACATTATTTACTAAAAGCATTTTAAGTTCAGATATTTTAAAAGTTATACATGTATGTGAATAAAAAAAGGGCTTCCTTAAAAACTTAAATATATTATCAATATTTATGTATTGCTGTTAATACATGTTGCATGTATCCCATAGAGTCATGTTCTTGTAAGCTTGGAAGGAGAACTTCAGTTATTCACCAATTTACAATTCTTAGTAACATTTAAAATAATGTCTTAAGAAGACCTTCCTTTCAGACCCTCTTATACATGTTATATACATGTACCTTACATAGAATATTGAGAATTATTATATTGTAAAAATCTTTTATCTCTCTGTTTAAAAGTGAATTGAATACTTGCATTGAAAAATAAACTAATATATTAACATTTAGAGTTTTGAGTAAAAATATAAATAATTTCTATTGATAAAACACAACATTCTTAATATGCGCATCACTTTGTTAAAAAAAAATTCCTTGCTCCAACTTTGCCAGAAAAAAATAATTTTGCCCCGGTTCGGGGCGAAAAAAATAATCTTGCTCCGACGAAAAACCCAAGCCCCCCCCCCCCCCCCCCCCCCTGAATATCAAATGGACCATGCCTTATTATTTTTTTTTTTATCTCTGTAGTATATGATTTATCTAGAGATAGCTTGTACAGCTACCGAAGTTCTCAAGGGTGCTTCAAATATCCAAATAGGAAGTAAATGAACTTTTTAGTCATACAAAGTCATTCAGATTTAAATTTCTTACAAATGAGACATGTGTATAAAGTTACAGGTATTTACGTGACCATTATTTTATCAGTATGGTTGTCATCTGTACACAGGTGAAATTTTTACACACCTGTATTTTGTACCTTGGCGTTACACTAGTTTACGGAGGTAAGATTTATCATATCGTCATATACTGTTGGAAAAAGCCTCTGAGTATAGAAAATGTTGTCATACCGTTATTTTATCATGAATAGGAAAGGAGGAAGGGGTCAAAATACACCCATTACAATACACTGGTACATAAGGAGGGAAATGTACCTAGCCTTTCAGTGGCGGATTTAGAGGGGGTCCAGCCCCCCCCCCCCCGCCCTTTTTTATCCAAAGTTATTGATTCAAAATACTCTTTTTTATGCTTAATCTACCTTCTTTTGGAAAACATTCGGCTAGCTTCACCCGCCGCACTTATTCTTCATTAGATGCCTATTTCTTTTCTTTTTGTGTTTTAATGGACCCATCTCGTCATGGTCAGACAGTTGTGTGATGAAATATTTCTTCCAGCATAATATTTATTCCTTGGAACTTTTATCATATACTATTTTTTCCCAAGAACTTTTATTATGTATCCAAACTTCTAAAAGGAAATTTTATTATGTAATGAATCTTCCATGATCATAATAAAAGTTTTCATGCCATGGAAAATATATTACATTACGAGATTTGCGCCTGTCGAACCAGAGTGTAAAAGCCATGAACGCAAAAAAACAAAATAAGACATTCATTCCTTTTAAAATAAGTACATTATAATATTTTTTCCAGTGACAATTATTATGCGCATATATGAAATCCTTATTGAATTTTTGTTCTACAAGATTTTTCTATGGTACTAGTATAAGAACTTTTATTATGAACAATATATTTAAACAATTTAGAGAGAATAAAGCCTTATTTATAATATCAGAGTAGTCAGCGCTGCATAAATTCTTTTCGGTAGCGCCAGCTACATTGAAGTACACATGAACTCTGAGGAAACGCACATATAGTTGTTATATATATTTCAATGGTTTCAATGATTTTTTTGTTGTCCCCGTCTGTTTCTTCTCTTTTATATCGTCTCATTCCCCGTACCCATGTTTGGAATCTCATCCTGATCGCAAATTCTGCTTTAGTATGCCCCGCCCACTGTTTGAACTTCTTGCGCGCACGTTATGTGATTGGGGCCAACCTATGGAACGCCACAGCTGCCTTATGACAACCAAAGTCATATCATTAAAGGCTTTGATATATCATGAAGCTATCTTACTATATCATTAAGGCATTTCACTATATTACTCTGTCAATTCGCTATATCATTAAGGCAATTAACTATAATATAAAGACATATCGATAAAACATGAAGCGATCTTACTATATCATTAAGGCATTTCACTATATTACTCTGTCAATTCGCTATATCATTAAGGCAATTCACTATACTATTAAGACATATCAATATAACATGAAGCCATCTTACTATATCGTTAAGGCATTTCACTATATTACTCTGCCAATTCGCTTTATCATTAAGGCAATTCACTATACTATAAAGACGTTTTGATATAACATGAAGCTATCTTTCTACATCATTATGGCATTTCACTATATTACTCTGCCAATTCGCTTTATCATTAAGGCAATTCACTATACTATAAAGACGTTTTGATATAACATGAAGCTATCTCTCTATATAATTAAGGCATTTCACTATATTACTCTGCCAATTCGCTTTATCATTAAGGCAATAGACCCTATACTATAAAGACGTATTGATATAACATGAAGCTATCTTTCTTCATCATTAAGGCATTTCACTATATTACTCTGCCAATTCGCTATATCAATAACGCGATTCCCTATACTATAAAGACGTTTTGATATAACATGAAGCTATCTTTCTACATCATTAAGGCATTTCACTATATTACTCTGCCAATTCGCTTTATCATTAAGGCAATTCACTATACTATAAAGACGTTTTGATATAACATGAAGCCATCTTTCTACATCATTACGGCATTGCACTATATTACTCTGCCAATTCGCTTTATCATTAAGGCAAATCACTATACTATAAAGACGTTTTGATATAACATGAAGCTTTCTTTCTATATAATTAAGGCATTTCACTATACTGCTCTGTCAATTCGCTTTATCATTAAGGCGATTCACTATACTATAAAGACGTATTGATATAACATGAAGCTATCTTTCTATATCATTAAGGCAATTAATTACACTACTCTGTCAATTCGATATATCATTAAGGCGATTCCATATACTGTAAATGAATTAAATAGAAATGATGAACTAGAGTTATGCTTATGTGAAAGAAATTTGTTGGAAATTTTTTTTAACATATTTTCTATGAATTTGTCTAACTGCAAAAAGGAAAGGGGTGGTCCTTTTTAACAATTTCAACTTCATCCCTGAAATTGCTTATATATACTTTTTGATATTTATAGTAAGAAATACAACTATGAAAGAATTTTGTCAAAATATCAACTTTTGGATTTTTTACGATTTTTTAAAAGATTGTACATATGTATGTTTTCTATGCCCAATGGACCCAAGGGTAGTGAGTTCAAACCCCGGCAGGAGCAAATTTTTAAAAGACCTTTATCAGTTTTTTATATCATTTTCTGAGCTTCTTATGCATTTTAAATGATCTTAATAATTCTAATTTCATTTCTGATATACAAGTATGCATTTGTTCTTCAGTATTCTAAATCAGGTTTGCTTTTTTCCCATACTATATTAAAACACTGGTATTCTAGTATAATGTTATAAATTAATGCTTATGTGTATGACTTTTCATAAAAAACTGATTTTTTTAATATAATTCTTTCACTCTTTTTAGCTGGAAAATTTAGAATCGAACCGGAGATTTTGAACCGTGGTTAACCGACTTTTCGGGTTATTATTACAGCTCTAATGGCGAGCTATGTAATCTTTATCACATTCGATGTAAGATTTCCAGTGTTCTCAGGTGAGCGATGTGGCGCACAGGCACATGTAGCAACTGGGTATGAAAAAACCTGTATTGATATCCTTGGTAAATGTATATCTACAGAAAAAAAGCTATTCTCCAATGACCTCTTAGGGGCATCATACATGATATTGACCCTCTTTCTACATGTGCCAGTGATATGGTCCCTGGGCCTCTTGTTTTCAGGGGTGGCCCTAAAGTCCTATTTTTTTGAAGAGCAAATACGTATGGAACGCCACAGCTGCCTTATGACAGCGATAGCCATATCATTAAGGCATTTCACTATACTACGCTGTCAATTCGATATACCATTAAGGCGATTCACTATACTATAAAGACGTATTGATATAACATGAAGCCATCTTTCTATATCATTAAGGCGATTCACTATACTATAAAGACGTATTGATCTAACATGAAGCCATTTTTCTATATCATTAAGGCATTTCACTATACTAATCTGTCAATCCGATATATCATTAAGGCGATTCACTATACTATAAAGACGTATTGATATAACATGAAGCCATTTTTCTATATCATTAAGGCATTTCGCTATATTACTCTGTCAATTTGCTATATCACTAAGGCGATTCACTACACTGTAAAGACGTATTGATATAACATGAAGCCATTTTTCTATATCATTAAGGCATTTCGCTATATTACACTGTCAATTTGCTATATCACTAAGGCGATTCACTATACTTTAAAGACGTATTGATATAACATGAAGCCATTTTTCTATATCATTAAGGCATTTCGCTATACTACTCTGTCAATTTTCTATATCACTAAGGCGATTCACTACACTATAAAGACGTATTGATATAACATGAAGCCATTTTTCTATATCATTAAGGCATTTCGCTATACTACTCTGTCAATTTTCTATATCACTAAGGCGATTCACTACACTATAAAGACGTATTGATATAACATGAAGCCATCTTTCTATATCATTAAGGCATTTCGCTATATTACTCTGTCAATTTGCTATATCACTAAGGCGATTCACTACACTATAAAGACGTATTGATATAACATGAAGCCATCTTTCTATGTCATTAAGGCATTTCGCTATATTACTCTGTCAATTTGCTATATCACTAAGGCGATTCACTACACTATAAAGACGTATCGATATAACATGAAGCCATTTTTCTATATCATTAAGGCATTTCGCTATATTACTCTGTCAATTTGCTATATCACTAAGGCGATTCATTATACTGTAAAGACGTATTGATATAACATGGAGCCATTTTTCTATATCATTAAGGCATTTCGCTATACTACTCTGTCAATTCGATATATCATTAAGGCGATTCCCTTTACTATAAAGACGTATTGATATAACATGAAGACATCTTTCTATATCATGAAGGCATTTTGCCATATCCGTCCGTCCGTTAATTTTCTTCATTTTCAACTTCTCCGAAACCGCTCGGAGAATTTTGATGAAATGGTAACTGAGTGATCAGAAAGGATGTATTATTCAAGTTTGTTCATTTCGTAAAAATCCGATACCTATTTTTGACGCCTTTTCCGACTTATTTTTTTTAATAGGAAAATTGAGATTTCTTTTAAACAGTGATACAGGATATTGACCCTCTTTCTACATGTGCCTGTGATGTGGCAATTCGGCCTCTTGTTTTCAGGATGGCCCTGAAGTCCAATTTTTTGAAGAGCAAAGAAAAAGCACACACCAGAAAATAAAGTCCTCGATTAATAATTGACAATTCTGTTTCTAATCATAAATAAAGCAAAAAGCTTAAATCTTGAATAGTTCTAATAAGTAAATACAACAAATGGTGACCGAAAGCGAGCTTGCAATGTTTTTGTTTGTTTTGTTTTGTTTTTGTTTGTCTGTTTTTTTTGTTTTGTTTTTTTTTGTTTTTTTTTTTCTATCTATTTTTTTTTTTTTTTAGAACTGGAATAATCTCCTCTATTCGTGTCTTTATCAGTTTCATTACTCCCAAGGCCCTGTCACACTAAGTACAACGTTTGACAGCAGCGTATGCCAGCGTGTAGGGTCGCAGGCTAACACGCTGGATGATCGTCGTACACGCTCCGGCGACGTTATGATGACGTTGCGAGAGCGCTCTCACGCGGTGCTATACGCAATTGGCTTCGAAAAATTTTGTACCTGCACAAAATCGGCAGCGCGTGCCGAACGTATTGGTTACACGCTCCGTGATCGTTACTCAAACGCAATACAGTCGTTATGCACACGCTGCCATACGTTGCACGAACGTGACTCACACGTTAATACACGTTACGAACACTCTCGTAATAGTCTAGCGTTCGCGCAACGTGTTTGTAACGTGTACGGAGCCTGTCTCTGACGACTGCCTGGCGTTCTCGGCGTGTACGAAACTTTTTGAGTAGCGACTAAATCACTTACACTATAAACAAATTAATACTGGAAAAATAATTTTGAAATTCAAGCTGAATCACATCAAATGTAAAAGAAACTTTTATTTTATTATCAATTTTTGTATTGTTCATATCCTTCTTACAATTTTTTTGAAATGATTATAGTTACAAAAAAGTAAAAGAAAGTTTTATGATGATATGCTGAAATCGTTGTGTAGTCACATTTGAATTGATATTACGTGTAATAAAGACAAAACAAGACATAAGGAATGAGAAAAAGGCATAACAACCACGCAAGGCCATGAATTAGACATCTAACGTTCTTCTTTTTCTTCCTCCGGCATGAACATGATAAAGTTTCCTCGTATAAACAATTTTAACCACTTCGGCGCACAGTAAATGAAAATTCTCATACAACGCTCCAATACGCAATCAAAACGTTATACAAATGTACGAGCGTTGCGTCGAGATCGCTGGAAATGTGCTGGGTACACGTTGGCGTACGCTGACATACGTTACAAATACGTTACACACACGCTAAGTATCAACGTTTTGCAGTCGCTGTTACACTTTAGTCGTGCGTTAGGCAAACGCTCAGAAAGCGGTTTCTTTTTATCTTTTATAACCGACCTCAGCGTTCGGCAGCGTGTGGCAAATGTTTTTTTTATTTCAAACATTGTCACACGCACTCCAGAACGCGGTACATAGTGTGACGGGGCTTTTAGTGCCAAGATGTAGTGTACGTGTTTATGGATTGTATGGGAAAGCGCAGTATCATTTGAAAATATCGTATGTAATAAGGGAGTAACCAGTTGATTTTAAGGGGGGAGGAGGAAGATTTTTGCCAGCCGGATTAGTATTATAATTTTCTCCCACTGTGGACTGGGATATCCATGGAAACGCTGGAAAAAGATATCCTTGTCTTAGGGTCCGCTCACCAGTTTCTCTTACCCGGTCATGCGGCACAGAAATATTGCGCAATCATACATAATTTGACGTCATCTCATTTTATTTCTATATATTTCACATTATTATACTATATATCAATCTGTTTGTTATATCTACAGCTTTTATATGATACTAGTCTCAAGGTCATGTTAAGATTGCTATACATAATAAATATCATATATTTTTGCTGAAAAAGGTTAAGAAAATTGGCCTAAAATTCATGGTTTTTGCCATTTTTCTGTGTATTGTTTCTGGTCTCCTGGAAAAATTTCAGAAATAATGCTTATATTTCCTTAAAGCTATTATCTTATACTCCATTCTAGCCGAATTAAAAAAATGTCCAACACATGTAACTCAAAAAATGTGTAAAAATCCAAAAACTTCATATTTTCCCTTATGAAGTCTTGTCAAACAGGGAAAATCCGGTACGCATTTTAAAATATCTATATTTAGACTAAATTAGTCATGTGACCTAAAATTTTTATTGCTCTTACACAAGGCAGGCATACTCTACAATATGCATCTTACCATGATTATAGACTATCTTCATAATGGTCTTCTCAACCCACCTTTCAAAACCACTCAATTTCCCCTATTTCAGCTTTTCCACCTAGACATTTTGGGTTTACTCTAAAAACCGGTGAGCGGATCCTTACCCCTATGGGGCCATTCGGATCCCCTCGTCCTTTATTTGTAACGGCATAAAAAGACTCGGATGCCAATGGTGGAAGGTTTTACATCAAATCGATGTAAAAGTAAAAAGGCACTTTTTCAACATTCAAAATTCTTCAACTTGAGTGAGTAATGTTGTGAGTAACACATTTGTCAGTTACAATCCAATGTTGGAACTTGTATTTCATTATAGGTTATAACAAAACTGATAGATCAACGGGGAACTATTTTCAAAATGGCGCCGTATGACGTCCGAGTCTTTTTTCGAAGGAAAAGGTCGAGGCTGATCCGAATGCTATGGGGCAAGATAACATTTTCACGTGCCTTTTGACTGTAACGTCAATTGTGATGTCATGCACGATTGCTTCGTTAGCCGATCAAAACTATGAAAAAGAATACATAAAATCTTCTTTTTTTTAGCTTTGATAGTGAGAAAAATAATCAATCTCCAGATGTGATCAGGGACACGGAAATCCAACCCTCGTGTCCAGGATTTGCTTTTGTTCACGACTCGGCAAGCCTCGTCGTGGTACATTACAAGCAAATCCTGGACACTCGGGTTGGATTTCCTTGTCCTAGATCACATCTGGGGATAGATTCTATTAATCTTTATCTCACCTGAGCGAAGAGCTATTGCCATAGCGCGTCGTCCGTCCGTCCGGCGTAAACTCTCTACATGTTCGACTTCTCCTCTGCAACCGCTGGACAGAATTTTACAAAACATTACAGGAAGCAAGTACTCAATGTCCTCTAGCATATTTATGTTTTTCGTGCAGATTGGTCAACAAATATGGCCATGGAAGGCTCTGATTTATTGACACATTTTCAACTTCTCCTGTGAAACCACTGCACAGAATTTCACAAAAAGTACCCAAGATCCTCTACCAAGTTTGTGTTTTCGTGCCGATCTGTCAGCAAATACGGCCTCCGAGGGCTGATTGGCTGACGCATTTTCGACTTCTCCTCTGCAACCGCTGCACGGAATTTCACGAAACCTTACAGGCAGCAAATACTCAAGGTCATCTACAAAGGCTGTGATTGGCTTATACATTTTCGACATATCCAAACCAGTTGCACATAATTTCACGAAACCCTATAGGAAGCATGTACTCAAGGCCTCAACCAAATTGCCCAATAACATTCTTTTGTTTGCAACTCAGGAGAGCGATGTGCCCCCTTGGGCCTCTTGTTTAATTTTCCAATGTTGAAAGTTTAAATCGGCCATATCAAATTATTAGATCAGGTACCAAGGAAGAGTTTATTAAGGCATCTCTTCCTAGCAGATAACTAATCTTTTAAATTTCTGGAATGGCGTATGAAACCTATATAATCTTTTAACTTAAATGATACTCAACACAGACAGGACAATTTCGTTCCTTTGAATAAAGTTTGTTTCATTCCTGATTCTACTTAGTTAATGACACCTACCATGCAGGCATGTGGATGGGTCGGAAGACTGGGGGGGGGGGGGGGTTTCATGATCCGGTAATTCTTTATGTCGGTCTAAAAGCTCAGTATCTCTAGCTTATGTTTTATACCTGTTATTTTGACATGTCGACTCTAAATAAAGCTTATCTTATCTTATCTTATCCTTTTGGGGGGGGGGGGTGGGGGGGGGGGGGTGGGAGGGGGGTGCGAAAATTTCAAATGCTGACGGCGAAATATTATCAAAATGAAAGTTTCCGATATAAATTCATGTCATGTTTTTCAAATATTGTGACAACAAAAAGGAATTCAGGACTTAATCTTATGAAATATGTTTATCTATAGTTTTTAACTATGCTTCGAAAATTCAAGGGGGCGGGGGAGGGGTGTCTGGACTCCTTCCCCTCTGGATCCGAGCTTGATATTGATATTGATAAAAAAAACAGAATTTTCTCATTACAAAATGTTGGATTATAACATGCACTTTAGATGTTATTATTCTGCAATAACATAATTATATAAGTATATTTTTATTACTGTTTTATTTTAGACCAACACGACCTTGTCCTTGATAGCTGACCTTAATTGACCTTTGCCCACAACAACCATGACCTTTTGTCCACAGGAAAAGAGGATAGAAGTTTTAACTACATTATCCTTATGTGATCAAATACAATAACCCCTTCATCCGCACAAATTCTTGTGAAAACGAAAAATTTCTTAACATTATGAATTTATCTGACTTTTTTTTAATAATCAATTTCAAAGAATTTCGACAACAGATACCAATAGATTCTAAGTGAATTTTTAAAGTGTTTTTTACCAAAATATTGCTATTTTTAGCTGAAAATAACAGAGTATTGGGCTGATATAATAGTGTAATGCACAATGTTATATCAAGATATCTTTATAGTTTAAAAAGTATCTTCATGATATGTAAAAATGAGATGATAGAATAGTGAGTTGACAAAATAGTTTGAAAAGGGAGCTCACTTCTTTATAGTGTAGTGAATCGCCTTAGTGATATAGCAAATTGACAGAGTAATATAGCGAAATGCCTTAATGATATAGAAAAATGGCTTCATGTTATATCAATACGTCTTTATAGTGTAGTGAATTGCCTTAATGATATATCGAATTGACAGAGTAATATAGCGAAATGCCTTAATGATATAGAAAAATGGCTTCATGTTATATCAATACGTCTTTATAGTGTAGTGAATCGCCTTAATGATATATCGAATTGACAGAGTAATATAGCGAAATGCCTTAATGATATAGAAAAATGGCTTCATGTTATATCAATACGTCTTTATAGTGTAGTGAATCGCCTTAATGATATATCAAATTGACAGAGTAGTATAGCGAAATGCCTTAATGATATAGAAAAATGGCTTCATGTTACATCAATACGTCTTTATAGTGTAGTGAATCGCCTTAATGATATATCGAATTGACAGAGTAGTATAGCGAAATGCCTTAATGATATAGAAAAATGGCTTCATGTTATATCGATATGTCTTTATAGTATAGTGAATCGCCTTAATGATATAGCAAATTGACAGAGTAGTATAGCGAAATGCCTTAATGATATGGCTATCGCTGTCATAAGGCAGCTGTGGCGTTCCATAAATACGCGTTAATACACGTTACGAACACGCTCATAAAATAAGCTTGACGATAGTCTAGCGTTCGCGCAACATGTTTGTAACGTGTACGGAACGTGTCTCTGACGACTGCCTGGCGTTCTCGGCGTGTACGATACGTTCAAGTAGCGACTTAATCACTTCCACTAAACAAATTCAATACTGGAAAAATTATTTTGAAATTCACATAAAAACATAACAACCATGCAAAGCCATGCATGGGTTAGACATCTAACGTTAACGTTCTTCTTTTCATCCTCCGGATGGAGTTTCCTCGTATATACAATGTAAACCACTTCGGCGCAAAGTAAATGAAAATTCTCATACAACGCTCCAACACGCAATCAAAACGTTACAAGCGTTGCGCTATCATTGGGCACACATTCCGCGTATATCGAGATCGCTTGAAATGCACAAGGTACACGTTTGCCCACAACAACAATGACCTTTTGTCCACAGCAAAAGAGGATAGAAGTTTTAACTACATTAGGCTTATGTGATCAAATACATGAACCGCTTTCATCCGCGCAAAATCTTGTGAAAACGACAAAATAATATCTTCACAACAGGAAAAAAATATTTTGAATAATCAATTTCTAAGCATTTGGACAACAGATACTAATAGATTATAAGTGAATTTTTAAAGTGTTTTGACCAAATATTGCTATTTTTAGCTGAAAATAACAGTATACTGGGCTGATATAATAGTGTAATAAGGTAGCACAATGTTATATTAAGATATCTGTATAGTTTAAAAAGTATCTTCATGAAATATAAAAATGAGATCATAGAATAGTGAGCTGACAAAATAGTTTGAAAGGGAGCTCTATGTTATATCAATACGTCTTTATTGTATAGGGAATCACCTTGATGATATAGCGAATTGACAGAGTAGTATAGCGAAATGCCTTCATGATATAGACAGATGGCTTCATGTTATATCTATATGTCTTTATAGTATATTGAATCACCTTAATGATATAGCGAATTGACAGAGTAAAATAGCGAAATGCCTTTATGATATAGAAAGATGACTTCATGTTATATCGATATGTCTTTATAGTATAGGGAATCGCCTTAATGATATAGCGAATTGACAGAGTAATATAGTGAAATGCCTTAATGACAAAGTAAGATAGCTTCATGTTATATCAAAACGTCTTTATAGCATAGGGGATCGTCTTAATGGTATATCGAATAGACAGAGTAGTATAACGAAATGCCTTAATGATAGTCTAGTAGAAAGATGACTTCATGTTATATCAAAACGTCTTTATAGTATAGTGAATTGCCTTAATGATCTAGCGAATTGACAGAGTAATATAGTGAAATGCCTGAATGATATAGGAAGATGGCTTCATGTTATATCGATATGTCTTAATAGTATAGTGAATCGCCTTAATGATATAGCGAATTGACAGAGTAATATAGTAAAATGCCTTAATGATATAGTCAAATAGCTTCATGTTATATCAAAACGTCCTTTTGTAGTATAGTGAATTGCCTTAATGATAAAGCAAATTGACAGAGTAATATAGGGAATCACCTTAATGATATAGCAAATTGACAGAGTAATATAGGGAATCACCTTAATGATATAGCAAATTGACAGAGTAATATAGTAAAATGCCTTCATGATATAGTAAGATAGCTTCATGTTATATCTATAGTTGTCATAAGGCAGCTGTGGCGTACCATACCAACCTGTGTTCATCGTGAAATTAACGTCAAAATTGAATATGCGTTGAACATAGGAAATCAACTTCCAATGTAAATATTTAGAAATAGTATTCAGAATAAGAAATAATAAATTTCAAAAATCATGTACTGTACAGTGTATTACATCTGTGTATTTGGATGATACAGGTTTCTTTCGATATCTGAGTGATGTACGTGTAGAAAAAAAAATTCAGAAAGTTTTAATATTATTATAATAAAATTGAAAAGGTAAATGTATCAATACGTTCAATAACATATGAACCATTCCACAGAATTTTTGTTATGTAATATTTATTCCTGTAAGCTAATGATATTGCTGTAATCATTGAAATGTTTGAATCGTGAGAATATATCCCTAAATCAGCGCTATTTATGTGTTTGAAGCATAGATGGAAAATGTTATACATGATACTCACATATAATATTTTTCTGTTTTAAAGAAAATTATTCCTTTGGGTAAGTGAAAAAAAGAGTAAAACATCGACAATTTTCATAATATGTTTCCGTCTATATTATTATGAAAATTGTTGATGTTTTACTCTTTTTCATGCACCGAAAGGACAGTGGAAAAAGTATTCTGGACAAGGAAAAAAATTCTATAACAAAAAATTCTAGGAATTTTCATTATAATAATAAACCTTCCAGGAGGAAGAAATATTATGCGGAAGGAAAGTTCGTTCACAGCATTGCCATAATCTTTCCTATCCTTCCCCCTTTTGGTCAAACAAAAATAGAGCACGAAATATCATACAGAGAGATAAATGGTATTCTTTAGACAAAATGTAATACAGTAATCCATTCCCAAAATTTTCGATTTTTATGACTTTAAACAGAATGAATACTTCATATCATTAAAATTTCAGACTCGCTGCGCTCGCCTGTTTCCATATGAACTAATGTAATGTAATTACGAAATTTACGCGTACATTATTTCTTCGTATTACATGCATTGACAATCACCCCCTCCTCCCTTGAAAATTGAATAGGCGTTGAACATAGGAAATCAACTTCCAATGTAAATATTTAGAAATAGTATTCAGAATAAGAAATAATAAATTTCAAAAATCATGTACTGTACAGTGTATTACATCTGTGTATTTGGATGATACAGGTTTCTTTCGATATCTGAGTGATGTACGTGTAGAAAAAAAAAATCAGAAAGTTTTAATATTATTATAATAAAATTGAAAAGGTAAATGTATCAATACGTTCAATAACATATGAACCATTCCACAGAATTTTTGTTATGTAATATTTATTCCTGTAAGCTAATGATATTGCTGTAATCATTGAAATGTTTGAATCGTGAGAATATATCCCTGAATCAGCGCTATTTATAGAGAATAAGTGTCTTAATTTGTGTTTTGTTACGGGTATACAACACACAGCAAGTGCATTTATCGTACATGTAATGCGCGTTAGCGCATTTCATGCGATAAATGCACTTGCTGTGTGTTGTATACCCGTAACAAAACACAAATTATGACATTTATTCTATATATATGCACCATAGTTGTCTATTTCATTCTTGTTTTCTGAAATCGTGTTTTCTAGGTAACAAGGTGACGTTAAAATTCAGGTCATCGTGGGCTCAGTTTGCAGGTTAGAACAGCCGTCGCGGCATGTTTCTTTAGATCTTATGCATTGTGACGTCACGAGTGTTAATACACGAATTGCAGCACGTTTCTTTCAATAGTAACATCTCAGGGAATTACATTGGTTGTGCATATATTTAAGAATTGAATGTTTATTTTTGCCATTTTATTGGATGATGAAATGTCAGTTGTCGTATCACAAGTTGTGTAAAACCGCGTAGCGTAGCGAAGCGGTTTTACGCAAAATTTGTGATACGACAACTGACATTTCATCATCCAATAAAATGGCAAAAATAAACATTCAATACTTATAATTACCAAACATATGAATTTATTCCGAATTCGTACACATTCTAAGGAAAATAAACAATTGTGTACGTGGCGTATGAAATTATTAAACTGGTACGAACTAGTTCCCTAACAACAAAAATGTTCGAGAGGAAAAAAAGCAAGCCGACATTAAACCTGGAAAAAGGCATTTCCCTCTTTAGAACCTCAGCATGTTTTACCTATTTGCACTTACTGCTGTACTGTTATGACGTAATTTGTGACGCGTTGTTTATCGAAGGCAGCAGACATGACAGTTGAAAGTAGAAAATGAAGCAATTTGTGTTGGGATTTATACGGACTCTCAGACTGCATTTCTTGTACCTGTAGATCTTATGTGTGAAGAAAAACACGTTGTTTAGATCTACAGGTATCGGAATATCAGCTGTAAATTATTTCTAAGGAATCAGAACGAAATCTGCATGACAAGTTTGGTAAGTCGCGTTTGCGTAGCTTTTGCTCCGTACTACAGTAAGCTACTTTCAAATTTATTCATCCTACATGTTGCATATCCATGTGTATTAGATTAATTTCGATGATTTTAGAAAAATAAAGGACAAGTTTTTTCATGCATTTCTAATAGGTCAATCAAAATTTCCCTGGAAACACAAGAACTCCATCAACAAACTGCCGTTCATGTTCACTTGTTGCAGTTTTCAAATCATGCGCGTAGCAACCGATGTAATTTCTGCAAACATTCACAGTACTGTGCTGTAATGTTTATGAGTCGACACTTGGAACTGTCTCTAGTTTTAATGGATTATTTGAGACCACTTGTATTGTTTCAAGCGTTAGACAATATTCTTGATTTCAGTTGCGTTAGTGTGAAAGTAGTTCCGGTCAATTTTGACATTTTATCATCTCATAACGGAAGTCACAATAAATGTGATCAACCAATCAAAATGCTTAGAATCAGATAAACAAACACATTTGGTAATTATATGTGTTTGAAGCATAGATGGAAAATGTTATGCATGATACTCACATATAATATTTTTCTGTTTTAAAGAAAATTATTCCTTTGGGTAAGTAAAAAAAGAGTAAAACATCGACAATTTTCATAATATGTTTCCGTCTATATTATTATGAAAATTGTTGATGTTTTACTCTTTTTCATGCACCGAAAGGACAGTGGAAAAAGTATTCTGGACAAGGAAAAAATATTCTATAACAAAAAATTCTAGGAATTTTCATTATAATAATAAACCTTCCAGGAGGAAGAAATATTATGCGGAAGGAAAGTTCGTTCACAGCATTGCCATAATCTTTCCTATCCTTCCCCCTTTTGGTCAAACGAAAATAGAGCACGAAATATCATACAGAGAGATAAATTGTATTCTTTAGACAAAATGTAATAATCCATTCCCAAAATTTTCGATTTTTATGACTTTAAACAGAATGAATACTTCATATCATTAAAATTTCAGACTCGCTATGCTCGCCTGTTTCCATATGAACTAATGTAATGTAATTACGAAATTTACGCGTACATTATTTCTTCGTATTACATGCATTGACAATCACCCCCTCCTCCCTTGATAAAATCTTCAGTCTTAGACATTCATCTTTTTTTTTTTTTTTTTTTTTTTTTTTTTTTGTTGCTTGTCAGCTTTTCTGTGAATAATTTTCTTTGAAGCTGGAATTCGCCCCCCCCCCCCCTTCTGAAATTCTAGATCCGCCACTGCCTTTGAATTTCGGTACTTTTGTGAGAATATTGAGAAAGGGCCCTGGTAAGATTCATACGTTATTTAAAAATTATGGGATATATAAAGTAGGATCTCTAATGAATTTTCATACGATGCATTATGAAATGAGTTGTGTTTTATATCCCCGAGCCTTGGCGAGGGGATATAAAACGCACAACGAGTTTAATAATACATCGTATGAAATTAAAATTCATTTGATATTCTTTTTATCACATGGTATTGCCTAAAAATGTGTATTTCTAACGTGAAATCAACGTTTCCGAGAACTGTAGAGGCGAACCACGCCGTGATGTAGAAGTCGTCTGCTACGCCGTGAGAAGTAGTGTCCCCATCGTATAGATATTCTGTGCGTAAGAGAAAAGTATTTCAATTTTGAATAGTATTTTAATGCAAGAATTAATTCAACAACAACAATTTTAATCATTGATATTGACTCCGGGTCTGAATTTAACAGTTGACCGATATTTGAAAGGTCACATTTGTCAAGGTTTATGTGATTAGGTTCCAAACTTGACTAATCGCATTCAAGCAGAGCGATATGTAACGTGTTATCATATCATATATTTATGAGATGGCTTTATGAAACTGCATAACGGGTGTATCATGTGATAAATGTAATATATATAACATTTTGTCTTGAAAATCCTACTCGACTGCCATGTAGGAAATGGTTATTCCTTTTCGTTCATTTTTTAAGCTCACCAGATGAGCTTGAGCTATACCCCAGCGTCCCCATCCGCGTACGGTTAAAGCTTTACTGATGCTACAGTAACAAAATTTGCACAAGTAATTCATCTTTGGATGCTGTCTGATGCAGCATCTGACCTACTTTTTCTGCCTGAGTGATTTTGCTTTTAAAAGCCGATATTGAGCAAAGTACATGTATAAGCGTTACATATACCAAACTTGCATAGTAGATGTAACTTTGATCAAACTTTCATAAAATGATCTTGACCTACTTTTTCCGCTTTAGTGATTTTGCTTTTGAAAGCCAATATTGAGCAATGTATAAGTGCTACATGTTCCGATGTATCTTTCATCAAACTTTCATAGAATGACCTTGACCTACCTTTTCCGCTCTAGTGAATAAATCGGCGTATTTTACTTATTTTGCTAACGCCAAAAATAGAAGAATTCCCTCCAGTGAAAATTTGGTTAGGTATGTTCTCCTGCTTTGTCAGTTTTATCCGTATCTGCGGTCCTTTTTCAGCTCTAAGTTATATCTTTTGCTCATGAATATCCCCATTTTTACGTATACGCGTTACCTTAAAGGCGAGCTTTGCTTGTTTGCAAAACTGATGAGACGTCGCAATAGGGCAATGATTAATAAGAAAGTCCATATCGTTTATATGTATGAAAAGTCTATAGTTTTTGCAAACACTTCAAGAGCTCGTCAAACGGAATAAAAGGTCAAGAACGTTTCTGACGTCGACGAACTATGGAGGTGTTTGCAAAAACTATGAACTTTTCATATACGTAGACGATATTGATCGATTGATTAGGCATTACCCTACTGCATGCGCTCCTCAGTTTTGTATTTAGTTTAATTTGGAAATGAAAAAAAAACCAACTCCAAAAACCTCTGTAAGGAATCTCAACACCATACATGTACGTTTCGATCCCACTCGGTGGGGTATCTCCCTGATGGAATAGATCTGTCCTGAGCAGGTTCTTTGACAGACTTTTGCTCTTCATAGTTTTATATTATTTAGATTTCCTCTTTTTTCGGCCTCGAGCATCACTGATGAGACATAACTTGTTGAAATGTGCACCTGCGCATATGGTGCACTGAAATTTTATAATAGAAGATATATTTCAATTTTGACAATTTCAACCACTAGGTTGGTATCTCTGCTGGTGTATTGTACCACTAGGTTGGTATCTCTGCTGGTGTATTGTACCACTAGGTTGGTATCTCTGCTGGTGTATTGTACCACTAGGTTGGTATCTCTGCTGGTGTATTGTACCACTAGGTTGGTATCTCTGCTGGTGTTATGTACCATCAGGTTGGTATCTCTGCTGGTGTAATGTACCATCAGGTTGGTATCTCTGCTGGTGTAATGTACCATCAGGTTGGTATCTCTGCTGGTGGATTGTTTAGTACCAGAGGATATCGTTCGCCTAGTTTCACAGTGTTTCGGCACTTGACTTGAAATTCTTCGTCAATTTCCAACACTAAGACCATTTTTCTTTTTATTCTATGTCATGACCTATATTTTTCCACTTGAGTGCACATGTAAGGAAGATTTGGGTATCAGTGTTAAGTGGGTTTTTTCTGTATTATTCGCTATTTTCGGAAACAAGAGTTACTTCCCATTTGAGACGGTATCTGAAGTAGACTGATTATGACGTCATCAAATTCTATGGAAGAAGTCCTAAAAGTCTGGGAAATGACGGTATAAAATCGACGTTACCATACCATTTTCATGACGTCACAATGGTTTTACGTCAGATACCGTTTGTAAGGGAAAAAACTCTGTATTCCGCAAGACTCAATAAGTGCTAGGAAGTCCAAACTTGCACAGATGATGCCTCTTTATGAGTAGATCACAAATCTACGTTCAAATGTAGGTCATAGCCTATATTTTCCACTTTATTGCACATGTCAGGAATATTTGAGTTTCAATGCTAAGTGGTTTTATTTCTGATTTATAAGTACTAGGAAGTCCAAACTTGCACAGATGATGCTTCTTTATGAGTATATCATATGTCTATGTTCAAATGTAGGTCATAGCCTATATTTTCCACTTTATTGCACATGTTAGAAAGATTTGGGTATCAATGTTAAGAAGTTTTATTTCTGTATTATAAGTGCTAGGAAGTCCAAACTTACACAGATGATGCCTCTTTATGAGTAGATCACAAATATTTGTTCAAATTTATGTCATGACCTATATTTTCCACTTGAGTGCACATGTTAGGATGACTTGGGTATCAATGTAAAGAAGTTTTATTTTTGTATGACTAATATGGATAATGACCATATCCCTGCATACAGCACAAAATCGATAACTCAGAAAATCAGAAACCGAAGGCATACAAAATCAGGATAAAACAGGAACCAAAGCAAACAAACAAAACCTCCACCACATGAAAAGAAGCGAACTCCCGATATGGGAGTGAGACCAGGTGCCCAGGAAGAGTAAGCATCCCCTGCTTGCATGCAACACCCGCCGCTTCAATTCGGTAGAACTGTCACATCCGGTTACTTCCATTTCGGAAGACACAGAGTACAATTTTTGGTTGTATGGTTTAAATGGTCTATGACAGAATATCATCCAGCATTCTGGAGAGAGGGACATCATAGTGTATGACGAGTTCTCCATATCGACCGTAGAACTTCCCCAGTGACGATGTTAGTCGGTCACAAACATATCCCTGACTGAGAAGCTTATCTGAAAGACGCCTAGCTCTCAAAACAAAATCCGTATATTTAGTACTTGCTCTGACATAGCGTATCAACTGAGATATGAACACGCCATAAGCAGGCAATGAAGGGATGTTTCTACTCAGAAAAGGAAAGTTTGTAATGCTGAAATTGAAGTCGTCACGTTTGTCATAGAGTGAGGTGTTCATGTGAACATCAGTGTCGTAGGACAACATTATGTCCAAATAGGATGCTGAATTATTTGTCTCTGTAGGTTCTTTGACTTCAAGCTCCGAAGGATAGATACTGCTCAGGTAATCCGCAAATTTTTGATTATTGATGGACAACACATCGTCTATGTATTCGAAGTGAAGTTGAAGTCAGAAGCTAAGTATCTTTTCCCTTCAGAAACCAAAGATTGAATGAATTCAGCTTCGTACGAGTAAAGGAAAATGTCGGCAAGGTATTATAAGGGCTAGGAAGGCCAAACTTGCACAGATGATGTGTCTTTATGAGTAGATCACAAATCTACGTTCAAATTTTGGTCATAGCCTATATTTTCCGCTCGACTGCACATGCTAGGCAGATGTGGGTATCAAATGACCAGCACTTTTGGTCAGAGGGGGTCCAAAATTGTAGGAAGTCTACCTATAATGTAAGTATATTTCGGTGCACATCATGGGCTGGGGGCAACGTGTGCACACTAAGGATTGATTTTCGAGGGCGGGTATTGTTAGCTTTCCTTTCATGTTTAGTTTTATGAAGTATTGGCGAGCGAAGCGAGTCTGAAATTTAATTTAGATATGAAATATTAATTTGTTTTGATTCGATCGTTATGATTATTTATAACATTGAATATTTTACTCCTTAAAACGGCGAGCGGAGCGAGCCGCGAAAATTTTGATTAATTTACATTTTCATGAGAATAAATAAATAAGTCATTTTCCCAAATAATCTGACATCTTAAAATGACAAAACATTGAAAAAGATGAGGGAGGTTACATCTTTCAATTTTGCTGAAAACATAATTGTGTATTTGTAAATGGCGAGTGTAGCGAGCCGAAATTTTAGGTTTCAAAGCCTTTATATGCATTTTTAGACCCCTTTCAATTAGAAATGGGCCAAAGCTGGACCCCATCTCCGAAAATCTCAGGGGGGGGGTCCAGACCCCCGGTCCCCCCTGTGTATCCGCGCATGCATTTATTTATTATAAGTGGTATGAAGGCCAAACTTGCACAGATGATGTGTCTTTATTAGTAGATCACAAATCTATGTTCAAATTTAGGTTATGATCTATATTTTCCACTTGAGTGCATATGTTAGGGAGATTTGGATATCAATATAGTACACCCATTCATGCAGAATTGGGGTCAATAAATGAAATACTCTACTTTCCTTTTCTATTTTGTTTTTGTGTGGTTTTTGTTGGTTCTCAGTAGGACATATTTTCAAATTCAAAACTGTGTAATCTTTGACTACTTTCTGTTTGCTGCCATAATAAAATTCGGCCATGAGGTGAGCTTTGTAATCTTTGATTACACTATGTTTTAGATTCTATGGTTTTCATAAAAAAATAGATTCTATGGTTTTCATAAAAAATCATTTCTTTTGTTCTTTTTGACAAAATGATTGTCTTTTGTGTAAATCACAAGTCTGGAGAGTGGAGATACATTATACATTCCAAGTACCAATCATATAAGAAGGTATTAGGAATAAATGTTTCTTTAGTAACTCCACAGTAGCAATGATACATAATAATAATATAGTAATACAACATTTGCATTAAAGGATATGTTTTCCAAGAGCGCCCTCAGAAGTATGACTGGTTTACAGCAAACAGGATATGTGACCTGCCGGGCACAAGGGAGCTGTGCAAGGGTGGGGTCTGTAACGCTACAAGACTGAGGAATCTACTGGCCCCGGGAACATCAGAGAATATAACGACATGGGTCAGGATACATTATAAAATCAACGAAACAAGTCAAATGAGAACAGGTATTTTTTGTAGGTGGCGCCGAGAGATAAATTTGTCTGGCGCCACACTTTTTTATTGCTATAGATTTAATTTTCTTCTGTTTAGTCTGACATTTTATATCAGTTTAAACAAATAGAATGTTAAGGTGATTGTTGTACAAATAGAATGTTAAGGTGATTGTTGTACAAATAGAATGTTAAGGTGATTGTTGTACAAATAGAATGTTAAGTTGATTGTTGTACAAATAGAATGTTAAGGTGATTGTTGTACAAATAGAATGTTAAGGTAATTGTTGTACATATAGAATGTTAAGGTGATTGTTGTACATATAGAATGTTAAGGTGATTGTTGTACAAATAGAATGTTAAGGTGATTGTTGTACAAATAGAATGTTAAGGTAATTGTTGTACATATAGAATGTTAAGGTGATTGTTGTACATATAGAATGTTAAGGTGATTGTTGTACATATAGAATGTTAAGGTGATTGTTGTACAAATAGAATGTTAAGGTAATTGTTGTACATATAGAATGTTAAGGTAATTGTTGTACAAATAGAATGTTAAGGTGATTGTTGTACATATAGAATGTTAAGTTGATTGTTGTACAAATAGAATGTTAAGGTGATTGTTGTATTATTTTAGTGTTCGCTGTGTTTCTATTTTGTTTTGGCAGATTCCACAAGAAATTGTCATCTTTGGCAGGCTGGAATTGCATTTATCATTTATGGTGTAAACCTATTTCTTTATTGAATTTATTCAGGGTGGCGCTGCTTACAATTATTTTTGGTCATTCCGTGGCCAGCCAGTAAAACTGTGGGTAACACTAGGACACAAATTGGGATGAGCTTTGGGCTTCCTTTTTAGTCGTACCTACTTGGATACAATACTTCAAATTAATATCATCATTGAAGACAGAAATATTCGAATACGTCGAAGAGAATTTAATCGAACTTGGCTACATGTTCCCTCGGGGACTAGTGACACTCACCAAGTGGTACAAATGTTAAACGTCTTCAAATTCAATAGCATCATTTAAGAACAGATGAATTTGCAGCATGGACCAGACATGCACATGTCGGGTACTTAACCCTCGTCTGTGATCCTCAATCTAAACAATGTAATATGACCAAAGAATGTGAAAGAAGGGAGATCAAGGAGTACTCGATGTCATCATCGGACGATAATTTGCTACAATCATGAGTCTGTATTCCTCCAGATGAATACATCCGGGTAGATGAACATCTACCTAAACGCACTATTGTTGTTTATAAAAAAAAAAATCTCACCATGAGGTCACAATTGAGGTGACATAACGAACAATAAGATATGTTGCATATGCCTTACTTTACAGAAAACCTTGTAAGTGGATATTAAAAACATTGACCATACGAAAAACGGCCTGTACTCTGCTGATTGAAATGAGCTCATAATCGATCACCTTAGAATGTTAACGTCTTCAAATTCAATAGCATAATGTAAGAACAGATAACATTTCAGCATGGACCAGACATGCACGTTTCGGAAACTTAAACCTCGTCAGTGATCCTCAAACTAAACAATGTAATATGGCCAAAGAGTGTGAAAAATACTTTGTCCAAAAATGTACCGAAAATGTAGCAGGATAGGATGGGATATGATGCTACAGGACCCACGTTTTAAAAATTTTAAGATTTTTTGATCACAGAAATTTTCGGATGCGTTGAAGAGACAGCCGATCAACTTTTATATTAGACATTGGATCAGCCACATGTCCTTTCTGACGTGATTTAACATGTCCTTTCTGACGTGATTTCACCAGACGGACACTAGGCTTGGTACTTGACCAATCTACAGTCTTGTACCAGCGCATCCTTAATACTTGCACGCTGACTGACTGTGACGACGGGACTCCATGACGGGCCCTGTCCAAACCTCTTTAGAGAAGACAGGGCCCCGACCACCTGTCCTCTCTGAATGTAAGTCGGACTCCTCGGGTGATAACATACATTAGCTCGCTACAGCCGGCAGAGCACAGGTCGTATTACGCATGCCCTCTTTTTATATCAATTTACATATTCATCTGTGTTGCTTGGGCCCCTGCGTCTTGCGGTCTTGTTTGTGTGTGTGGTCATCTGACAGTGAGGAGGTTGTTTTACACCACAATTGTACGTTCTTCGAGACCTCTGGGTAATCGGAATAGTGGGAGGGTTGTGCGCACGTAATCCAGGATAACCACACCGTCTGCTACTGACGAGGCAGATGGCCGTCCTAAGTCGGCACCGTTTGCCCATTGGTCTCGTTGGTTTATGTGTAGTCATTTGTGTTTTATGTTTTTCTGTGATTTGACGTTCATTGTACTACTGCGTCTCTTTCTGTGCGTGTCATTTTTGTGTTTTACAGTGGGTGTTTTGGGAGGTTGCTGTTGATGCTGCAACTAGGTGTTGTTGGAGATCCCCTCCTTTCTTTTCTTCAAAACATGCCCTTATCGAGTCCCGTCATCACAGTTTTTCGAAGTGCAATGCTGGAAACAAGTCATGTACATAATTGAAGATGGTTCAGTTCCATGCATAAAGTTCTTTAACTGCCATAAGAATCAAGGCGATTGTTTGTCTCTAACAGTCTCGAGTCAACATAAACAAAGACAAAGGAATGTTGAAATTGTCTCGAACTTTTAAATAAATACAAACTTTAATTATTCCTGTGATTTTTAGCTCGACTGCACTTTAGTGCAAAAGAGCTATTGCAATACCCCCGGCGTCGGCGTCGTCCGAACTAGATGATAAGGTAAATGTTAAGATTACACATATACCTTTCCTATATTCATATTCTGTTGGTTTTTTTTGTTGCAAATGTTTAATTATACATCATTTAATATATCCAGATGAGGATATAGCCCCTGGGGTTGGGATTTTTAAAATTATTTCAAATGATAAGGTAAATGTTAAGATAGCAATAAAGTCTTTAAAAGCCAATATTGAGCAAAGTTTTAGTGCTACATGTACCAAACTTACATATTTGATGTATCTTTGATCAAACTTTCAAAAAATGACCTTGACCTACTTTTTTCCGCTTGAATGATTTTGCCTTTAAAAGCCAATATTGAGCAAAGTATAAGTGCTACATGTACCAAACTTACATATTTGATGTATCTTTGATCAAACTTTCAAAAAATGACCTTGACCTATTTTTTCCGCTTGAATGATTTTGCCTTTAATAGCCAATATTGAGCAAAGTATTAGTGCTACATGTACCAAACTTGCATATTGGATGTATCTTTGATCAAACTTTCATAAAATGACCTTGACCTACTTTTTTCCGCTTGAATGATTTTACGTTTAAAAGCCAATATTGAGCAAAGTATAAGTGCTACATGTACCAAACTTGCATATTGGATGTATCTTTGATCAAACTTTCATAAAATGACATGACCTTGACCTACTTTTTCCGCTTGAATTATTTTACCTTTAAAAGCCAATATTGAGAAAAGTATAAGTGCTACATGCACCAGACTTGCATATTGGATGCATCTTGGGTTAGACTATTGAAATATGACCTTGACCTACTTTTTCCGCTTCAGTGATTTTGCTTTAAATCGGCAATATTGAGCTAACTATAAGTGCTACATGCACCAGACTTGCATATTGGATGTACCTTGGGTTAGACTATTGAAATCTGACCTTGACCTACTTTTTCTGCTTCAATGATTTTGCTTTAAATTGGCAATATTGAGCAAAGTAGAGTGTTGACTCCATCTCCTCATTTATCAAATATATTATTTTAGATACATTTGTAGTGTTTATCCTTGTTCCTCTTTTTTTTTAAGCGCTCGGTTTCGGTTTATTCTATATATATATATATATATGCAGTGTTCTGCATCTCAAAGAGTGTGGGCTTTTTTCAGCTCATATGAGCAAAGCGTAAGTGACCTTTTGTCATAGTGTATCCTCTGTCATTGGTTCACCATAAACTAATTTTAATTTATAACTTTAAATTTTTTATGTGACTTGATATATGTTGTTGCCTGAGAAAGGGAGTTTAAATAAATTGGCTGTCATGAGAGATATTATGCTATGCAGTCGAGCATTAGGTGACTCTGGCAACTATTTTTTTTTCCAGATATGCAGATATGACGTAGTTCATGAACATTGCTACCGTATTTTATTTATTTCGATTCTTTATGAATATTCTTCATCGAAGTCCTACGTCTCTGTACAATCAAACGAAGATTGAATTAATAGACAAAGTATATAAAGATCTTGAACAAAGTAAATGAATAATGAAAAAACACTAAGAATACTTCATATGAACATATATTGGTGTAAGATAAGATAAGATATTATCTAATTGCCCTGTTCTTTACACGTGACAGATACATCCCCATTTCTATCTTGCCATGCCAATTATGTTATCCTCATGTACTGAATATTTGTGAAATTTTTGTTAGTTTTGTCGTGAACCGTGATGAACAATCTAGACGAGTACATCCTCAACAGTACCTAGTGATACTTAGTCAAACATGTTTTTTTTAACTAAATTATTTCGTAAACACATATATCAAGGTCTGATTTAATGCTCTGAAATACAGGCGTGCATTCCTCTGATTGTTCTAAAATCATCTTTCCATTTTCTATCATCTTATGAAAGATATGCTTCCGTTTTGAATTATTCCAAAAAGTTATTTTTCCTTGCTTTATGTCTGCAACGACTGTTGTTACTAAATTGGAATTTTGCATTACCATACATTTTTAAAATATCAAAGAAGGGAAGGGATCTCTAACAACACTCGATTGTAGCACCCACAGCAAAACCCCATAACCCAATGCAAAAACGCAGAACAGACACCCACAGAAAGACACGTAAAAGGGACAAGGAACACCACCTCACACCATAGAAACATGGAACATAAGACGACACATAAACCAACCAAGTCATGCCTCCACTTTGATTGCTATGCTGTTTTCAGTCCGTTTGTTAACCATTATATCGGCGGATTATCCACATTTTCCATTAAACTTATCGACGGATGGACATGTCGTTTGAGTCAATTTCGGAATATGTTTACCATTAAATATTTTTGACAGAGTAATACATCTTCAGCTAATATAAAGCAGGTTCTGTTCATGACCTAACCAGCAACTACATGTGTTGAAATAACAACCGGGAATAAGAATAAATCTACTAGTATCTAGTGGACGACTTAAACATTTCGAAAGCCGGAAATATATTTCTTGTGAACTTATTTGGATGATTCTCATTAAAGAGATCCTTACAGCAACGGGATGGCTTTTTGTTTTATATAACAAAGATGCAACACGGGATACCTATTATGTGTTAGAGTTGGAGTGTTGTGCACACGTAATTCTTATAACGATACCTTTGAGTTGCTACCAATATAGCTTGTGGCCGTCCAAAGTCGGCTCAATGTGCATATATGTTTATTTGCAGGTATCTTAAATTCTAACAGTAGTATGGTTTGTCTTCAGTTGTTCGGCGGTGTCGACGTTTCATGCAATCTTAAGTATGAAAGAAAGGTGGGGATCTCCAACAAGACTCTGTTATAATTGCAGTACCCACAGTAAATCACCGAAACACTACGTGAAAACAGTAGACAAGCACAACAACAGACGAAAAAAGGGACAAAACACTTTAAAATATGCCATGATAACACTGAACACAAAAGATTACACATAAACCGATGAGACCAAGGGGAAATCGGTGTCAATCTCAGTCCCGCAGATCTTATCCTTGTTTATAAGGGATATGTAACGTGAAGCGACGGGGGAGCCCGAAGAAGGGGCCTGAAGTCAAGAGCACTTATTGCATTCCCGATAAAGCTAGCCTGCCGGGGAGGCAGTTCAAGTGGCTTATATTCCTAAGCTCACTTTTCGTTACACTTCCCCCTTCTCGGGGAAGCTTCGTCCCCGAAGCTTACTCATTTGCGTGAGTTCTCTTTGGGAAATCCACGGCTTTCCTCTGTCAGAGCATGTTTCAGCTGCTACTTCTGCTGGCGGTATCCTTTCAACCCATCATGTACGTCAGTCCACCATTCCGTACTGACTGAGCAGAAGTACCTTCGGGCACAATGGTCCGAAACCTGGCCACGAGGACCATCGAGTCACTAATGACTCACCAAGAGGGCCTGCCACGGACCCAAAACCACGCTGTCACCAAATTGTAACGTGAAAGCTCACTTTTCGTTACAGTTACTCTTTGGGACTAAATGTTCTTTCTATATTAGTGATATAAACCGATGTGTAGATTGCTTCGGCAAGTTCTCTTGTCATCAACTTTTGATTATAGTAGATGTTCTTCAATCGACAGGATGTTATCTGTATGATACGGATTACAACAAAGTAAAGCCCGTTGGTGTGTATATAAAGAATAACTCACCAGAAAAGTGTTCCAACGTGTGTGGATTTGGAAGTCAAGTTTTCTATTTGCTGGTAGGGTTATGATAATCAAATATGTACTTAAATCACCTCATATTTTGTTTTCATTTTATAATTTCAAAATGCTCTTAATACTCTTAACTTAATTCCAATTATAAATTCAGATCTCTTTCATGACTCCGTTGCATTGTGAGCTGCGGTAAATTCATTCTTCAATTCGTTTACAATACATATGCACATTGAAGATCGCTAGTTTTTCTACCTTGTCATCGAAAAATTATTTTGTTAAAATCCAAATATGAGAAACTTTTAGCACTGAAGCCCTCATATCCTAGACAACAAATATGTCTTGGACATTTGAAATTTTACATTGTCTCTATTAGAAATATAACATATTATGAGACTGTAATTTGAGAACAATTAAGGTCACTATTGTATATATGATTTATAGGGGGAATATTGCTTTTGTGCGCAAGATTTGAAACATATAAAAGGAAACAGCACTAATAATGCAACGTGCAAATCTAAGTGTAAAGGATCAGACAGCTCCTTTTGTGGAGGAACGATTCATGCTGATAATGCATTAAATTATCCTGTCTACTTATCCAGATATTCTCTAGGAATATCAGGTAGGAAAAATTCCACATACAACGAATTTTGTAATTTTTTTACTCAGATTTACATATACTTCAATGTAATCATTTTCAATGGAAAAATATCTTGTTCACGAAAAGATATCTTGCCTTTGCATGTTTTACACAAAATATGTCATACTCATAATTCTTGACCATAACTGTTACCCAAGTAACATGTGAAAGATCCATTCTTAGAGCCATAAGATTTTCATTTATCCAATTATTGTAGTTTTAAAATGCATCTTACTGAATTGTACGTACACCTTTTTTTTAGATCCAAATAGAGAATCCACAATCAAGAAGAAATCCCCATACTGTGTTTATGCATCGACCACGAGGAATAGATTCGAAATAGGAAGGAATTGTATGCAGAACAGGACATGCTTGAAAAAGAGAAATGCATCACGTTTGAGTATGTCAAAATACACTTATAAAACTTACGTGTATTTATTGTGAAATAACGCATTTATCAAGAATAAGACACAGTCCTGTATCTACTTGTCAGCTCAATCCTCATATCCATAATTCATCTCCTGCCTTACCTCATGAATGCCGGGTAAATCCACCATGATCCATGCATATGTTTCTATATCAGGTGTTGAGGACGAGTCTCTATTAACCACTTTTGCTGTAAGAGGGACAACAGTAAACTCACAACTGGCAACAGAACAGAGAGGCAGTGCACCATGTAAGTTAGGCTACAATAGTGGGGGAATAAAGTTTGTGTAAGTAACAACTACAAATAGACCAGGGTCGGTGTATAGTATGGGTGTGTGGATAATGATACAGCAGGAAAGGGTAAGTATGGGTACAGACAGTCAAGTCACCAATGGATAATGATACAGCAGGAAAGGGTAAGTATGAGTACAGACAGCCAAGTCACCAATGGATAATGATACAGCAGGAAAGGGTAAGTATCGGTACAGGCAGTCAAGTCACCAATGGATAATGATACAACAGGAAAGGGTAAGTATGGGTACAGGCAGTCAAGCCACCAATGGATATTGATACAGCAGGAAAGGGTACGTATGGGTACAGGCAGTCAAGTCACCAACGGATAATGATACAGCAGGAAAGGGTAAGTATGGGTACAGGCAGTCAAGTCACCAATGGACATAATAAAATGAGTTACAACCGAATTTTCAGAAAGAACAGTAGCTGGTTCCAATACAGTTTGTACAGGGGACGATTTAGAGCAGAGCCGGTGGCTGCTAGCTATATATATACATGTAGTCACTGGAGAATGGTGGAAGAAAGTAGCAACACATTCTAGAGGGTAGTGGTAAACAAAAAAATGATCAGCCATTACGAACTTGTAACTACTTGTATCCATGGTATTGTATTTTGGGTAACATATAGATATGCACTATTTTGTTTTATTTATATCAATTAACGGTTTTGCAGTACATACGGGTAGTCTTAACAGTAGAAATGCTATATTGCTAACAACACATCTGGTATTACTCACGCTTATAATCTACTCACAGTGCTTCAGACATCCACTTATGGCTTGAGAAAGCTTCATAATTCTACAAACATGGTCAGCGGTGCACAGATGTCAGAAGATAGTCAACTTGGAAGTATGTTTTTTTATACAATATTGAATTCAGATAAATAATCTTCACTGACCCAGCTTTGTGTTTCAGCAAGCTCCCTTCATTTCGAAAGTTTTTGTCGGATTTAAAAGCAATTTTGGTTTACAGATTCACGAAGTTTGTCCGTCTGTATATCTATATGTAAATATCCTAGGCAGAGTTTCTAGTTGAAGCAAATTCTGCAACTAAGAGGGTAAATATTTAAGATGAATTTGACTAGGTTACTTTTTATTAGGTCAAATTGATATTTTGTCAAATGACTTTGATATCAAATTTGACATCCTTTTTCAAATAAACGTTTGTCTATGATTGTCTTATGACACAAGAACAAGAACTTTGCAGTTGCTCCCTTAAAATCCATATCTTGGAAAAAGTAGAAGTGCAACATGGACTTTGCACATAATATAATTATATGTATATGTTTTCAGATCATAACATCCCGCTTCAGTAGATTAATGAGATGGTTAAGCATTTTTTATATAGCCTGTAACGCAAGACATAAATAGGAATCTGTCTGTCCGTCTGTCTGGTAGTCACACTTTTACATATTTGGCGATAATTTTTTTGATTTTCAAAGTAGAAGGGATGGTAAAGCATGATGAGATTAAGCACAATGAAGGTCAAGGTCACTTTCAAGCCAAGGTCACTTACAAGTCAAACAAACTAAACATTTTTAGTGAAAAAGTTAAAAAAAATCATTTAAAATCTATTTTGAAACTTTGCAAGATTCAAGAAATAGACACGTTCTTTCATATACATGATGGGTTTTTTTATCATGTTTTGCATAGTTGTAAAATTTGAGCGATAGAGGTGGGGTGTCATATACATGTATTTAACGTGATGATCACTGCAGGGACGATGAAGTCTAATGTTAAAAGGCAATACCCAATGCAGTTCAAGGTCACTTTCAAGGTCAATGTGATGCATTTATCGTCAAACATGCGACATACATTCCTGTTCTTAAATGATGCTATTGAATTTGAAGACGTTTAACATTTGTACAACTTGGTGAGTGTCACTGCTGGTGGACCTGCAGTCCCAGAGGGCACATGTAGCCAAGTTCGATCAACTTTAAAACGTCTTCAAATTCATTAACATCATTTAAAAGCAGATTAATTAACAGCGTGGACCAGACATGCACGTTATGTATAAAAGACAGTAGTCGCTTTCTTTTGAACAATATCTCTAATTTCACCACCGTCTTTCAAAAGCTCGCTATAAGACTCCATGTACCAGTAAATTGTTTCAAAAAAGTGTTGACTTGAATACACGTTAATTGTTCAAGATTTTCTGTAAACGTTTTGCATTTTTCAAAGTCCCTATGTTAATGGAAAATACCCTTCAAAATCAAAGTTTTCTCCCTCATTGGTCTTCTCCCACTTTATTTATGAGCAAGTTGCTTAATACGAATCCAGAATAAAAGACAATAGAAAAATTTCTTTTGGTACCATAATTGCTGTCCCTCATACATACGTTTTTTACATCCAAGAGTAGTTGTTTTTACCGAATGTTCATACCAGCAAATTGCAAATCTGACTTCTGTATTATTTAGAATGAAAGGCAATTAATTTATTGTGCGTTTGGTACCAAAATTGTTTATTTAGCTACAGAATAAAAAAAGATATTGTATTTTCCCAATTTTCAACGATTTTTCATCGAAAATCCACAGTTTTCCCCATTTTATTGACAAGTAGATTGGTAAATTGAGCTTGAAACTTAAAGACAATTAAATTGTCGTTCTATTGGTACCAATTTTGTTGATCTAGCTGCAGCATGGAAAAGGTAATCGAATTTTTCCTATTTATAATGGTTTTTCTTCGAAAAATACCATTTTAACCCAAAAGTTCAAAATGCCCAAGGATGCCAGAGTGGCATCCGCCGGATTATCAAATAAGAAGGTATTGACAACACTTTCATGCAAAAACATTTTGTGCGTAAGAAATTTTTGGGTTTCATGAATGGCACCTACACTACTTCGGTTGATCGTTTCTTCAACGCATTCGAATATTTTCTGTTATCAAAATTTCTTGAAATTTCTAAAATATTGGTCCTGTGGTATCCGTATATCCCATCCATCCTGCTATGTCTTTGATACTTTCACACTTTTTTGGCCATATTAAATTGTTTATTTTGAGGAGCACCGACGAGGGTTAAGTACCCGAAACGCGAATGTCTGGTCCATGCTGCAAATTTATCTGTTCTTTTAAATGATGCAATTAAATTTTAGGACATTTAACATTTGAACAGTGCTATTTTTTCATAGATCCAATATATTTCTGTATCCACCCTGCATAACCGACAGTCTGATTGCATTTATGTATTTTTCTGAGTTTATGTATTGAAGGTATGCTTTTTTTATCTTGCAGTATATGTCGGTGCAGCTTTGGCGTTCATCTGCGTAATATGTGCCATTGTTATCATAATATTAGCCATCAAGAAAAGGTACTTCCATCTAAATATCAAAATATAAACTCAAACATATCAACTTCGGTTGATCGTCTGTCTCTTCAACGCATTCGAAAATTTCTGATGTCAAGAAATCTTGAAATTTCTAAAATGTGGGTCCTGTAGCATGACAAATATGGATAACGACCATATCCCTGTTTACAGCACAAAATCGATAACCCAGAAAATCAGAAACCGAAGGCATACAAAATCAGCATAAAACATGAACCAAAGCAAACAAACAAAAACCTCCACCGTATGAAAAGAAGCGAACTCCCGATACGAGAGTGAGATCAGGTGCCCAGGAAGAGTAAGCATCTCCTGCTTGCATGCAACACCCGCCGCTTCAATTCGGTAGAACTGTCACATCCATCTAAATATCAAAATATAAACTCAAACATATCAACTTCGGTTGATCGTCTGTCTCTTCAACGCATTCGAAAATTTCTGATGTCAAAACATCTTGAAATTTCTAAAACGTGGGTCCTGTAGCATCATATCCCACCCATCCTGCTACGTTTTTGGTACATTTTTGGACATAATATTTTCACACTCTTTGGTCATATTACATTGTTTAGATTGAGGATCACTAACGAGGGGGTTAAGTACCCGAAACGTGCATGTCTGGTCCATGCTGAAATTTTATCTGTACTTAAATGATGCTATTGAATTTGAAGACGTTTAACATATAATTACTCCTGTGATAAACAAAGATTCAGAAGAGCTTTTATTTACAGATCGAATTAAATTTTTCAGTTATTCATGAAATAAAAATTGATGAAAATTCATAATTGTTAACAACTTATTTATGTTTTAGAAAACGAAAGTCGAACCGATCAGAGATTAACACAGTATACCGGAGTGTCCCAAATGACGAGCAAAACGTTGGTTTACTACCAGCACAGACATCAAGTACAGACCGACAAACAAGACCACAGTGTAACGTACCGGACACAACAACATCACAGAATGAAAACGATGGACATTACGATCATCTGGACAGAACCGGACAGCATCAACCAACAGAAACCGCCAGCAATGACAACACGTATGATCACGCTGAGGCTGACTCAAAGGAAGTTACGTATGGCTACTCACGGACAGACCGGAATCAAACATCAAGGTCATTAGATGGAGATGATATATATGATCATACCAATGATGACATTTACAATGAAACTAGAAAAGTTACAAATGAAGATAGTGATGATCAGAATTATGATTATGAAGTTACTGATAAAAATAAATGTGAAAAATTAGTGACCGAATCAAGTGAACTTATGAAGGACAAAGGAAGAGACGATCATAAGATTACTAGTAGTTCATGAAACATGATAAGACATGATAAGAGCTCATTTTACCTATAATATCCATTGATTCATCAATAAAATTCTTTACGTTAAAAGGAATCAATTACATGTTACTACTAATGAAGCATAAGATGCATTGTCACAAATTGCAATTTCCAGGAATTTAACGAAATCAGCACAAACGCGAATGGATTTATAGGTCAATCGCATTGCTCCAAGGCGATACTCAGCAACACGCAGCTAGGAACTGAAATGGATTTTGAAAGAAATCAAAATTGATTGAGGAAGGGTGATAAAACTCTATTGTTAAGTAAAGTCGATATAAGGAGCATGGTAAATTCTATGTATGTGACGTCTTCTCTATACTAGGTACGAAAGCCGACTGACGAGCGACGGGCGATTGACCTATAAATCCATTCGCGTTTGTGCTCAAAATATATGTGATACGAATGCGTTCAGGGTGTTTTAAAAACCAACTCTAATGTCCCTTGCAACTTGAAAAATGATGGTTTCAATAAATAACGCGCAATAGTAAAATATGGTTTTAAAAAGTGGTGTGTAGATAAATTAAATATTTATATCATTATCATCAATAATGACGGAAGGGAAAATGATGAATCATATTTAGTTTCAGGTATGGATTCCGAGAAACCAAATTGGATCACATCTATTATCTTTTATTAATGTTAGTTATATTATATATAATTCATCCTTCTACCTTTCGCAATTATCAATAATCATGATTTAAACATAACTAAATCATCAACAATAAATATTAGAACTGCACTGTTCTTGTATTATCTGTCATGAATTTAACATTCTAAATTGATGCCTTTAACAAATAAGGAATAATGCCTTATTCAAAGTATTGTATTTGTTATATAAATCATTTTTTGTTTACTTTAAAGTAATTTTAATGAATAATTTGCTTCATGTGTGTCTTAGATTTTGAAATAATCATATATCTTTTGAGAGTGTATTTATCGTACATGTAACGTGCTGTGTGTTGCATACCCGTAACAATTGTCAGTTTCATTCTTATCTCCTGTATTTGCGTTTTTCCAGGTAAAAAGATGATGTTAAAATTTAGGTGACCGCGGGTTCAGTTTGCAGGTTAGAACAGCCGACGCTTACATGCTTCTGTAGATCTTATATATTGTGACGTCACAGAGTTATCTCCTTTCATCCTTTCAGTTTATGTATGACATTCAGTTTGTGTATAACAGAATATAACTTATAATTCTCGAGATGACAAAACCAAAAATGAACGAGATAATAAAGCCCCAACAACACAACCCTTAAATAAATATCAACACAACTGAAATGCCGAAGTACGCATATGGTGCACTTTTTAGAATGGCAAATGACAAATGTTTTTTCTATCCATCGCAACCATTAGATTGGTATCTCATTTAGTGAAATAGGATCATAAACTGTTATTTCTTGAAACCTTTTACCTAGTGTGTCAATGTTTCTTCCCTAACTTGTAAAATGCCTTAACTTATAGTTTATTCTTTGGTTATCGGTAGCTTATAGGATTAAGCTTTCCAGAACATCGAAGTATTTATAAAACAACAAACATCCCAAAAACAAATCTCCAACAAGTTTGCAACACCACGTTAAAATGACCCTACAAACACCATAGAACGAGACAAAGATAACACTCAAATCAAGAGGACCAACCATAAGAGACGTCGTCAAACATGGATATGCACACGAGAATCTATGTGATATAGTTTTAGTTATGGTGATTACGCGCATACAAACTTCCCACTGAGGTATCCAAAGGTACATTGATAAAGTTTATACAAGTCAGGTGAAATCACAGTAAGACAGGTAAACGCAGAGGGTATCTATATAAATGGATATAAAATCATAATGGAATACACTCTATAGAAATTGTTCTTTAAGACATCATTGTCCATTGTTTTTCTATGATTTGATGTTATTTTCTCCGTCTGTACACGTTATCTCGTCGTGTTTCGCTGTTATCACAGTTGGGAATCTCCTTCCTATCTTCATATTTTTCCAGAATCTTATGTCTGACAGTACCCCTGCCTGACAATTTGTCTGAATATATAGATATGATCAACTTTACTTTAATAATTTCCCCTTTTTCTATTATTTTTAATTGTCAACATTTAAGGTTATTTTTGTCAGTTCCATAAAAGCTATCCGTGCCTGTACGGGTCAATGTCTAGTTCTTAATAATTGACAGACACTGTCCAAACTTGGGTAGAGAAGACATGGTCCTAACCACCTGTCCTCTCTGAATTTCCTCGGGTGATTGATGAACTCACTCAAGCCGCCAGATCACGAACAGTTTTTCGAACCCCCTATGGTTTTGATATCCATTACCATATTCATCTGTGTGCCCCTGCGTTTTGCTGTATTATGTGTGGTCATCTTGCAGTGAAGAGGCTATCATACACAAAAATTGTGCGTTCTTTGAGACCTCTTGGTAAGAGGACAAGTGGGAGGCTCTTGCGCAATTAACCCGAATAGCTACACCATTTGCTGCAAACATGACAGATTGCAATTCTTGTCCATTGGTTTCTTGTCTCTTTGATTTATGTATCGTCTTTTGTGTTCATGGTGTTTTGTTGTCGTGTTTGGTGTTCCTTGTCCTTTATGCGTCTCTTGTTATGCTTGTCTATCCTTGGCGCCTATGTTTTCGAATAAGACTGTTTTTCGGCTTGAGTGCTGCAATCGAGTCCCTCTTTTCTTTAGAAGGTTTCTTTTCATATTGTAGAAGAAGGGAGATGATCTCCAACAGACCCTGTTGCGACACTAACAGCAAAACACCCGCAGCGAAAACACAAAGACGAGCACACTAAGAGACGAAAAAGAGACATACGACATATAAACATCAAACACAAAAGACTACACATAAACCAACGAGGCCAATGGTAACTGGTGCCGACTTTGGACAGCCATTTGTCACACAAGTAGCAAATGGTGTGTTATCCTGGATTACATGCGAACAACCCTATCACTTTTCCGATAACCAAGAGGTCTCAAATAACGTACAATTGTGATGTAAAACAACCTCCTCAATTTTAGATGACCACACACAAACAGGACCGCAAAACGCAGGGGTCCAAGCAACACAGATGAATATGTAAATGGATGTAAAAAGAGGGCGTAAGTAATACAGTCCGTGCCCTGCCGGCTGTAGCGAGCTCATGCATGTTACCACCCGATGAGTCCGACTGACATTCAGAGAGAACATGTGGTCGGGGCCCTGTCTTGAGGTTTGGACAGGGCCCGTCATGGAGTCCTGTCCCCATAGTTAGTCAGAGTACAAGTCTTAAGAATGCACTGGTACAAATTTGTAGATTAGTCAAGAACCAAGCATAGTGTCCGTCTGGTGACATTAGGATCATATTCACGGTATAAAAGGCGTTAGATTATTCTGAAGCATTTTCGATGGTTATGCTGTCTACCTTTGATTCTTCTAATTTTGTTTATCATATCACCACAAAAGGCAGGTTGTGTAATTCCCAAAGTAATGTACTCTGTCGCTTGTATAGATCCGAATTTTAAAAGAAGTTGATTGTTATTGTGTAAAGTTTCCAGAAAGTCATAACTAGTTTATCAAAGCGGAAACCTTGACCTAAAAGTTTCCTGGTAACTAGTAAATTTCTACTGTGAAAATCCAAAATATTTGTATACATGCTCTACCGTACTGGATTAGCTGTGATATGTAAATGCCGCATGACGGTAGTCTTGGAACATCACCATCAAGCCAGGGGAAATTTACTATGTTGAATCCAAAATCATCTCCTATCATCTCCTTTGTCATATACACTTGTATGAATCTTTCCGTTTACAACTTTGATATTCAGGTCCAAAAATGGTGGTTCTGTGTTTGTAACGTTTGCCTTTTTAGCTCACCTGAGCCAAAGGCTCTAGTGAGCTATTGTCATAGCGATCCGTCCGGCGTCCGTCGTCCGGCGTCTGTCGTCTGTCGTCTGTCGTGTGTCTGTCGTAAACTTTTCACATTTTCGACTTCTTCTCAAGAATGGCTAAAGGGATTTTGATGAAACTTGGTAGGTATAAAGTACTAATGATCCCCTACAAGTGTTGTTGTTTTTCGTCCGGATCCCTCAACAGGTGGCGCCACCACAGGCAAAAGTAGGTCACAGGGGGTACCCTCCTTTGACAAACTTCTTCTTCAGAACGGAAGCACGTATCGACAAACCGAAAGCATCAGGATGCTCTACAGAGATGTCTTAAGAAGTGTTGTTATTTTTGGTTCCACTCCGAAGTCAAATTTTTGACGCTTTTTTGACATCTCTTCGGACTTAGTCAGAAATCCAAATTTTTGCACTATTTCTTTAAATAACTCAAAAAGTGTATGATTTTACACACTCATTTACTGCATATTTATCATATCTAACTTACTTAATGCTTTGATATGTATTTTTTGCTTAAATTTTATTTTCTTGATTTTTTATGAATTTTTTTCTTATGTAAAAAGGAAGGGGGGGTTGATTTTCATACATTTTCTGCTTCTTTTCTATAACCACTCTTCAGATTGTCATGACATGTTGTAGGTATGAGGTACTCATGCATGGTACCCTTCAAGTGAAAGAATTTTGTCAAGATATCCACTTTTGATTTTAAGGAATATTTTTTAAGATTGTACATAGGTATAATGTATGTTTTCCATGCCCAATGGACCAATGGGGAGTGGCTCCAAACCCCAGCGGGACCTCAACAAATTTTTTTCCCTTATTAGCTCACCTGAGCCAAAGGCTCTAGTGAGCTATTGTCATAGCGATCCGTCCGGCGTCCGTCGTCCGGCGTCTGTCGTCTGTCGTCTGTCGTGTGTCTGTCGTAAACTTTTCACATTTTCGACTTCTTCTCAAGAATGGCTAAAGGGATTTTGATGAAACTTGGTAGGTATAAAGTACTAATGATCCCCTACAAGTGTTGTTGTTTTTCGTCCGGATCCCTCAACAGGTGGCGCCACCACAGGCAAAAGTAGGTCACAGGGGGTACCCTCCTTTGACAAACTTCTTCTTCAGAACGGAAGCACGTATCGACAAACCGAAAGCATCAGGATGCTCTACAGAGATGTCTTAAGAAGTGTTGTTATTTTTGGTTCCACTCCGAAGTCAAATTTTTGACGCTTTTTTGACGTCTCTTCGGACTTAGTCAGAAATCCAAATTTTTGCACTATTTCTTTAAATAACTCAAAAAGTGTATGACTTTACACACTCATTTACTGCATATTTATCATATCTAACTTACTTAATGCTTTGATATGTATTTTTTGCTTAAATTTTATTTTCTTGATTTTTTATGAATTTTTTTCTTATGTAAAAAGGAAGGGGGGGGGGGGTTGATTTTCATACATTTTCTGCTTCTTTTCTATAACCACTCTTCAGATTGTCATGACATGTTGTAGGTATGAGGTACTCATGCATGGTACCCTTCAAGTGAAAGAATTTTGTCAAGATATCCACTTTTGATTTTAAGGAATATTTTTTAAGATTGTACATAGGTATAATGTATGTTTTCCATGCCCAATGGACCAATGGGGAGTGGCTCCAAACCCCAGCGGGACCCCAACAAATTTTTTTCCCTTATTAGCTCACCTGAGCCAAAGGCTCTAGTGAGCTATTGTCATAGCGATCCGTCCGGCGTCCGTCGTCCGGCGTCTGTCGTCTGTCGTGTGTCTGTCGTAAACTTTTCACATTTTCGACTTCTTCTCAAGAATGGCTTAAGGGATTTTGATGAAACTTGGTAGGTATAAAGTACTAATGATCCCCTACAAGTGTTGTTGTTTTTCGTCCGGATCCCTCAACAGGTGGCGCCACCACAGGCAAAAGTAGGTCACAGGGGGTACCCTCCTTTGACAAACTTCTTCTTCAGAACGGAAGCACGTATCGACAAACCGAAAGCATCAGGATGCTCTACAGAGATGTCTTAAGAAGTGTTGTTATTTTTGGTTCCACTCCGAAGTCAAATTTTTGACGCTTTTTTGACGTCTCTTCGGACTTAGTCAGAAATCCAAATTTTTGCACTATTTCTTTAAATAACTCAAAAAGTGTATGATTTTACACACTCATTTACTGCATATTTATCATATCTAACTTACTTAATGCTTTGATATGTATTTTTTGCTTAAATTTTATTTTCTTGATTTTTTATGAATTTTTTTCTTATGTAAAAAGGAAGGGGGGGGGGTTGATTTTCATACATTTTCTGCTTCTTTTCTATAACCACTCTTCAGATTGTCATGACATGTTGTAGGTATGAGGTACTCATGCATGGTACCCTTCAAGTGAAAGAATTTTGTCAAGATATCCACTTTTGATTTTAAGGAATATTTTTTAAGATTGTACATAGGTATAATGTATGTTTTCCATGCCCAATGGACCAATGGGGAGTGGCTCCAAACCCCAGCGGGACCCCAACAAATTTGTATCTATGGTAAACAAAGTCGCCATATATCTTGTGTTACAGATTTGATTGGTTCCTCCACGCCCATTTAATAGTCACGTAGTCACGGTGGGTAATCTCGCAACGCACAACACTAGGTTTATATAAAATTTCGTGTATTACAAATTATTTTTCACAAAAAGGGGAATGTGATACAGTGTAAGGATGCCTTAGATACGAGTTTGATTGAAAGTAAGAGAGGTAATATCCTTTTATAAAGCCTAAAAAAACTATCGGCATGATTGGTGTAGATGGAAGCGAAAGTAGAACGCTTATCGTGTTTGTGCGTTATAAAAAGCTGATATCCACCTTATTTTGGATGCAACTCATAGTTGGGGCGTTATTACACTGCATCACATTTCCCTTTTTGTAACAAATTATCTATTTTGCGAAAAAAATATAGAAAAATAAATTGTTCTGCGTTGCGAGATTACCCACCGTGTTAGTACTGTACACGTGATACATTTCAGGAGATTAATAGAATCTATCATGCAAACGAAATAGTACTGGTATTTGAATAGATTTTTATTTAATGACCATGTATACTGGGAACACTTTCATACTTGTTATCATTCATGTACTTGGAACACTCATTTATAAACTTAGCTCGAATTTCCTTTGTCTTAGACTAATGAGTAAATTCTGATGCAGCTGATACTTTTCATGAACTCTGTCAGCTAATAATTAGTCCGTGTAACAGTCCTATCACTAGGCGAAACATAGTTAACAATAAATAACGATTTCGTATGTCTGCTAGTTGTACATGTAGCTTTACAATATCGTGGGCCTATTAATTTGTTTCCCTAAAAGCAGCATACACCAGAATATTAAGTTTATTTCATTGTTTTATTCTTTTTGTCTGTTTTTTCATCACCTGCTGCACATGAATGTGGAATTTTACAAAATGATTTTTTTGATGTTGAATAATTGAACTATACACTAGCTGGGCATATGACTTTGGATCACATTATCCGTCTTTTCAAATCAGTAAAAAAAGATAATGTTTTGAAATGTGACTATTTCTTCTTGTTTGTACTTTTAAAGGCTGTAAAAAAAGATCTTGTCTGCATCCGGCAAAAATCTTTTTAGAAAGAATGTGGGCTCAAATCGTGATACTGGCACTATCAATTTTACGTCTTATTCAATGTCAGTATGTCAATTAGAGCATGCGTGGGTATCAGGTGAGCGTTGTGCCCTCCTGGGGCTCTTGTTTAGAAACAATTCATGTGGATTAATTTCATCCTTATATAATTCAAAAGCAGGATTGTCAATAGCAAGAATAACATCAAGATACCTAGAAGTATTATTGAAACATTTAAAATCATCAAGTTTTCTTTACTTCTGAAGATTTTGGATAAGCTCTTTTTCGTAAGTGTATGAATATAAATCTGCAACAAGAGGCGCACAGTTAGTTCCCATAGGAATCCCTACAACGTGCTTGTATACATCCTCACCAAATCTTACATAAATATTGTCCAAGAGGAAGGACAAGGCATTACACAGGTCACTACATGATCATGATTTGTATGATTTTTAGTCGGTCGAGGAAAAGAAACCCTTTGATTCAGATGTACAAATGTATATTTTCCACTCTCAATCAAATCACCATTCAATGAGTTTAGATAATTGGTCATTTGGTCATGTTAAAGCGTGGTGTACATATCAGAGAATCGTATTGGCTTGGAAATTTTCGTAGCTTCGTTTCATTTTTATACTCCGCGGTTTTGTTTTTCAGAAATTGTGTTTAAATAAACGACATATACATGATTTCATCAATTTTAATTTTCTTCTGGGAACATCGAGCATTCTGATTTACGAGTATTAAGCAACTTTTTATTCAATATCATTATAATTTTTATGTCTGCGTGGTTTATTATAGAAAGAAGCTCATCTGCAAGTGATCCCTCACACGTCCCGTGGATGACAGGTGAGATGGTGATATAATACAGTGATGCTTCTCTATATTTGTTTTGTCAATTACTTCCCGACCCTCCCTCGGGCTGATGAATGAAGGCTGACGCACTCCTGACGCAGAAACATTATAAAGTCCACTTTTATTGATTCCTTATCGATATTTCATAAGACTTCGTAGCTTACACGTCGTAAGGTAGGTAACAATTTCAGTTTTTCATATCTTCATTGACGAATTAAACTGAAATGAAATTTTATATTCTTACTTCAATGAAAATGTTTATGAAATATTGAAAAATGAAAAATATTAGTTTGAAGAAAATCATAATATTTTGCTTTCTTCAAATCACAAATCTTTTTTACTATATTATGAGAATGCCTCTTTCGTAGAAAATAAATTATCTAACTTTATTTTTGTTTTTCAAAAATGTGGTTTTTTCTTTTAAATTTGAATTTCGATATCGAAATTGAAAGTTAAAGAATGAAAACGAGATACGTTTCCTCATCACCCGATTTTCCTCTTAAAATAGATCAATAACACTTTCTTTTGAAAAAAAATGTGTTTAATCGCAGTGAACTATTAATTAAATAAACAGTAAGTGTAATATCTCTGCTGCCCTTGCGCAGCCTTCCGGGCAAGAATGGCAGCAATGCACCATATGTATCTGTCAGATATTCAATCTTATAAGTTGTACTTCAAGGTGAAATAAATTCAGAGGGTATCCCCATATCTCCTATACATATATTTCCTAAATATGAAACGTTATAGTGTTAAACGTCTTCGAATTCGATAGCATCATTCAAGAACGGATAACAATTTGCAGCATGGACCAGGCATGTACGTTTCGGGTACTGGATTTTCACAGAAGACAGGTGGCAAGATCGAGCAAGGGTGTATATCTCCTGGTGACTTAATGGCGATTTAAAGATAAATGTCTGGTTTCCAGAGTAGAAGTGCCGCCAATCATAGTTAAGGAGTCAAAGAAAATGCATTTAATCGAACATTCATTCTATATTCCACGCTAATCAAACAAAATAATGGGAAAAAAGAGATAAATGAAACAAAGTAACATACCCCTATCAACTGCTTTGGTGACAAATATGGATAATGACCATATCCCTGTATACAGCACAAAATCGATAATTCAGAAAATCAGAAACCGAAGGCATACAAAATCAGGATAAAACAGGAACCAAAGCAAACAAACATAAACCTCCACCATATGAAAAAAGCGAACTCCCGATATGGGAGTGAGACAAGGTGCCCTGGAAGAGTAAGCATCTCCTGCTTGCATGCAACACCCGCCGCATAAATTCGGTAGAACTGTCACATCCGGTTACTTCCATTTCGGATGACATAGAGTACAATCTTTGGTTGGATGGTTCAAATGGTCTATGACAGAATATCATCCACCATTCTGGAGAGTGGGACATCATAGTGTAGGACGAGTTCCCAATATCGACCGTAAAACTTTCTCAGTGACGATGTTAGTCGGTCACAAACATATCCCTGACTGAGAAGTTTATCTGAAAGACGCTTAGCTCTGAGAACAAAATCCGTTTATTTGGTACTTGCTCTGGCAAAGTGTATCAACTGAGATATGAACACGCTATATCAGGCGATGAAGGGATGTCTCTACTCAGAAAAGGAAAGTTTGTAATGCTGAAATTGAAGTCGTCACGTTTGTCATAGAGTGAGGTGTTCATGTGACCATCAGTGTCGTGGGACAACATTATGTCCGAATAGGATGCTGAATTATTTGTCTCAGTAGTTTCTTTGACTTCAAGCTCCGAAGGATAGATACTGCTGAGGTAATCCGCGAATTTTGGATTATTGATTGACAACACATCGACTATGTATCTGAAGTTGAAGTCAGAAGCTAAATAATTTTCCCTTTAGAGACTAAATATTGAATGAATTCAGCTTCGTACGAGTAAAAGAAAATGTCGGCAAGTAATGGGGCACAATTGGTCCCCATTGGAATTCCGACAATTTGCTGGAAGACCTTTCCTCCAAACACCACAAAAATATTGTCGATCAGAAAGTTTAACATCTGAATGATATCTATTTCAGTGTTCTTATTTTCAGAATCGGACTTTTCTTTTACAAAGTAGGTTTTGTCATAGTTAACAACAATAAATTTGTATTTGCGATTGCCGTTCTTACTTGTAAACACATTACTTATAATTTTTGCGAGTCAATCTTTCAATTTAGAGTGTGGGATTGTGTAAAGTGTCGAAAAATCAAAGGCTTTGATCGAATGGACTCTACTACAATGAGTGGATTTCAGATGTCCTAAAAGTTCCTTCGAATTCTTTAAAAACCACATCTGGTTGATACCACTGCGAGAATATACTGTCGAACAATATTTTAGAAGCCCAGATTTGATTTCAGATAAAAATTTTGGTGAGTAAGATCGATACAGATTTGGAAGAAAATTTTGAGGAACCAGCGATGAAACGTTGTTTGCACGGATTCTTATGCATTTTAGGTATGGATTATAAGGGGTCCCTGTAAAGTGCGAAACGAAACAAAAACGAAACGAAACGAAACAAATCGAAACGAAACGAAACATCGAAACGAAACGAAACGAAACAAAACGAAACGAAACAGATCGAAATGAAACGAAACAAAAGATAAATCTTCAATAACTTGAGAAAAATTGATGTAAATGCAGAGAACTAGCACGGATGTCAATATCTGCATATGTAATTGCCTTCAACCATTAGTTCTTGTGGCTGGAGGTTTTTTAAAGTCAAAGTTGACGATTAAAACATAATATATACGGTATATAGCACGATTGCATTTTAAAGGATTAAAAGAGAGTGAACGGGATGAATAACCTCGTCATAGGCGGAACAACTATTATTTAGCAGGGAGGAGTCTAGTACAGAGGAAACGGAACTGTTCCGTTATGTGTATTTGAAAACTTTATCAGAAAAATGAGAACAAATACCGGGGGCACATTTCGTTAGAAAAAGTATAAGATTTTTTTCCCTAAAATGTGCCCCCAGTTATATGATCTCATTACGGTGTCCTATCGTGGTTTTCTATCCCTTCCCCTTTATTCCTCTTAAATACATGAATGACATTTGACATTTAGTTTTTTTTTTAATTGTCAACTTTGACTCTTTCAAGAAACTCTCTCGGCACTAGCTACAAATGTAGAACTCTTGGATTAAGGTAAATTACATGCTGATCTTGTCTTTAAATATTCGTTCTAGGCGATTTTTCCTCTTTTTTCTCATATTCTTTAAGTTTTATGTTTTGTTTCGTTTCGATCTGTTTCGTTTCGTTTCGATTTGTTTCGTCTCGTTTCGATTTGTTTCGTTTCGTTTCGTTTTTATTTCGTTTCACACTTTACAGGGACCCGATTATAAGTATGGTAAATCTAAATCTAAGTTGTTAGTGTCGAAGCCAAAGGAAGCAAGACTTGTGATTATCTATTATTTCAGAGGCAGAAAGGTTTATTGGGGTGTAAGTGGGATGTCAATGTGTCGAATTTAAACCCAACTCTTTAACTAGACTGTCGAAATCGTACTGTTTGCAAGTAAATGTGTAATTAGCTTTAATTTATTATTTCACTAATCTGTTGTGTTCTAGGAACAATCAAACATAAGACTATCACAGGACCGACTATTTTCACAAGAACCATGGTGCTTACAGAATAATGCGAAAGTGTCCCAAATCCTTACCTTCTTGAAGAAATTTTTAAATCAATTTTAATGTACCAGACACGTGTTTCGGATATCTCTTCGTTATGAGAGAGGAGTCATTACAATTCAAAAACAGACAGAAGATAGAGTGCGTAGAGAAATCCTCATTAGTTATGCTTCCGGCCAATGTGAGTTTCAGACACAGCCAAAATTCATTTCATTAGCACCCTCTGGTTTTAATTTTTGAACTCAAATTTGTGCAATTGTCCTTTCCAGTAGGGTCGATTCTGTAGAAGTATCGTGTCACTTTTGGGTGCACAAACCCCGATTCAGAAAGCAAAAATCACAAGTAATGACAATACGAAACGGATAATCGCAAAACAAAACAATCAAAACTTTCCGTAAAGAATTTTGATAAGAAACCTGGGGAAAGCAAGCATGCTATTCTCACTCAACACATCTAAATTTAAACTTTATTATGCCCCCGCCAAATAATGACGGGGTATATAGTGATGCACATGTCCTTTATTTTACAACGTTTAACAAACAAGTTAGAATTTTATATAAATGTCTCACGTTGGCTCAGATGTTGGCGTACGGGGGTCCTTGGAGCAGGAGGAAACCGGAATACCCGGGAAAGCCTCCTAGGACTGGTTTGGCGACCGTAATACGCTCCCAGATAAGACCCCTTTGCCGAATAAGGGTTTCGAGTACGGAATTTTAAATATGTTAAGCGAGTGTGCTACCAATGAGCTAACACGTCCTTCTTCTAAGACATTCAATTATCATTCTCTTCCAGTGGAAGCATGTCTCATATATACATATGCCTTTGTATTTACGTGCGATTTTTTTTCTGTCCGCAGTATTTACAGATCAATAAGGAGCTGTAACATTTTGAAACCAAGATGACATACAAGCATTATTTGGCAAAATTGAGTCTCAGTGGTCAGAAGTATCATGATGTTATAGATAAATAGTCTTGACTCTACGGATTGTTACTGGCAGTAAAATGGCTTCTAACTACACTAGGAATACTTTTAGTGGACCTCAATGTGTACCTGGACAACGGTATGAAATTGACATGCAGCGATATGAGAAGCTGGTGCAGATTGCAAAATTAATTGATAATCCTCCGCCGAAGAGTCTCCCAGATTGGGAACTGGCTTTAAAAGTTCTATTCTACATACCTCCATTTTGTATAGATGTGATTGGCAATATCATGGTGATCCTCATCGTGATTCTAAACAAGCGCATGCGCACTACTACAAATGTTCTGATAGTGAATCTAAGCGTAGCCGATATAAGTGTCGCCATCTTCTGTATGTGGATTCATGTAGGAGTGGAATTTACTAGAGACTGGCATTTTGGTCCTTTCTTCTGCCGATTTCACTTGTTCATCAAAGGTAAGATATTCATTTTCGAGCATTGATAAGCCATGTAGAAATCAATTATTGTAAAACATCTAATGTCATACGCGTTTTCTCGTTTCATTGACATTGTTGCATATTAGACATAAACGAAACTTTTTACAACCCTTGATGTAATAAATAAATTTAACGCTAGAACTTTTTCTGCTTCATCTCCTGTTGTAGTTGTGGCGGTGACTTCAAGTGTTTTGACAATGACCATCATCTCAGTAGAGAGGTTTATGGCGATAGTGTTTCCCTTGAGAGGTAAAATCAAAATAAAAGTAGCCATCTTTGCTATAGTCGTCTCGTGGCTCTTGTCAGTAGGCACTGCCAGTCCTTATCTATTCGTTATGAGGGAGGAATCATTACAGTTCAAAAACAGAAGAAAGATAGAGTGTGTAGAGAAATGGCCTGAATACTACAACAGTTCTTGTGGACGAGTAATGCCCCACCGTAAACTATACTACACTCTAGCCGTTACTGTGATGTATGTAGTACCAGTCATCATAATGGCCGTCACTTATACCATCATCGTCATCAAACTTATTTTCAAGAAGGTGCCTGGTGGTGGAAGAAACTCTGAAGCTCACGAGAGGAGGAAGAGAAAGTTAAGTAGTTCCAATACCATGTAAGCATATTGTTCTTAAAATTCCTTGAAATGGTTATTGCCATCCGACGTATTACATGTAATGCTACTCTTTACAATAATCCATGCTGAAATCATCTTGATAGCAATGTTAATATTCTCTTAGATTCTAGATATCTGACAATATGAATATTCAGTTTCTTCGGGTAACTTTCTTAAAAGAAAGATTTTTTTGATGGGACTTCATTAAAGCCAGCACCCGCAGTTACTCAAAGACAAGTGATCACCATGTTTATTCCTATATTAGTGCTATTGACTTAGTGCCGTCTTATATTTTAAAATAGCGGTATCGATACTAACCACTCATGGGGTAAAATAGTTTAGGACCATCGTTTCGTGTTACATATTTATAACTTTAAGGAGATAACCATGTTTACCACTATTTCAGTACAATTTTTGAAAACAACGGTTTAATGTGACACATTCAACACTTCCAGGTGATAACGATGTTGATCGCCATCCTCGTGTCGTTTGTGATTTGCTGGACACCACAGCAGTACCTTCTGTTATGGGATGCCTATAGATCTGCAACGGTATGTATACGTCTTTATGAAGACCGACATTCTTTTTTAGAATAGTAAAGGAATATAATACATCGCATACCATCCACAAAGTGGTAACACATCATCAATGAAAACAGAGCTTTCAAACTGAGGAAAATAATTATTATATATAGAAAACCATTTAAGGTCATTCATTATCGAGTTCAATTGAACTACATCAAAATCATGTGTCCGGGGAGAAGAAGCATCCTGCTTTCTAGCAAAGACTATTTGGTGATCTAAGGCGAGGGCAGATGCTGTTTCAGGTTCGTTTGTGTAGACCCATGGTAAAAGTATGTCTTGCATTCTTTTGAATGTTAAACGTCTCAAATCCAATAGCATCATTTAAGAACATATAAATTTGCAGCATGGGCCAGTCAAATCTGCCATCTAGTACCTGGTGTATGTATCTGAGCTACTACGTACATAATACATTGAACCTAATTTAAATGAGATAAAGAAGATTCTGACGACAATCTTAACTGTACTCGCAATAGAGTACCAAACTGAGCATCGCCAGGTATCTTTTTTCAAGAATTTTTAAGCTTTTTGATTGTAATTTTGGAATCTGCTCTCGGGTTTGTGTTTGACTTTCTATTCACTGATATATAGAAATTAACCATATGTGAATCACCGTTATAAGGTAGGGATTACATTGTTCTATCATTTTTACAATGTGATGATAAAAGCAATGTTAATCAAAGTCTCAAGAAAGGAAAAGAGAGAAAAAGGAAAAGAGAACGTCATTCTGAAATATTTCCATTTAATTTGTCTGTGATTTTGACATTTAATCATTAACATGTCTAGGGAAAGTATTGTATTTACTACTTGTTTCTCTATTACATTTACAGTTTGATAAAAACATGCGAGTGATCAAATACGTGGCCCTGTATCTAGCATACAGCAACAGTGCAATAAACCCTATTATGTACGCAGGCTTCAATGAGAATTTCCGGCGTGGCTTCGTCGACGTCTTTCGCTGTGCATTATGGAGGGAAAGGAACAGGGTACATTCAGGTAGGAACAGGGTACATTCAGGTAGGAACAGGGTACATTCAGGTAAACTGGAGTAAATGTATCTAAGTATCTGATCATAGAGAAGCCCAAGTCTAAACTCATTGACATACGCCAAAGTCAGACGTCATCTCTAGAAGACTTTTAATTGATACATGTAGGATTTTGATTGAGGTACACCTGTTGAGAGAAACAGTCAAAAAATTAACATTTTTTATTAACAATTTACAAATATTTGATGTTGACAATTCATTATCCAAAACATACATGTCATGTGTAGTTGGAAATAAGTGTCCAGATGGCTACTCTCTGACCGCAGAGTTGGGATATTTCGTGTTTTCTATTAAATTAAATTAAATGCACGAATTTAAAAATTTCAAACAAAATTAACTACTGGAATACATTTGGCTGCGTCAGAAAATCACCTCGGCATTTGATAAGTACCACTGATGAGGATTTACTATCCGAAACACGTGTCTGGTGCATTAAAATTGGTTTGAAATTTTCTTCACGGAAGTTAAGAGTTGGGACACTTACACAATATTTCTATAAGTGGTGGACGCTTGAATATTCAACTGATCTTTCACTGTTGTACATTCTTTAGTTATGCATATTTAAGACCTTACCTAGAGGGAACATATTTCTCTGTATACGAGTACAACATGATAGGTGACTCCATATAGAGAATGTATTTTGTTACGGGTTAACAACACACAGCAAGTGCATTTATCGTACATGTAAACCTATACCAATGTTCAAAACATGGGCACCTTTTCTGCCCAGGTAAATTAATGACGTCAACACAATGGAGAACAATCAAGAAGTTCGTATAATCTTGGTTAGAAGTATTTGCGATCTTCCGTATAACATATCTCTTTATTACCTTCATCTTCCTTAGCAGGTTCCCTGGCAGAAAGTTTAGGTTTTAGACATTTCATATTATTTGGATATCCTCTTTTTCGGCCTCGATCATCAATGATGAGACATAACTCGCTGAAATGTGCATATGGTGCACTGAAATTTTAGAATAAAACATAAAACATATAATACCTAGACTTGTACTTGTAGCTTGTGTTTTTAGGGAATTGATATAAGATACATCAAATTTGCAGACATGATTTCTACTGCACAACCAAATGGCAATAGGTTACCAACAGTTTCTACGGTCACCGGAAGAGACAGTTCCAGGCGACATCTAGCAGTGGGAAAACCAGAAGCAAACGTAGCAGCGACATCTAGCAACAAGGATATGTAAAATGGAACATGATTTTTAAAAGAAGATATTCGTGGTCAGAAACTTGGAACTCTTTGCTCATATACGACGCAAAACAAAAGGATGTAAAGGAAAACACTTGTATTTCTGATTCAAAAAGTATGAGCAAAGATGTATACAAAAGCCACAAATTAGTTTCAAGTGGACAAGTCGATCAGCGGATTATAAAAACCTTAAAAAAGCTTAAGACAATTATGACATTAGAGATTATGTTGACGAGTGACGTAGACTTTATATGGACATGGGTTGGCTAGATGACATTAAGCTACTGCCCAGGGACCTTTTTCTATGATATATCGATACAATACAGGATGTCGCCATGCTATAAGTAAATACAATGACAGATGCGGAGATGGCAATATTATGTCGCTATAATGGCGATGATAAATCAGAAACGGATTCGGAAATCACGGATATGTATTTTGTAAATATTATTTCTCCCAGTTTTTCCAAATTAAACAAAGATTGTGCAATATTCATGGGATGGATCGTTCGCTTTAGTCTGGAAATTAAAGTTTCTCGTCCCAGAGAGCAATGAACGGATACATGTTTGTTTTAGAAAGAAAAAAAAAATGAACAAATATTTGCAACAACTTTTATTGATCATATATTTAACAAAATAATAAATAATAAACAATCAGCGATGATGATGATGATGATATTGTACATAATACTGATGTTAATGAAGATGATGATAACGATGATAGACATCAAAGAATTTGTTATATAGATCATTTCAAACGTTCACTTTTTTTTTCGTCCAGTTGAATGAAGCAGGGTTTCTTTTTAAAGTTCGACTATTTCATTAAATTTCAATTCATCAATACACAAGTACTCTGTAAATTTATATCTTAATGCCTTTCTTTATGTGAAAATCATATGTCTAGATAATCATATGTTGTCTCTTCATCGGAATATTATATTATAATGAAAATAGTTCACTCTTGGGTGCATTCATACTAGGTGTCGTGGTTGGATTTATGAACACCTCGATCTTTTACATGAGAAAATATTGAACAAAACTGTCAAATTATAATTTTAGAATGAAAATTCAGAGATTAATCTTTTTATTCCTAATTATTTCCTGTGTCATGTATAAACTCTGAAAAGCCTAACATTGGAATGAGCATGTCTCTTTTAGTACCAAATGTCAGATTGAATAAGTACATGAGTTGCCGATTGGCAAATAAATCCCTAATTTTTCACAAGTCATGCCAGATATCTTTGGATATTATGGGCCAAGCTTCTATGGTTAATGTGTGACACGGCATGGTCCAATCATGGATTCGTTTCAACAGTCTCTGAAAGTCACATGAATGTACATTGTATATACATGTATATGTATGTCTTATGGAATTTGATTGGCTAACCACCTGAAGGCATCTCCATACCCCTCCCTTTTCAGCATACTACACATAAAAAGTTTACATTCGCCCTTTCTGTGGTATTTGTCTTCTTTGTTATAACTATATAGTCCATCATTCTGAAACAAACAATGTAAAAATTGTGAAAATAATTATTATAATTCACCATTAAGATTGTCGCCGTCATGTGGTACGGAAAAAAGCTATAAAACGTTTTTAGACAATTCAATCCTAAACCATATGATGATATTACTAAGAATGTCTGGAGGCTAGTTTTGAACTTGACGTAACCTACGATATTATTGGCATCATTCATAATAAATAAATTACCATTTTTGTGAGATGTCGCTGAATATCCAGTTGCTGTATAAGGTTTTCCATTCCTATACTTTCCCTTTTGTCTGTTTTGTTTCCTAGTATAAGAACTGGAATGTCTGATATCAAATCGTCCTCTAACACTGCTGTTAACTCTACTTTCGCTTCAGCTAATCTTTCAGCATCGGCGGCGTCAACAACAAAAACTACGCCATTTATCGCTGGAAAATAGTCCTTCCACAACCGTCTTGCTGTTAAAGTAAACAAAAACCATTTATAAGACAATTTCACAACTTTTTGTTGCAAACATACACTGACATCCATAAATTAGTAAACACCATTTCTGTTCATTTTGCTGCTAGAAAATGCACAACTTCGAATCCATTGCTGTATATAACCTTATAGAAATCATTTGTAACAAACTTGACCAAAATATTTGCATTTTTTGGCATTTTAATTCATTTTTATAAGAAAATGACAATTTTCGGAAAAAATTGTACTGATGAAAAAGTTTAAACTTACATTTTTTAAAACCATTATTCATAATTTTGAATTATGAGAAGTCAATTATATAAATGGATCTTTCAATTTCAAAATGGAAAAAATCTGGATAAACTTATAAAGAATTTAGAATGATTTCCTTGTTTGTATAATTATTTATGGATGGAAGTGTATGTAAATGTGCATATGAATGCATTAAACAAAGAAGAAAAATGCCCCATTTAAAATAAATTATATTTTCCTCAAAGTGAAGTAAAAAGTGATCTCTGAAAGGACACTTCGAAGGCATATGAAAAATATATTGTCGAGAGGACAATAAATAACATAAATTTTTATTATAATTTAATGATGATCTTTTCGCGCACTAAGATTAATAAAACCTTACCATGAGTATGGCCTCCAAGGTCATAGGTGGTGAAGGTTACACCTCCCAAGGTCATCTCCCTTGATACTTTAAATATAAATCATGAAACAAAATTAGATTTTTATAAAAATACATACAGTACTATGAAGAAACGAATAATTTTAAGTGACATGTACGTTTTTTTTTTTTGTTTTTTTTTTGCGAAGTATTTTATTTCTCTATTATTATAATCACGATCTTGACTTTACCTGGTCTGGGTGTGGGAGGGTGTTGAACAAGTTTGCCATCAGCGAGTAAACTCATCAGGGTAGACTTTCCAGCGTTGTCTAATCCTATTATTGACAACTTGGCTTTCTTGTTTAAAAAGCCTAAAATATAAGATAGAGAGACACTATTATTCACAAATATTCGCACTATGAATTATGTAACTTTTTATTATTTATTTCATAGCAGTGTAAAATTGAATTCGCTTATTTTTTATCAGTTGTTTTTTAATATAAATCATCAGTCTCTTCTAATGACAAAACACTATTTAAAAATATATATATGAATTTTTCAAATGTATTCTACATTATTATCTTTCATATATATAGATCGTTTGTATCAATTTTCAAAAATAGATAATGAACGAGAATATATAAATATTTCGAACAATCGAATATCGTTATTTATAACAAGAAGATTAAGCAAGTATTCCAATGAACACGTACACGTGTGGTATTTTATGTCATTCTAAATTAAAAAAAAAAAAACTATATTATAGTATTATTCGGACATACCAAGATAGGCGAGAAAATCCCAAAACCACTGTAGAAGCATTTTTCTTCTCAATTATCAGAAAAAGAATTCATTGAATAAATTTTGTTATGAAGATATTTGGTTTTTATAATAAATCTGTGAGATCTGTTTTTGTACACGAATGGACAGAACACGTCACTGGAGTTTAAAATACTGAATCTATATTAAGAACTTCCACGTCAGTCCCTTTGACATTGCAAATTCTTCAAGAGTTACCTCGCTTCGTATTATTTCTTTTCTATTGATTTTTAATCCTCAATTCAGTTTTGTAGACTTGTAATTAACCAAGTAAAATTTTAAGTTCCATACTTTAAATCTGCAATGAATATATCCTGGGTTTTAGCGAGCAAATTGCACAGATCTGAGTTACAGAGCATATATATTCCAGAACTCTCTATCGGCTAGCGTATATATTTCTGATGAAAGAGATATTTCATTACTAACAATGCTGGTTCATGGGTTATGTTTTACCAATCAGCTTGAAACACGTCGTTCTGTCACAGAATCTCTTCCTAGTGAGTATAAAGACACTCAGGTATTATAGTAACATCATTATAAATTCTATTTATCCGCTGTTACACAGAAAGCTTACCGAAAAACAAAAAAACTGTCGGATTTTAGCCCAAATATAAAGACAAAGTTTCGTAAGTATCTTTTAAAAGCTTCTACTTAATCTATAAACATTTATGCTTATAGTTATAGAAATCATTGAAAGCGGCACACGGAAAAAAAATCGTCCTATTTAATGCTGAATTCAATTATAAACTTTATAAAAAAGAACATTTATCGAATTATTTTACAATATTGACAATTATAATATTCCATGGGAACAAAGCGTGCAGGTCTATGAGGGCATGAAATATTCGTTTTCGTGTACCGATCTAGACTTTTTTTAAAGGGGGGGGGGGGGGTGGATCCTTTATCAGATTATCATAAATTGAGATAGACCGAGAACAGGCCAAAATTTTATTCTTGAGTTGGTATAACAGGCCAAAATTTTATTCTTGAGTTGGTATTTAATACCAACTCAAGAATAAAATTTTGGCCTGTTCTCGGTCTAAAATTGAGATAACTCTAATTTATTTAATATTTATATCTAATTCTTACATTTTTAAAAATTCAAATGTCAGTGTCCCATGACATATTTGAAATCCAATCGAGATATGCAATTTAGAAGTATTGTTTTTTTTTTTCTTATAGCATCTTTTTTGCTTTTATTTATAATCAACAAACTTGAACTCAGCAGTTGATAGTATGCAGGATTTTTTTTTATTATTATCATACAAACGAGCATATATACATCAGATAACATACAGTTCGTAAATAAAAGCATTATAATTAGCAACTACTTTACTTACAGGCAAAATAGTTAGTACCTACTAAAATGGAGATTAAAGACTCCAAAAAGGAGGAGACAGAGGGTAGAGCACTTTTAGATAAAGAGCATATTGATTCGGAGTCACAAATGGAGCACGATAAGGCTAAGATTGGAGAAATGACTTTGAACAACAATCATTCTTCATCCGGAATGAAACTACTCGTTATAATAGGAATTGTGTTTTTATGTCAAGGATTATCTTTTGTTGCCGTCGGCCATTTTGACAGAGCTGTAAGGATACTCCCACGCGACCCGATCACTATTTTGGGACTGGCTAACGTCATCTCAGGGATTGTTCTTTGTATATTAGCAGTTGTTGCAGGAAAATTTAGACGATATTTGAAGTCTACTGATAAATGCAAAAGTGAGGATAATTCGAATCAGAAAAATGATGTCGACAACAAACTAGAGGATAGTGGAAAAGATAAACAGAGAGATGACAATGATATTCAAGATCATGACAGTAAACTTCAGGAAAATAAGAAAGAAAAATGAGATTTTGCTTGACTTTATCAATAATTACTTGAACAATATCTTTTTTTATGATATAGTATAGTAACCTTTATTGTGTGACAAATAGAGAGTATTTGAATTGTTTTTACATTGTAATATTGTAAGGTATTTTATAAGGATTGAGAAGCATACTTGATGGTCAATAAATATTACACGTATAATATTTGAAAGGTTTTATTTTTGTTTTGTTACACAATTGTTCAATAAAAAAAAACTCACTGTAGGGTGACATCGCATACAATGCAGTAAGACACAAGGGCTCTGGGTCACACAAAAACAATAAACAGTCCATGTTCTGTTTACTGAAGCAAGTTCATTACCCGATAAGTCCGAACAACTTTGAGGTATGACAAGGGATCAAGGTCCATTCATGTAAGAAGAAGTATGTACAAAATGTAAGTACTCGTAATGAAGTCCCGTTGTCACGGTCGAAAAGTATAAAGTGTTGTAAGGATAATGATACAAACTTATCTGGAGCTAATACCATGTATAAGTTTTCTTTGATGACTTCATGGTCACTTCCGTGATTATGACGTCGATTGTTGTTGTTTGACAGATTCGATAACGTCAAATCTGTCTTTAACACTTCTCATAATTAATTACGTCACTACAAATAAAGCGAAAACAGTTCTAAAAGATAATTTCCTTGATGCCAGAATTGTCATGGTAAAATTCATGGACTGTTTCGGATAGGTAGTGATTGCCAAAAACTGTACGGACTTCGCATCGATCCGTAGCTCCAACCTGTGAAAGACTGAAGGGGGAACATGGACTCGACTCCCTTCTTTTAGAATTTGTCTCTTTAGATCATCATTATTCTATTTGTATGGAAATAGCTTATCGGTAGATAAAGAAAAAGGAATCCAACCCCTTGTGATGCGGCTAAAGAGATTCGTTACAAACTTATATCATGTACCGGATTTACCATTTTACAGTCTCTGAGTGATGTGGACAAAGGAAGTTATCATACGTCCGTCACGACTGTCATACGTATGATGATGATTTCACAAATGTGTAAATATCGTGCATAATCTTAAATCCTAACAGAATTATTTTATTATCGCTAAGATATTCCGGTTGGATCGTGGCATTTATCAGGACTCAGATTGTCCAGGAAGTGATTTTTTCGTTTTGGAACGTTGTTTCAATAGAAGTTGAACCACCACTAAGCAATCCGGACAGAGGTGACGATGGAAGATAACATCAAATTATTGAATTATTGTTTTGCTAAGAAATTGTTTGAAGTATCATCCTTTATTATGTAAACTGGACTTGTGTTATTATAAAACACTTAAAAGTCAATATTTAGCAGATGTTATTTCGAGTACCAGGTACCAGGTCATCCTGTGAATTTCTTGTTCTCCGTAGATGCTATAGAAAAAAAAAATGAAATAGTTTCAAATCCTATTCCTTATCTGCAAAAAGTATGACAGTCTGTTACTTTCAGTGTAACAGCACAGTATTTTACATATCATACTTACGGTTTTGAAGAAAATAATGTCTTATTTTGTCCGCGCCGCATTTTAAAGTCATTTCAGTAGCAATAAATTTCGTTTTTACAAAGAGACTCTGTAAAGATTATTCATTATGTTTCGTCGTCTCTGTCTGTCTGTCGCCCCCCCCCCCCCCCTTTACCTTTTTTTGTTTCATGTGTGTTTTTCCGCTGCGATCACTACTACGTCGTCATGTCGGGGATCTCCTCCTTATCTTGTTATCATACGTGTGTGTTCCGCTGTGATCACTACTACGTCGTCATGTTGGGGATTTCCTCCTTATCTTGTTATCATACGTGTGTGTTCCGCTGTGATCACTACTACGTCGTCATGTTAGGGATCTCCTCCTTATCTTGTAATCATACATGTGTGTTCTGCTGTGATCACTGCTGCGTCGTCACGTTGGGGATCTCCTCTGTATCTCAAATTCAGCATCGGTATGAAATGAAGACGCGCTCATGTGACTGGGGTCAACCTGAGGTCATCGTAATACTAAACTTTTAATGTAAATATTTAATCAAATTTTCACCGAGCCGCGAAGCGGCGAGGTGATAATTTGATTGGTTCATGTGACGAGTGGAATTACTGGACAATGAATCACGGCCAGCTAGTTGTAATTTCCATTCTAATATAGCACGTGAATTGGCGGAGCTTAGCGCACTGGAAGTTTGTTGGAGATTTTACACCAGGCGAGTTCTATGGTACATAAATAGGGAGAAAATTCAAGTCATTTTAGAATAAACAATACATATGCCTTTAAAAGACTAATTGACAAACTGACAAAACACAACACACAGCAAAAACCAGTGTCCAAACTGACATCAAATATAATTCACATTGCGAATCGAAAAGATGAAATATAGAGTCCAATGGTAACAACGCCTTCTCCCCAAAAACGCATTGAAATACGGCTAGACCCCAATTCATATCGAAGAAGGTAAATGTCATTTGTATATTTTTACTTATCCTCCTTGACAATATTGACAGTACTGCCCCTCCACTGTACTGAAAGATAAGACAAAGAGTAAACCGTATAGTACCAACATGACCTGGTAGTATATGTATACACATAGGACAGCAAGAACTCACCGGTAAGTGTCAACAATGGTTTCTGTTAAGTGTCTTGCATTCGTTTTTCGAATACTAGATCTAGTGTGTATGACTAAAAATATGTTATAATGGCATGTGCATACTAAGTATTTGAATGGTTTTCAAGTACAAAGAGTAAAACATTCCAAAGAAGGAAATACGATGCAGTACTTCATTCCCTTATTGATGATAGGAAACTAATGTATCAGCTGAATATAACGTTCCTTGTCTTCATAATTGCATTCAAAATATTTAATGGTTTCGCATGAGATCATAAACGATAGAAGTTCAGAGGGAAAAAATGACAAAAGAACTTTTTGAGAAAGGAAGCATTAAACGAGAAACGATCAGAATTAAGATGACAAACAAGCAATGTCCGTCACCATGAGATGTTCAAATTATGATATAATTGGTCATGGATTGATTTTACATCAAGCATGTTTATATTATCACTAGGGCAGGTCAGGAAACATCAAACCACGATAAACTGATCCAGATACTTCATTCATATAAGGAAGGATTTTATGGGCATTACTATACAGTCGCTAGATCCTTTCAATTTCTTTGCGTTCTAGGCCAAATTTTGTGATTTTTCAATAAAAGAAGACATGATTAACAGTAAGGTATGGAACTTTGATAAAACAATCAACTAGAGGTGAAAGTATGATAAATGCATTATTTATTGGGATGAGTATCAAAATTATCAAAGTCCATTGAAGACCTAAATAAATGGTACTTTCTGGAAATTTTACAAAAATAACAGTCAACTACTTTTAAAATTTGGATCTATACACGCAACAGAGTACATTACTTTGGGTATTACACAACCTGTCTTTTATGGTAATATGATAAACAAAATTAGAAGGATCAACGGTAGACAACATAACCATCGAAAATGCGTCAGAATCATCAAACGCCTTTTATACCATGGATATGATCCTAATGAGTTAAAGAAGATCCTAATATCACCAGACGGACACTAGGCTTGGTACTTGACCCATCTACAGTCTTGTACCAGCACATACTGACTGTGACGACGGGACTCCATGACGGGCCCTGTCCAAACCATTTTAGGGAAGACAGAGCCCCGACCACCTGTCCTCTCTGAATGTCAGTCGGACTCCTCGGGTGATTATATACATGAGCTCGCTACAGCCGGCAGAGCACGGACTGTATTACGTATGACCTCTTTTTATATCCATTTACATATTCATTTGTGTTGTTGGGCCCCTGCATTTTGCGGTCTTGATTGTGTGTGGTCATCTAACAGTGAGGAGGTTATTTTACACCACACTTGTAAGTTCTTCGAGACCTCTGGGTAATTGGAGAAGTGATAAGGTTGTGCGCACGTAATCCAGGATAACCACACCATTTGCTACTTGCGTGGCAAATGGCAATCCAAAGTCGGCACCGGTTACCCATTGGTTTCGTTGGTTTATGTGTAGTCTTTTGTGTTTCATGTTTATATGTCGTGTGTCTCTTTTCCGTCTCTTGGTATGCTCGTCCTTAGTATTGTCGCATCGGGTGTTTTCATGTTTTGTTGTTGGTGCTGCAACAGGGTCTTGTTGGAGATCCCCTCCCTTCTTTTACATATTTTACGAGAAAAATCTAGAAAATCTCAATCATATGCTCTTATTGAAAGTATGTTATACATAGAAGTGAAATACAATTTAATAAAACTGTGATGAATTCTACTTCTTTTGAAAGGTTGTTCAACAATAAATATTTAAAATCAAAATATCTAATGAGAAAAGGTAGAGAAAGCAAATCAAAATAATTGGATATTCTGATTTTTGTGTAAATTTGAGTCTAAAGTTAGAAATTACCTTGAGCTTTGTAACCTTGAAATGATCTGAAGGTCAAGTAATAATATAATAATGTTATTTGTATACAGGTATTCTATTTCATAATCATAGAACTCTTGAAAAAAGGGTAAATACAATGTTTCTAAAATATGCGGTATACAATAATATTGATTCCAAGTTGCTATAGCAACGGTTTTTGATAAGAATCCATGACATAATGGTGAGTTTATTGTTTTTTTTTCTAGCAATGGACATTAATTTTGTCAAGGTGACATCAAATACCCATAACATGTGCCAAATTATGGTTTTCAACCTTCAAAATAGTCAAAAAGAGGTTAAAAATGACCCTAAAATATACATTAGTTTTGCTTAATTTTCACCTATTTTGACCTAATATCAACAACTACCTTTTCGCTCCCTCCCCAGATAGTTTTTAATTTTAGAGTTGAACTTTCAAAGAAAAGTTTTTGTATTCATAAAGTCAGTTTTGACCATAGTTTCCATGGCAACGTAATGCCACAATATGTCTCATTTCTCATATATATGAGGGTATCAAATTGATGGACCCCGTTACCATGGTAACCGTGGTTCAAATATTACAATATGGGGTTTTTCATTGTTTTTACATTAAGAATGATAATTACAGAAAGTTTCATTAAAATCCATGACATGCCGTGGACAGCTGTTTTAGGTTTTTACGGAGAATCCATATTAAAATTCGTATATGTCCGACTTGTACATGTACCATGTGATATAAAATGACGACTTCCTTTGGTATAAATTGTGGCGGCCTACACACCTCGTAAATAAAGTCATATATTGGGTATATAAAAACGACTTATAGTCAGAGGACATGTGGTGTATACCAGAAAACAAGGGTATATTTGACTTTAAATGAAATTCCGTTCTCTTAATTCCTTTAGGGAAAATTGTTTTGTAACAAATTGTCCAATTCTCATATTGCCGAGAATTGACAAAGACAATAGATTTATTATCAGATATGTGTGTATCAATTGTTGTGTATCAAATATAGTAACAAGATAAACGCTCAGAGTGATTTACCTCTAATTTATCCGAAGTAAATCTTGTATTTACTGATAATCAAGTTTAATCAATTACAGGGTCTACACATTTATCACAAATGGACCAATATCCTCCCGGTCCCCTGACTGATGCAATAAGCCATATGCCATAAACTAGCTCGGTCCAGGGTCCTGTAAAACCTAATGGCCTTTGATTATAGCTGAAAGTGCCCACATACATTAATAATAAGAATAATCTGATGATTTGATTGCAGTTTCTCTGGGTATCGGACTGTGACATATCATGCATCATATATCGGTTCTTCCCGTGGAATACCCATCGTTGTCGCAATTATAATGTAAATGATGGATCAATCACAGTGACAGTACTGGATGATTCAGAGTCGACTAAACCTCTGCAAAAATAAATCCTTGTTAGTTTTTAAAACAAGAGGTTGACATAATGGTCAATAGCAGCTGTACTCCCGGTGAGGAAGTTAATCTTGTGTTAAGTCCAGCTTTCACCAGTCTGTTTGACTCTCCCAAAGTTCCAGAGATTCCTATGTGGGAGGCCGTCATCAAAATCGTCTGCTATATAATAGCTTTCTTAATGGACGTTATAGGAAATACGTTAGTAGTAAGCATCATCTGCTGTAACAAGAAGATGCGAACCTCCACCAACATTTTGATACTGAACCTGGCTGTATCTGACCTCTTGGTGGCACTGTTCTGCATGTGGGTACATCTAGGAAATGACATATACATAGACTGGCCGTTCGGACCATTCATGTGTAAATTTTCATATTTCATACAAGGTAAATATCATCATTTTATCAATATTTATTATCAATATTTTTTGTAATCTTAGCCATTTTATGGCATTGCTTTTTATCAAAGTTTGTATAAATCTCCCATAACCTTTGAGACGGCGAAAGAAAGGGAGTAGTCTACAAAAAGTCCTTACAATGCAATTAGTAAGATACTAGTACTCAACACCAAAGTCATAAGAATTAGTTCTTGGAAATGTATTTCAAATATAGAAGTAAGACGATTAATTGAACAGACGGATAGTTTAATTTCTAGTCTTTACTATGAGGAATTTACATATGTAAAAACTGTTATTAAACTTTCTAGATATCCTGATGGTCTTATAAATGAACTACCGAAGGATTCAATATAGTAAATGTCTCTCTTTTTCCTTCGTAGAGATAGCATTAGCATCCAGTGTTTTAACCCTTACTACTATATCAATAGAGCGTTCTCTTGCCATTCTAATGCCACTTAAAGGTAAAATGTCCGTCCTGTCCATCAGCGGCTGTATATGTCTGAACTGGACACTGTCCGTGGCAGTAGCCGCACCTTATCTGGTGTACAAAGAACAGCTAGAGGTCCAATGGAGGGACAGGAAACAAGTATGGTGTGACGAAACTTGGCCAAAACTTTATATGGACAGTAAATGTACTATCGGACAGCCGGGGAAAAAGATATACTATATAGTACAATGTATCGTGATGTACTTCATACCGATTATAATAATGATAGTGACTTATTGTATCATTACTATAACACTATTGAATAGGAGAGTACCAGGAGAAATTATGGAATCAATCAGGGCAGCTCAGGAAAAAACCAGGAGAAAGGTATCTATACTGTTCTTTCCTTCCTTTCGTAGATTAAATTATTGTAATTGTCTTATTTTGATGAGGTATCAATCAAGGTTATTCTACTCAATACACCATGAATCAGTTTTCTAATCAAGCAAAAATCTTTCATTAGTCCACAATCTTTGTTAAGTCAACAATATGATACTTTGCCGAAAGGGACTTCAGATTATAATAAAACACTATGTGATCAATCTTAGAATGAGAAATAGTGGGAAAAGGACGTGGTATTAGATTTTTCATTTTATCCGATTCTCAAAACTCCATAGTGTAATCAAACTATCTATAGTGTGTTTGAGTATCTTTTTAGATTTAACATTTAAATTTTGTAATACACAAATTCATGTTATTCATAATAAATGCAAATTAATATTCATTTATAGACCTTTAAAAAGTCACTTTTAAGAGCCTGCCAAGACAACCGAAATACGCTTGAAACGGTTATCATATAAAACCGTCCAGCAATTTAAAGGGGCATGAAATAATTTAAAAATACAAAAAAAAAAAAACAAAACAAAAACAAAAAAAAACTTAATTTTAAACCGAAGAAAACATAAAACACAATAATATCTCGCTCATAATGATAAAATATAGTTATGTTAGACTAGTAAAAATACCAGATTTGATTCATTTCCAGCTTCGACCTATTTTGCACGGCTTAAGTGACGAGTGTTACCACCATGGGCACTTAATCTAATCTTCACTTGGCATTCACTTATGTTCGTTTACAGAATTTTTCAAGTTGTTTTGTTTCATGGTTTTGATATTGATATTGATTCGTGAATATGATTTTTGGATTTTGATCTTCGGTTTCGGGATTGACTTTCACTCTTCTGTACAATATTACTGTTATTAGATATCTTTGTGTCTCTCTAACAGTTGGCAGGACTCCTTTAAAGACGGTACTCCTATGATAAATAAAACGGAAGTGTTCCATCTCTTTACCTTCTTGAAGAAAATTTCAAACCATTTAATTATGCATCATATACGTGTTTCAGATATTAAATCCTCATCAGTGACGCCTTCAGCCAAAGTGATTTCCAGACGCAGCAAAAATTCATTTTAGTAGCGCCCTCATGTTTTATTTTTAGAATTAAAATTTGTGCATTTACTTTACAGAGAGTGCGCGGCTCCAAATGTCCTGTTGGATCTATTCAGAGGCATATCCAAATAAAATCTATGTTCAAAATAGCTTTGGAGTTAAGATGTAAACCTCCTTTAATTTCGATGATATTATTGGGTGAAATGACTAGTTTCCAAAATAGCAAATATATATATATATATATATATATATATATATATATATATATATATATATATATATATATATATATATATATATATATATATATATATGATGTCAAATTGATAAAGGGCCAAAACAAAGTTTCTTTCAGGCGATTGAGCTGGAAAGAAGTAATTAATACACATCTTTGATTCTCTGGCGTTCATTGCAAATCATTTTGCAATGAACTACAGAGAAGCAAAGATGGATTTTACTTAGTCTTATTGTATACATTGTCGTTTTTACACTTGATAAAGGCTAAGGGGCCGAAAATTTATTTGTGAAATCGAGTATTTGTGTTTTTATTTGTATTATCTCTTCCCTTTGGAAGAAATATTTCAGTCTACTGCAATTTGTTATGCACCAGACACGTGTTCCAGACATCAAAAAGTGATTTTTAGACACAGTCAAAATCTATTTTAGAAGCACTCTCTGGTAATATTTTCTGAAATTAGATTTGTGCAATGACAGAGAGCTCCAAATTTGCTGTATGGACAAGGCAAGAACTTGGAGCTCTATTGTGAGTGCTGTTGAGATTATCGTCAGGATCCTTTTAACTCATTGATTTTGTTAAAAGATATTTTACTGGATTATTAGCTAATTTATTAGAATGTTAAACATCTTCAAATTCAATAGCATCATTTAAGATCAGATAAATTTGGACCAGACATGTACGTTTCGGGCACTTAACCCTCGTCAATAATTCTCTATCTAAACAATGTAATAAGGCCAAAGAATGTGAAAAATTATTTCGTCCAAAGATGTACCGAAAGTCGTAGCAGGATGGGTGGGATATGATGCTACAGGACCTACATTTTAGAAATTTCAAGAAATTTTGATATCAGAAATTTTCGAATGCGTTGAAGAGACAGACGAACAACCGAAGTTGATCTAACTTGGCTTCATGTGCCCTCGGGGACTCCTGGTCAGTTAGTGTTCAAACGTTTTCCAACGTACCTTTAACGTTCCCATGATTTTTTGAAGCGTAGCCTTACAGTCATTATCCATATTTGTCATTACACTTCGGAGGTTTCCTTCTATTATTTGATATATTAAGATGTATAAAAGAAGTTTTTGAAAACGTGAAGATATTTTCGAAATTGCTTTTGCGATTTATTAATCATGAAAATATATGGACAATGTGAGGTAAATATCAAATGTCAACTTTAATCAAAATTGAGTTGACATTAAAATACTCCTGGAGAATACTTTTTGAATAATTGTGAGTATTTTTCTGTTTAATTACCATGTGAGTATTTTTCTGTTTAATTACCATCTTAGGTAAACAGAATGCTGGTGATCATACTTGCAGTATTTATTATATGCTGGACTCCACAACAAGCGCTTGTTCTATGGGCAGCTGTTAAGAAGACCGGGGAAAAGGTATGATAAAAAAAAATTCGTGCTCAGACAAAAACAATCTGGACAGTCGAAAAGGACAGATAATTGGGATTGTTCGCTTACTGAAAAACAGATTATCATGATGGTACCTGAATAATGGCAGTTCTTAGAATTTTCTAGGATTTAGAATAACGCTTTTGCCAAACAAAGGATTGTATTTTTCCACCCACCGGTTTGAAAACATAGAGTAGGTACATGTACGTAGGTATCCGTCAATGTTTCAATGGCTCTTTGTAGTTATATATCAAGGAAACTATGAACTGTCACTTTAAATAATGAGAAAGGTCAACACATAATGCAGTCAAATTATGAAAACTTATCTGTTAAAAAAGTCAAATGGCAAAATAAAAACGTGAAAAGAAGATACAAAAAACTCCCACCGAAACGAAGTGCCGAACTATGTCATCATAGAACAACCTTCCGTACAGAATTTCAAGATATATCTTAATTTATCACATTTCTTGTAAAATGTAATATTATAAAATGTAATAAATTCAGTTTATTACATTTAAGGTTGTTATTACACTCTGAGTTGCGACAATGATTACCAATGGTCAGTTGCCTCATTGCTTATCATCCGAGTACTAGTGTCTTTCTGGATATTTTTATTTATTATAAAAATCTGCCATTATGATAGATTTTTATAATAAATAAAAATATCCAGAAAGACACTAGTATCAGGGATAATGGCCGTAGAAGCGGAGATTTTCCGGTTATACATGTATATGATATTGTTTAGTACTTTTTAAGATAGTACATAAAGTTGTCAACAAGTTTACCCACTCCCACTCTGTTCAAAACGTTGTCAAAATTTAGAACTTGAGCCTAAATATTTAATGTTTTTTATCTACCTTTTTGTCACGTTAGAAATAATATCTACATAACCCCTTCCTCCACCTGTGATGAATTATTTGATAATTGTGTTTCTGATCATGAACTAGATAAAGTTAACCTACAAGTAGATATCTATATGTTACTGCAATGTGACTTACATTGCAATACTATTAATATGGTGTTTTTTGATAAGAAAAAAAGGAGGGTATCATTCAAACTAAATCGAAACTTCTCTCTTTTCGATCAAAATATTAAAATCGGCGTTTTGCTATTTGTTGCTGAAACTGAGTCTTGTTGGACATGCCATCCTCCCTTTAAAGAAAATTTGAAGAGGCTTTATAGAATCTAAACAAATTTAAATAACATCCGATAAAACGGGAATAAATTAAATTATATGTATAAAGACACTAGTATTGATCGTCTTCAAATTCAATAGCCTCATTTAAGAACAGATACATCTGCAGAATGATCAAGACATGCACATATAGGGTACTCAACCATCGTCAGTGATCTTCAGTCTAAACAATGCAATATGGCTAAAAAGTGTGAAAGTTATAATGTCCAAAAATGTACCGAAAGACGTAGCAGGATGGGTAGGATATGATCCCTTCATCGCATTCATCGCCTGCTTATGGCGTGTTCATATCTCAGTTGATACGCTATGCCAGAGCAAGTACCAAATATACGGATTTTGTTCTGAGAGCTAGGCTTCTCAGTCAGGGATATGTTTGTGACCGACTAACATCGTCACTGAGGAAGTTTTTTGGGATTTTTGGGAACTCGTCATACACTATGATGTCCCACTCTCCAGAATGGTGGGTGATATTCTGTCATAGACCATTTGAACCATCCAACCAAAGATTGTACTCTATGTCTTCCGAAATGGAAGTAACCGGATGTGACAGTTCTACCGAATTGAAGCGGCGGGTGTTGCATGCAAGCATGAGATTCTTACTCTTCCTGGGCGGGAGTTCGCTTCTTTTCATGTGGTGGAGGTTTATTTGCTTTGGTTCCTGTTTTATCCTGATTTTGTATGCCTTCGGTTTCTGATTTTCTGAATTATCGATTTTGTGCTGTATACAGGGATATGGTCATTATCCATATTTGTCATGCTACAGGACCAACGTTTCAAAAGATTTCAAGAAATTTTGATAACAGAAATGTTCGAATGCGTTGAAGAACGACCAATATTTCATAGACTTTGACAGGATTTGGCAGCATGTGACATTATATTCACGGATTGCTCTGCCACGCTTATTATGTTCTAGATAACAATTCTGTAGGTCATATCCGGGATCTCCCACAGAGATCATGGAAGGATAGTTACATTGTAAATGTAGAACATGCTGTATACATTATGTGTGCCACGAATCAAATTGAAATTATTAAAAATATTAAATAGACCTTTCTCAAATGAAAATACCTTCAAGAATCCAGCTTTGTTGAAGCTTTGATAATGACAGAATTGAGACATCTGGATTTACTTTTACTAAACTAATTTATATAGAATGAATTTTTTTAACTACTTGAATTAACTCTTTCTAAATACAATCATTCTTTCTCACAAAATCCTCTTATTAATGATTGTAATATGATAACTTCTCCTTGTATAACCAAAACGTACCTATGTCGACCGGATATTGCAATCCAAAATAACTATTCAGTGATGCTGAAATTAAAGTCGTCACGTTTGTCAGGAATATATGTCATAAATTTCTAATCAGGAAACATTTTCATACTTTAGAAAATAGCAGATTTTATATGTATTTATGTCAATGAAATAAATGAATCTATCTAAAAAGAAACCAGACCGTCTACTATTGAAGCTAAGTTATGATAAAATCTTTGGTTTTTTTCAGAAGCCTGAATTTATCGAGCATCTCCGGTATGCCACGTTGTATATTGCTTTCTTCAATAGCTCTATAAACCCCGTTTTATATGGAGGTCTGAATGAGAATTTCAGGAAAGGTTTTAAGGAAGCATTCAAATGTTTGATATGGAGAAAGAGAAATCAAATATATCCAGGTTGGCTTATAGTTAAACATCTCGTTTCTTTGATCCCTGTCATTTTTATGTAAAGTTGTTTTGTTTAAAAGGATCTTAAATGAGTTATATTCAAAACGTAGTGTATTGGCGCTAATTATATTCAATGAATTCTTAATTGGAAAATATATTGTAAATAAACTTTATAGAGTTATAAAAATCTCAAACCTTTCGAAGGAAAATTTATTCTAAGAAAACTAACTGCTGGCCCACTTTTTTTGTAAAAATATAAACTTATGGTAAAGCTTTTTTGTATCGTGGAACTCTGTCTAAAACTAGGATATTCTGATTAATGTAAGATACTTTTTGGCTTTTTCTTCTTCAAATACTTAACAGACGGTCTAACAGACAACACGAGAAGGACTCGTGACAGGCAGGGCACGAAGCAAAGCAACCTACCACCCCTAAAGAACCAAGAACGTGTCCCTCCAGCCTCTGTCAGCAGGAATCGATCTTCTGACCCAGACAGGGTCGCTGTATCCACAAGTAAACAAAGCTTTGATAAGGTTCACCTACCCCCAATACCCGGAGTCAGGACCAGTCAGCAATTATCAGCCAACAATTCGGTGGTTACCATGTCGATCAAACCCAATAACGATCAAATCCAATAACATTTAATGACTAGAACTTTTATGGAGTAATATAACATGATGACAGGCTTTCGTGAAAAAAATATTTTTAAAAATGTATAGTGTTATGTATATTTTGGAGATATAGGGTGAATTCCTTATTTGCCGCTTTTTATGAAATATCGAGTCTGAAAGCAAACAGAGAGTCGTGGCTGTATTTTTCTTATCTTATTTGCAAATCGGGACCTCTTATCAACTTACAAGTTATTTTAAGAAATGGTTTGACAAATATAGACCACGATCAGCCTTTATCATCTGTCATTTACATTAATGCTCTTTAACTCTCATTTCGTTTGTTATGTTCAGTTTCATTTCATTTTGGAAACAGAACGATGATTTGATGTAGGAAGTCCAATATTTTTTGTTGAATTCTTTGTCACCACTAGAGTTAATCTAGGAGGATGAATTTGTCATATCTACAGAATTTCAATGGATCTCTTCAGGACCTTCTTGCATCTCTCAACATTTCATCATCAGACTTCAAAATCCACGAGGACTTTCCCGCGTCGGAAAAAGCTTTCAAAATTTCAATGTATGCGATAGCAATGTTATTTGCTCTGTGCGGTAATGTACTTCTGATATTTGTTGTTCTAAGAACAAGGAGCTTGAGAACAAAGTTTAACTTTTTCGTGTTGAATCTGGCTTTTGTTGATTTATTGGTTCCTGGATTTTGTATGTGGTTGCACCTTGTACAGCATCTGAATCAAAGTTACTGGACGCTCGGACCATTCTTATGCAGAATTAAAACTTTTATCCAAGGTAAGACAAATTTTAATATCTTTGGGTTTCATTTTTTGGTTTAGATTTTTGTAGGAAACATTCTTATTTTGAATCTAGAAGCAGATGAAATAAGAGAAAATAAAAAGATGAATCATGAATACATAAATAAACTTATTAGATTAATAAATGTTATCAAGATCAATATTTATGAATAGAAATAAAACTTTTTATAATAATCAAATTATGTATCATACTTTGACAACTAATACTAGTATTACTGAATTATAATGAAGTCACTACAATAGTTATTTCGAGAAGATTATTTGTTTTCTCTATTCTTTTTTTGAAATGATATTGGTAATTAAAAAAAGATAAAGTAGATTTAATAAAACATCAATCTGTTATTTGTTGTTCTTTATATTTTTAAATGATAGATCTAATAAAAATAGTAGATATGTTTAGGAAAAAGGACCAGATATAATAGAAAATTCATTAGGACTGGTTGAAAGAGAAAAGATTTAAAATCAAAACGAAAATATATTCATAAAAAAGAAAGTATATTCCCATCTGGTTCATTACTTCATAAATTTGTAATTTTGGAAAATGAATAGTATATATCATGATAGAAATTCGAAAGAACATATGGATTTTAAAATATTGTCTTTAACTTTTTTCTAACATGTGGCTGAAAATGTTGTTGAAAACGATTCCATGACATTTAGATAGAACAGACTTGACAATGTGCAATATTCGAGAAAAAGATTCTAGAATTCTTGTGCTTTTAAATTACGATAACACTATTTCTGAAAAAAAAAATGTTTTAAATTCATCTTTATTTCATAATGATAAATTCTTGACGCAAATTAAGGACCACTTGTATAATATGCCTCTTTGATTTTCCCATCTGTGAAGTATTACAAATTTGAAAAATAAAATGATTAGAATTAATGTTGAATGTTGGACTTGTTTAAAAATCCAAAGAATTTGACCCTTTACCCCCAACTACTGCTAAAATAGTAATGAATTGAAGAAAGAAAAAGTAATAAAGAAAGGACAAGAACAATATTTAAAGAAAACCTGTTGAAAGCATGAATCAATTCAATTTCTTGCAATATACAATAATCTATATAAAGAATATAAGCAGTTCTAACGATTAACTAATGTTAATCGATATTCTGATGTGTTTTCGCCTTGAAATTTGGGAAACACACAGAATTTTACCTATCCCTAAAGTTCATTACTTCCTAAAAGAACAACAATATGACTAGCCGCTATCAGTCCTTCCGGCCACGAATATATATTCACAGACATTTTATGATTGTTTGTGCTCTGTAGAATTATATACATGTTTATTTTTTATTATTTTTTTGTTTCAGTTCAATTATCATTACCATAGGTTATATATTTTTTGTTTCCAGTATTTACGGTGACGGTCAGTTCATACACATTAACAATCACAGTGATAGACCGACACATGTCAGCATTCTATCCCAATCTTCTGAAGTTTACACAAGGACACCAGATCAGTCTTATAATATCTATATGGATAATCGGTGCTCTAATATCGTTACCTTGGCTGCTGTACACAAAACTAGCGACAATGGATTTACTGGGTGGTCAGTTGTCCGTGTGTCAGGCCCATTTCCCGTCATTGGTGACCAGGAAAGCCTATATAACGTTTTACTGTATTGTCGGATACTGTATACCTGTCATCGTTATGTTCATCCTCGTCGTCAGAACGATGACAAAGTCATCGAGGACCAGGGAAGCCACCGTACCGACGTTACAGGTCACAGACGAAATGAGGAGAGCGGTAGGCACTAGTAAAAATTTTTATAAATGCAATCCCTGCATTGTTTATTGAAAAGAAACAACCTATTGTACTTTTCCTTGATTTAACACAATGTCAAAATGAATAATGAAAAGTAAGCATACTAATTACCTTGAAAAGGTTCGTAAGATTTTGTCTTGTTGGAGATCCCCTCCCTTCTTTTGTGTAGGTATCCGGCAACTATGTGTATAACCCTCTCACTCTCTCGATAAACCTAGATTTCCTAGTTACCATGCAAGATAAGAAGAGACAAAGGTCGTAAACAATAAATTTGATCAAAGAATAGAAAGAGTATGTGCTTCACTGACTTAAGCGATTTGGTATCATAATTTTATGATTTATCGTTCCCCGTGACCTGTTAAGTGTTTTAATTACTTAATTTCAGCTCTGTCGTCTGAAAGAAGCTTTGTTTTTGCCTTTATCAATTTGACATCATAAACATTTTTTGCTATTTCGTACACTTGCCATTTCATCGAAAAATATAATCAAAATTAAAGGAGGTTAACATCTTAGCACCATCCCTCCAATGCTATTTTGAAAATAATTTTTTTATTTGGATATGCTACTGAATCAACCCTACATGAAATTTGGAGCCGCGCACTCTCCGTAAAGTATATACACTAATTTAAATTCAAAAAATTAAACCAGAGAGCGCTATGAAAATGAATTTGGTCGGTTTATGAAAAGCGTTTTGACTGGAAGCATCACTGATGAGAGTTTAATATTCGAAACACGTGTCTGGTGCATGGATATTGGTTTAAAATTTTCTGCAAGAAGGTATCGAGTTGGAACACTTCTGTATTATCATATTTTGGCTTAATTAACCTAGTATGGACCTAACATCGACGATGGGTGCGGCTAGGCAACAGGGGATGCTTACTCCTCCCGGGAACCTAGTCCAGCCTCTAGCTTGCTAGGGGTCCGTCGATGATCAATTTGGTGCTCTAATATGAGTGTTGTTGAGATTATCGTCATGATCTTTTTTAACTAGTATGGACCTAAAAGAAAGTTCTGTTATTTTCCCAAAATTTGTAAGCCTTTCGATTGTGGTTTTTGGAATATGGTTTCGGCTTATATGATTGACTCAAATTATTTTAACAATACTGGGTTATATGTTAATCATGGCAATCATCATCCATACCTTTACCTCATGCTAATTGTATAAAATGAATTATTTCATAGGAATAACTATTAAGGTAACGGGTTGTTTTAAAAATGTATCGGTGTATTTTTATTCCAAATGCTCTGTACATTCAGGCTTTGCGATTACTCCTGACGATGCTGATAGTGTTCTTCCTGTGTTGGACACCTCAGCAATCCTTACTTATCTGGGATGTCTATAGGCCAAGGAATACAAAAGTAAGCCGTTATAAAATATTCAATTATTTAAAAAAAAATTAATCAAATCAAATTTATCTATTTTCATTAATCAACTCGGTAAAGAAACCGGATTCATTGTCAAATTGTACATTCTCAGGTACCATTGACTGGAAATTGTTCGTGCTTTTTGATTTTCAAAATAAAATGTTTCTATACATAAAGTATATAAGTCATGGTACTTGTATATAAGTTTTCAATACTGTCAATTTGTTTTTGTCAAAAATGAAATGTCATCTTTATTATTTCCAGTTACCAGGGGGTATAAGAAGCTACGTGTATTGGGCGTATTATGTGGCGTATAGCAGCACGTGCCTATATCCCATTATCTACATGTCATTCAATAAGAGCTTTCGTCATGCTCTCAAGAATCTCATATCACCAAGGCGACAGGATGTAGACCTCACGACCATCAGCCCAGGTAAGGTTCAAAGGTCAAAACTCATAACTAGATTATGCTTGTTTGTTACAATTATTTCATATAAAATTTTTCATCTCCATGCATTTGTTTTGGGCGATGACGCAAAGAGAGTAAAGTCCAGATCAGAACATTATTTAAAAGTAGATTCCATTAGAGAACGCCCTAATATGGTATTTAATTTATGTTTATTTAATGATAGCTCCGTATTAAATTTGGCTATATTACATACTATGCAAATGGACATTTTATAAATTTGGAGACTATCTCCCGAAATAGCACCTTTTTGTAATTCTAGACAAACAAAATGCTGTTTATCAAATTCTATAATACAAAATCTTATCATTTTAATTCTAGCTTTATCTTAATTTTAGAATATGCAATAGATTCAGATAGCAAGTGAAATATTCAAATATATGCGAATAAGAAATATGTGCAATTATTTTTTTCCCAATAGGACCGTCTGATCAAGGATTGGATGATACAAGAGAAAGAGAACAAATAGAAATGAGAGCACAGAACACACAATCATCAATGTCCTCATGATCATGTATTACATTATCAAATTACATTAAAACATAAACGTGCAACCACAAAGTCAATATGTTCTTTTTGTTGCTTCTGTAGAATACTGGAATACAGGACATGGGGTACATTAATGTCCATAAGTTTTGAATATGAATGGAATAAATTACAAATTCGTGTTGACGTATGTAATCATATGACAATTAAAATTCGAAAGCATAAACACAACTGTATTTTTTCTCTATAGGAACCTACACCTCAGCGTAGAATAACTCCATGGCAGAATTTGATCAAAAGGTTGCTTGAACACTTAGTGCCTTTATAAAAATTTAAGGTCCAGCTTATGTAAAGTGACCCAAACAGAAATACAAAGATAAAAAGTGATAACATAAATAATCAAAGCAGAAGAGCGATAAACATTTTCTTCAAAAGTCTGAATTTTCATTTGCATTCTAAATAAAAATCTAAATGCCTGTGACTTTCTCGCTTTTCACGTGTTCGCAGTTCCTTATTTGTATAACATGGTAATCCCACGTGTAAAATGGAGATAATATAATGAGCATGATGTTCATATGATGTAAAACTTGATCTAAACATTTTCTGTGCCCTTTGAGGTGTTCCAACTCTTTACCTTCTTATAAAATATCAAACTAATTTTAATGAACCAGACACGTGTTTCGGATATGCGGAATAACGTTGTACATGTATAGGGAAATATTCGTTTGAGAGTTGCGCATCTTTCCATGTAATGTCAAATGTTGAATAAAAAGTGTTTTTTTCTGGTATTGGACAGTCAAAATCAGTCCTTTGTTGTTTATGATCTCTTCAAAATTTTATTTATATATATAAACTCGTCATCATTAATATCAGCAGAGAGATTTACCCATGATACTAGTCAGTCTCCGTTCACATTATCTAGATTGAGAGGAGCATGCTGAAATTTCGATATTTGAGCTAGGCATCTTGCAGATTAAAATCGGTTGGAAATGACGCTGATGAAGGGAAAAAATTCTAGAAAAAAATATTAATCATTTTACTTTTAGTCATATGAACTGTCCATTTATATTATAGCGAGACCTAGAACTATCTTTACAAAATGAAAATGTATAAGCTTCATGACCTTTTGAAAGTATACAGACAAGTAGACTAACATTGGCACCATCCCTCCAATGCTATTTTGAACATAGATTTTATTTGGATAATGCTACTGAATTGACCCTACAAGAATTTGGAGGCGCGCACCCTCTGTAAAGTAAATGCAGAAATCTAAATTCTAAAAATAACACCAGAGGGCGCTAGTGAAATGAATTTGGGCTGCTTATGAAAAGCACTTTGACTGGAAGCATCACTGATGAGAATATGATATTCGAAACTCGTGTCTGGTGCATGAATGACAAATATGGATAATGACCATATCCCTGTATACAGCACAAAATCGATAATGCTGAAAATCAGAAACCGAAGGCATATTAAATCAGGATAAAACAGGAACCAAAGCAAACAAACAAAAACCTCCACCACATGAAAAGAAGCGAACCCACGATATGGGAGTGAGACCAGGTGCCCAGGAAGAGTAAGCATCTCCTGCTTGCATGCAACATCCGCCGCTTCTATTCGGTAGAACTGTCACATCCGGTTACTTCTGAAATTTTCTTCAAGAAGGTATAGAATTGGAACACTTCCGTATTATTGTCAAAATGCATAATTTGCTTTTATATGTTAATCATACATGCACTTATATTGTATCACTGCTGTTGGACAAGTGATTCATCAGGATATCGTCCGCCTTATACTTTACTTCTTCCACAATAGAATGTTCTTTTAATTTTCAGAGGCTTTGAAAGTTATGTGGGATACCTACTACATGATCATTTCGTATAATTACAGGCCACTTTAAACAAAACAGAATTGAAGTAAGAGAACTTTACCGGCTTCTTAATGTCCTTACTTTTTACTGAGCGAAGCGTACTATTTTTAGACAGGGAGAATTCATTGGTCATACATGTGCTACACCCTGGCGTCATAATGAGAGTTAGAATGTACACAAGATACATAGAAACGGAATGTAAGAAAGACGAAAGAAGTGCAATATAGAGGAATAGCAAATTACGGAAGATACATATAGAAAACGAATGTAGGCAAGACGCATAGAAAAGAAATGCATGTTAGATACATAGATAAGAAATGTAAGCAAGACAAATAGAATAGAAATGTACGCAAGACACATTGAAAATGAATGAAAATAGACGAATAGAATTAAAATCAAGAGGAATCGAAATAAAATGTAAACAAAACGAATATGAATGTAAGTAATATCAATGAATTATCAATTAAACAAGATACAGAAAAGAAAGAAGTTAGCAAGAGGAATATTGGAATGTAAGCAAGACAAAAGACAAATAGAATTCAAAAACTTAAACCCTTTTCCGTTGGTATGTTTTGATAGCTAAAATCTTTCTGAATCGTCATTATAAATCTTAAATAAGTGTTTCCCCTAAGAATCGGGCGATAAACTCCCGACAATGTCTCATACATGAATATATTTTCTTGGTCGGACAAAAAGATCAGACAGCGGCGATCAAATTGGAGCATCGTTCGACAATTAAATGTTGCGAACATTTCAAAGACATACAACACTTCATGAATTCCTTTTCAAATGCTTGATAACATCTCAAATATATCTTTCGCACGCCCGTACTATCACACTATTTCTGCTTGTTGATATTTAGATCTCACTTGCCCGACGCTTAAATTCTTTTTAAAAACTGGTAATATTCGAAATTGTACTAAGCATATAGTAGGTAATTTGATGTAGTCTTAGTCTTTGAGATATTCGCATCATTAAAAGTTCAAAAGGTGACACAAGGGGATCTCTGTTGTCTTGATTATCATGACCCAGTACCTTTTTGTCTGACTTAAAAAAGAGAGTTCGTAGGAAACTTTGTCTGATTGTAAGTGAGTTACTGACTTCAATTAGGATTCTGGCTATCGAGGCATATTTTAAACATTGATCAAACTATTTCTTGATGTCGAGACAGTAACTTCTCGATGTTTTGGTTGATGCCGAGTTAGAGTCCATTACGTAACTGATAATTCCCAGTTATCAGTTCGTTTCGAGTACTTAACCATTATATCCCACCCATCCTGCTACGTCTTTTGGTATTTTATGGACATAACTTTCTCAGTCTTTGGTCATATTTGTTTGGATAGAGGATCACTGACGAGGGGTTAAGTGCCCGAGCACAGCATGGCTGGCCTTTGTTGCAAATTTATCTGTTCTTTAATTGTGCTATGAATTTGAAGACGTGTAATATATGAAGTCCTTTGTGTTTCTTGTTTTGAAGTGGTCTTTTTTGTATCGTTGGTATATCTTGTTGTACTTGCCTACTCTGATTAATTTTCGTATTTGGGCGTTCCGGTTTTTTTGGCTTTTGGTGCTACAGTCGAGTTCTGTTGAAATCTTTGAAATGATAGATACATTGTACAAAAAATGATGATAATTGATATTTTTTGTGATGAAATTATTCGGATTAACAACTTCAATAGCACCTACTGCTGTTGGATCCTTAAAAGAGGAAAACAATTCAATAACGCATGATGAAGCAAGGCATTAAGGGAATAAATGTTACGTCTTTAAATTCTTATAAAGCTAGTCCTGACACCTGTTTCCTTCTCATATCTATTAACTTTTGTTCCGTTAGATTGCTGCTCTGGACGTTTTGCAGGAATTACCTTGTATTATTTTTAAAATGTTGGACAAAGTCTAGATTTCGTACGGCCTTATACTTTTGACATTTATTTACAAATTCATCTATTTGTTATTGAACTTTTGCATTTTCTGTCTTGTTTTTGTCGTCATGATATTATATAGAACGATTGTACGTTCTTTGTGACTGCTGAGTAACCGTGAAAGTGTGAGGATTGTGCGCACGTAATCTGGATATCCACCGACGAAGGAGATGGCCGTCCTAAGTCGATACTGATTCCCCGTGTTTTATGTCGTATTTGGTCTTTATAGTGTTGACTATTTCTTGCCCATTTGGTGCCTCATAATTTTTTTTAGCATTTATATGTTTCGTCGAACTGATTGAACTTTAATATTAAACATTGAAGAAAGATAACCAGTCCACTAAGCTTCTGAAGCTGTCGAAAGAATTTCTTGTATGGTATTCGAGCCATGTACATTTTTAAACCTGCATCTTTTCGAACACTGCACTCTGATCAGTGTCGCTTATGCTAGGTTTACACTTAGCCCCGATTGAGGTGAATCGTAGAGATCGTAGGAGAGCGTGGGGTTGAATCGTGACGATCGTAAGAGAGCGTGGTGGAATCGTGGTGATCGTAGGAGATCGCAGAGATCGTGGCAAAACTTTTGATTCTCAAAAAATTTGCTACGATTGTCCCGATTGATTCTTACATCGTGAGAGAGCGTAGGAGAGCGTAGTGAACGTGATGGAGCGTAGTAGAACGTAACAGATCTTGACAAAGCGCAATAGATCGTAATATGCGATCGTAGGAGATCTTGGTGAAACACGTTCTCCTACGGTCCACTACGATTTCATTCACGCTCTTTGACGATTTGTTACGGTTTCCACGATTCAGTCCACGATCTACAAGATACGTTGCGATTCCAATATTTCTATAATAAAAATTATAATAAGACAACCCGTTTTTGATGGATTAAAAGTATTTTTAACATCCGCAACAATTTCTAACATATGAAGAAGACTAAGAAAAGAAGTCTTGATAATCAGTGAGGTGCTGCATTAATTGTCTTCGAACGAGTTAAATATATACACGCAATCAAAGATTTGAATTGCTCAAGAAAAAATGTTAACTTTAATAGTCGAAAAAAAGAAAGATCAAATAAGGTTCATCAATGCCATTTCCTGCGTTTTGCGATATAAAATATTCATCTCCTTGATATTAAGCTTAATCTTGTTCTGATATTGCAAGTGGTATTGAAACTGGTTGTCAATTTCATATCAAATCGTGTTAAATCGCGGCAAATCGTAGTCCTGCATCGTAACAGATCGCAACAAAACTTGATAAGCGTAGGGAACCGTGATAGAGCGTGTCAAAGCGTAATAGCTCATCTTGGTAATCGTAAGGGAACGTAACGAAGCTTGAGAGAACGGGATGCAAATCGTAACAGATCTTATCTACAATCGTAACAAATCGCAACAGCGCGTATCAGAGCGTGATGGAGCGTCGGAGAGCGTGCGAAGACCAATTTTATTTATAGAATCGTGGATCTCCACGATTTTGCTGAATCGTAGACATCGTAGGGCATCGTGGCTAAGTGTAAACCTAGCATTAGGTATCTATGTAGATCTCGTTAGATAAGGCTGGGCGATGATCCCTGACCTTTTTAATACTTGGTCTGAATTCTCAGAAAATACAGCCTGTGTTTGTGAAACACGAATGCCCCCGGTGGCATTTTTTTCAGTACAAACTTCATTTTCTGTTAAGTGAGTGAAAGGTTAAGGTCAAAAAGTTTGGTATCAACGAAAAGGTCTTGTCACAAGTAATACACATGTGAAATTTGAAAGCCCTATCACTTACCATTCAAAAGTTATGCCTAATGTTAAAGTTTTAGAAAAGTAGGTCAAAGGTCAAGGTCAATGTTACGAGGTCAAAACTTTTGGTATCAATGGAAAGGTCTTGTCACAAGAAATACACATGTGAAATATGAAAGCTCTATCACCTTCCATTCAAAAGTTATGCCCAATGTTAAAGTTTTTTCGGACAAACAGACAGACAGACGGACAGGCCAAAGACTATATGCCCCCGAATCTGTGATTCCGGGGGCATAAAAAGGAGGGGATCTCCAACAACACTCGGTTGCAGCACCCAAAGCAAAACCCCAAATGAAAATAAAAAGAACAGACACCCACAGAAAGAGACGCAAAAGGGCCATGGAACACCAACTATGAAACACAAAAGACAACACATAAACCAACGAGACCAACTCACACCATAGAAACATGAGACACAAAAGACCACACATAAACCAACGAGACCAATGGGCAACCGGTGCCGACTTAGGACGGCCATCTGCAACGCAAATATCAGATGGTGTGGTTATCCTGGATTACATGCGCACAACCCTTTCAATTCACCCGATTACCCAGAGGTCTCAAAGAACGTAGAATTGTGGTGTAAAATAATCTCCTCACTGTAAAATGAACATACAAACAGACAGCATGACGCAGGGGCACAAGAAACACACAAGTGAATATGTAAATGGATATAAATACAGAAGGCGTTCGAAATAAAGTCCTTGCTCTGTCGGCTGTAACGAGCTCAAACATGGATCCATACTGTACATACTGCTTTTAAATGATGCTAATGAATTTGAAGACGTTTAAGGTGTGATCATCGGAGGAGTCCGACTAATATTCAGAGAGGACAAGTGGTCGTGGCCGTGTCTTCTCTAAAGAGGTTAGGACAGGTCCCGTCATGGAGTTCTGTCGCCACAGTCAGTCAGAGTGCAATTCTTAAGAATGTGCTGGTACAAGGCTGTAGATTGGTCCAGTACCAATTGGTCCACTACCATTCAGGGAAACGTGTCAGTCATCAGCACACGGGCGGTTTTTCGTATGCTAGTGTTTTCACTAGGGTTTGTTTCGATGTTTTGCTGTTGGTACTGCAAACGAATCTTGTTGAAGATTCCCTCCTTTGTTTTATCGTAAAGTTTAAATGTGACCAAACATGAGTAGATTCACTAATCCAACGTTTTGAGAGACTACGAGACGTACGCACATACATGAAAAGACCCAGGAACTATCTAAGGCTGCTCTGGACACATTTGGTATCCTCTCTTTTATGAGGTGTTTTTATCATCTGTTTGTCGGTGTTGTTGTTTTTTCATGGTATTTGTTGGTTGTGTCATATTTATGAGAATAGAATCTGTCCCATTGTGCTCACTGCCATTGGGTGCTGTAGGGTTTTCTTATTGTTATATGTATCAAAATTCTAAGTAAATTATAAGGATTCATCCTTTGTATCGAAATGTTTAGATGTGTCATGAATATTAAAAGAATCAATATCTTATATTCTTAAAATATTTATTGGCAGCAAGTGCAAATATGATACATGTACGTACAAAATATCAAAAACAATATGGGTACATATATCAATATTGTAGAAGTGTACAGCATCTTATTATGAAAAGACGAGGCAATGAATATTGACAGGTTAGTACAGCGGTAGCAATTCATATTTGAATATATTAATGCTACATATTATAACTTCCATAACACTGTAATACCCTACTTGCACGTTCATCTCTGACAAACTCGTGTTGTGTTAGTTATGAAGCCATAAAGAAATAACAATTTTACATAAATGACGTAAACAATATGTAAATAAATGGTTTTCTATCATTTTCTGTCATTTGGCGGTCATCATGGTGACAAACTCTGAAAAAGAACAAAAATATTCATTTTTGGTACAGATAAAGTCATGTAGAAACAAAACAATCTTTGGAATTTACAAATAATTCCTCGAATATCTGTTTCTTGAAGAAATTAGACAATGTCATTTCTTCTTGATCTGACACAGATAGGAAAAAGCAATGTATCGAATCCCATACTGCATAACATATTGTTGTCAAAACAAGCAATATTTGTGAGAGCAAATAAGTAAGAATATATTGTAGAAAAAGAAACAAGCCACTTTTTGAAAAAAATGTAGAAAATAATAAATAAGATATGAGGAAACGATTGTGTATAAAATATATCTTTTTTTTACTTTACTTAAAATAAACTTTTAATACATGTATCAGATAAAAAATAATAAGTCACATTTAATCATCTACTGCTTATACATAAATCATGATAAAATAAATACATAAAATATCTGGTAAAATCCGTACCGAATTCAATCAAGCCTAAAGTTTTTTAAAGTAAAAAAGTAAATAAAATCTATTTTAAATTGCAGTAACCTTGATAAAAACTGTATGGTATAGTTTCTACAAATTAAGCTTCATTCAACCATGACGTATGTGCCGTTTTGACTATCTTGGCGACAACATAGATTCAAGGCCAAGCAATTATGGTGAATATGTACCCCTAGCCATGCAAGCCAGACAAGTGAACAAAAATCCTATACTTGGCTTCAGATTAAACCGATGTTCAGTCGGTGTTCTTAATGAAGCCCTCTTGATATGGGATAAGTATAACTACAAAGCAACTGGTATATAAAAACTTCATCCATGGCTACCTAAAGTGAATTTGAGGTAAAAATAAGTGACTTTCGTTAAATAACAAGCACTTTGCTACTTCACTGAGTCATTTGCTCTTCTTTGCTACGATCAGGAATGCCTTTACAGAGTCCAGGAATTTTAATTAATGGATTGACTGTGTTAACACTTTTCTTTTCATGTTTTGCAAAGGCAACGCTGAACTTCAATAAATCAAACCTGTATACAAATTATGTTTTCGTAACTTCATTGTTCAATGAGCAATGGATTTGCGGTAGTGGTCTTTAGGATACTCTTACTTATGAATTGATGCTCGATTTATTTGCAATTTCATAGCATAACTCGAAACCTTCTACATTAGCTAAGCATACAAGAATGCGCCTTTGATACTGTTAAATCATACATCATCACCTTGGTTGCATGTCCACTTTCACATTTCGGCTCGCAGATTGATTTGTCATCGTTAGATGTAACACTACATGTACAGGCATGGCACGTACTGTATACCATAATGTCTTTACATGTACAGGCATGGTACGTAGTTTATACCATAGTATCCACACATGCAGAGATGTCGACATATTAGAAACGGTCATGCAGGATGCAATTTTAAAGAACGTGCAAAGTCTGAGAGAAGATGAGATCGACATGGCCTTTTGTCGCAAGCAATCTGTGACGATATCATCACGTCAGGAAGACTGGAAATGCAAGGTTTTGGATTTTGGATCCAAGATGGTTGAGAGAAGGAAGACGGGAAGGCGTCATTTTGAAATATTGGAGAACAATTCTGTCGTAAAGCCCATGAAATCTGAAAGTAAACGAGCACCTTTCACTTTTATTAGTAAACTACATGTTTTACATAGACATGTATTAAACAAGAGCATCAAACTACTTTTTTCTCTGAAATGCTTTTAGATTGTGTACAGATAACATGATTGACAGGACTTGACAAGAACACATTAAGTAAAAGCAAGTGTTTCACTTCCTCGTTTTAATCAGTTTGTATAGATTTACGAGTAGATACCATAATGAAGCAAACACGAAGATCTACCGCAGTTAGTACGAATTGTAGGTTATATATATACATCATGCCATGCAATGCTTGATACACAGCCCATCCATGCTGAGCGGTCGTGGTTCAGAAACAAAACCTAACCGATCGAATTAAATAATCACCTTTTACAATTATCCAAATATTTGCATTATCGTTTTATCTAAAATACTAATCCTATCATTATGTTATTTTCGTTCTCTCTAAAATCTTTGATAGATTTGTTTTCTGAACCAGCATGCAGTGAGAGTTCGATTGGTACCAAAAGTAATGTACCTTCATAATTGACCATTCCGTCCCCATCTAAATCAGCTTCTTTGATCATCTCATCTACTTCTTCATCTGTTAATTTTTCTCCCAAATTTGTCATGACATGTCTGAGTTCAGCAGCACTTATAAATCCATTTCCGTCTTTATCGAACACTCGGAAAGCTTCTCGTAATTCCTCTTCACTGTCCGTATCCTTCATTTTTCGAGCCATCATCAATAGAAACTCCTCGAAATCGATTGTTCCATTACCTGAAGATATAGGATATCTAGATTTGTACCACACCACTGCACACTAAAACTATGTTAGTTGAGGAAAACCTAGTCATCAACTCTATTTTACTGCACTCCATCTATAGGGTAGAGTTCTTTACTCTCGGGTATTTTTCCTAAGAAGCATCATGATGAAATTTAGACAATGCCATAAGTCCGTTTCATGAATATTTTTAATTAAGTAATTTATACCATTCATCTCGGACCATGTTCTAGATCATCTGTTATCATTTAGTTGCTTATCACAAAAGTGTAGTAAATATGGTGCTTATCAATGATCACACTCTAATTAATGATGCAGGGAGAAATAAATCAGCGCTTAATGAGCGCAGAAATTACAAAGCATTGCTATATACATAAACTACAGGAAAAACTGACGGGATTAGTGGATGTCAAAATAAAGGAATGGGTATCTGGCTAGGCTGGAAGAACTTACCTATTCCACAACAGTTAATTTGGATTGGTCCGTACATTGCAATGGCTTAGAAGGAAAAGGTAGAAAGTGTGACAGTAAAGGGTAATAACACAGAACAATGGGTGTTTGTGAAACATTGAGTAGGAAAAATATGTGCAAGGATTTCAAGTAAAACCAATGGGAATTATTAACTCTGTCAGAATCTAGAATTCAAATTAGTCAAGTTTGTGAAAATGAATATTCCTGTGAGACCAATTTCATCCTGACAGACTCATCGATGTATAAAACAATAAAGCATGTTCACTAATTGTCCTACAAAAATAGAGCGCAACGAACTTTGGTTTAAAATTTATTTGAACTAATTATACAGAATACATAAGAATTCTCAAAAGTGGAATAATCCTGAGAATAAAGTAGCTGCCAGACCAAAACCAAACCTTCTATAACTTCTCAAGTTGAAGGAACGCAGTGTATACAGAGACATAATTATACTTGAGTAGTTTTTATTTGATATATATTAATCTATATTTCATTAAAAAAAAACGATTTTTGCTCTATAGGAGAAAGGAGGGGATATATAGGATGACAGTTTGATCAACCAGGCAGCAGTCAAAACTATTTCCACGGTCACGTGACGAACTGTTGTCCTCGCAAATAAATCCCAAAATCTATTGGCTAATAAGACAGTTACTTCATGGCTACTTGGGGAACAGTCAACTATTGTTCCTCGGTCGTGGAGAAGTCAGCGATTTTCTTGATTCCACCAACTCATATATATGGGTAAAGGAGCTGTTAAACTTTAAGATGAAGAAGACTTCGTAGTTTGATTGTTGAAATTCAAGATTTTTTTCTCGTTTTAGTTATTGTTTTTTTTTTTTTTTTGTTCTTGTTTAGTTCTTCCCTTTTTTGTATGTAAAGATGAAGCTGTCAAATGGTAATATGTATATATTTCTGACGAGTCATCTACATGATACTTGTAGATTCCGAAGTATGTTGCGAGGAAAGTAACTTGAAATTTCATTATATACCATCGACAGTGATATGTGTAACATTGTAAATTATAACCCAATCTTCTTCTATTTATTAAAACATTCTGCCCTATAGGTGAAAGCAGGGGATATATAGGGTAACAGTTTGATCAACCGGGCAACAGTCAAAACTGTTTACATGGTCACGTGACGAAGTGTTGCCCTCGCAAATAAATCCCAAAATCAATTGGCTAATAAAACAGTTTTTTTCATGGCTACTTGGGGGACAGTCAACTGTTGTCCCTCGGTTGTGGAGAAGTCGGCGATTTTCTTGATTCCACCAACTCATATATATGGTGTATAAAGATTTTTAAAAAATGCAAATGAATGTGTGAGTAAGAGAGAGATCTGTAATATGACAATTCTTTGATAGCACGCTTACCATCAGCGTCCACCTCATTGATCATGTCTTGTAGCTCCGCCTCTGTTGGGTTCTGTCCCAGTGATCTCATTACGATCCCGAGTTCACTGGTTGTGATCGTCCCGTCTCCATCTTTATCAAATAATGAAAACGCCTCCTTAAACTCTGTAAACAGAAAATACCATTATTTAGATAGGCATATTTGTTGTATAATATCAAGGAAAAAATGGGGACACGAAATGATAGCAATACTCGTATAAGTTTTTGGCCCTTCAAAGTGTTCGAGAAGCCTTGACATGTTTTGGTAAAATTAACTATCACAGTAAAGCATGGAATGTACAAGATTCATCATTGATTATCTGATTTAGTTAGATAATCAAGATTGAATAAGTAATGTTACAGGATACAAGATAAAGCTGACGACCTTTCGCGCCATCAGGCTGAGTGAGATTATTATTTTATAACACACGTGATTTTTGGTGCTGAAACTAAGTTTTATATCCTTAACCTTTTACCTAATGCAGTAGATTGCGATACCTATCAAAATGGATAAGACCATGGAATCGAACTTGCAGAGTGTCTCATTTCTAAAATTATCAAAACTCTGATAGTTTTAAGCATTTAAAATAAATGTAAGCAGATAAAAAAGAGATCCATAATGACAAAGGGACATTGAATTAACTTATTTATTAACGATCAATAAGTCAAAGGGAAAAATGATTGAATGAGTTTAATTAAAGCCATGTTGGGAATCTTCTCCCTGTCATTTTTTTTTTTGTTGTTGTTGTTACATGTATTTTCTAAGCCTATTGATAGTGATTTTTGGATTCTGATACTGGGTTTGACTTGTATTTACTGGTTCTAGGTTTTGAAAGCTAATTACATGATTTTTGCATATGACAGTTTTGCTCTCTTATTATCTCGTATAGTGATAAGTCTTCTTATAGACAATCACATTTAAAAACATCTTTGGTTTATCTTGATATTCCTAGTGATGTATCAATGAATTGTGGAATGTGCTTTATAGAATCTGAAAAACGAAACTTTGCTGCCTTGCCCGAGCTTACCTGCGATTTGTTCATCTGTCAGTGTGATCACCTGCTCCGAGTTCTGTAATGATTAAACACACGTGGAAATTCAATAAACTTGGTGAGATGAAAGTGAGGATAAAGTTGTAAGATACAGCGTAATGCCAACTTCAGCTGCGCGAAGAAAGGTATGATAAATAAAGACTTAATTAACATTGATTGGTAGCCTCACGTACCTTTCAAGATATTTCTATAGTTTAATAAGGGGTAAATAGGTATTGTGATAATATGATTGACGTTATAAATAAGTCTGCCAATGTATAAAGTGAGAAGTTTATATACAAATTAAACGGTACGTGATTGCACAAGGTGATCTTTTTCAAGAAAACTTAGTGAAGTATAAAAAAAGGATCGATTAAGGATAGATTAAGAATCAACTAAATACAGGGACATAACTCTGTATATATACTGTTGGAATCTACATGGAACATGAGGCTGTCAATATACATCTCCACTATCATACAAAACGTGCATTATGATGATGTAGATTCCCATCTCCGTTACCGAGAAATGACAGAAGATTCCAAAAGAATGTTTAGGAGCTACGTGTCTCTTGACGGAATGCCAATTTCATGCAATGTGAAGGTTAAACTGTCTGGGAACATACTTTCACTCATCATGTTTAATATCATTATATTAAAAAAATCATATATTATATCAATTTTTTAACAAAATGTGTAAAAGATGACCAAAATCAGGATGCAGGAGACGTGCAGCATCTATACTTATATACACTTATATGAACTGCAGCTATGAAATCATATACGTCTTGAAGTAAGTCCAGAATCAATACTTTTATTGTACGCTATAAGGAACTTCAAATTGGATAGGCATAGCATGAAAGGGAAATAGCACAGAGCTAGATTTGCCACTTACCATCATTTTGCTTCGTTTAAGGACTACCTGACTAATGAGTCCTTTTTCTGTCGTTGTTTGTCGTCTTCTGTATTTCTTTCTTTACAATTCTCCAATGTATCCCAGAAAATTTGCTCTATTCTATACAGTATATCTACACACTACGGTGGAAGTCTTAAAATCATTACATTGTATCGTCCAAGACCAGTGTCCAGTTTGATTGCTGTACACAAGGGTAATCCCCCATTAGATTAATAGGCGTCAGATATGTTGTAATCTGTGCACCTTAATACTGTATCACATTGCCTTATTTCTCCTTCCAATCCTGGCTTTCCTCTGTGCTGCAATGCGCCACTTCACATCTGAGGTACATTACTACATCAACCCAGTCTCTCCGCTATCTGTATCTGACGTGATCATCTCCCGGTAAAAGAATGAGTTAACGGACTGACTAATTACCACAGAATCTGCCTCTGATTGACCGTTTGCACAAAGGCATTACAACCAAGTTCTTAATAATGCCTAAAGCCCTCATCACAGTTTGTCCGAAATAATTCATACCACACCGGCCACTGTCACCATTTTTCATTAGTACGTTTTGGAATACAATGGCTGACATTTTCCGTCTGATCTACTTTTTTCCAGGAAAAGAAAATGGGAACATTTGATGCATGGATCAATATGCTCATCAATCTCCACCAAATCGGCAAATTCAATCTGATGCATCTTTAACAAAAAGCGATTGCTGCCTAAATATAGAGAGAGTGGATGGCATAAATGCCCATTAACGCTAATCTCCGCTACTCTTTCAGAGGATAACTATCTATATATTGGACGTAATTGTCATGTTCCAAATGAAAGTTCAACAATTCGTTTGATTGCTACTCTAAACACTGCACTCTCTGTTTTCTATGTAACAATTTGACATAGATATCAGCCCTTGGTTTAGGTAAATAACAATTCTTGGAAATGAAATCACAACAGGAAATGCAAGAGTTGTTTTAGCATAAAAGGGGACGTTTATCATAGAAAAGTAGTGAAATTAGATATCAAGCTACATAGAATGAGTGAAACTCAGATATAAAACATGAATCCATTATCTAAAAATAGCAATCCAAGGAATGCTTGTGTCGCCTGCGAAGCGGTTTGATTATTATTCTAGAAAGTGGATCAAAATTCTTGAAAAGTAGGTCTAGGTCAAATATCTAGATCAAGGACAAAAGGTCAAATTTTATGGTCTGTGTAGAAAGGTCTTGTCACAAGGAATACACATGTGAAATACCAAAGCCCTATCACTTACCAATCAAAAGATATATCCATTCTTAATTTTTTTTGAAAAGTAGGTCAAATATGTAGGTCAAGGTCAAAAGGTAAAAAAATAATGGTTTGTGTAGAATGGCATTGTTACAAGGAAAATACATGTGAAATATCAAAGCCCTATCACCTACCAATCAAAAGATATAGCCAATATTACTTTTCTTGAAAAGTAGGTCAAATATCTAGATCAAGGTCAAAAGGTCAAATTAAATGGTCTGTGTAGAAAGGTCTTGTCAGAAGGAATACACATGTGAAATATCGAAGCCCTATCACTTACCAATCAAAAGATATAGCGATTCTTATCTTCTTTTCAAAAGTAAGTCAAATATCTAGGTCAAGGTCACAAGGTCAAAAATTATGGTATGCGTAGAAAGGACTTGCCACAAGGATTGCACATGTGAAATATCAAAGTCCTAACACTCACCAATAAAAAGATATATCCATTCTTAATTTTTTTTAAAAAGTAGGTCAAATATGTAGGTCAAGGTCACTAGGTCAAAAATAGTTGCCAGAGTCACCTAATGCTCGACTGCATAGCATAATATCTCTCATGACAGCCAATTTATTTAAACTCCCTTTCTCAGGCAACAACATATATCACATCATAAATCACTGAAGCAGAAAAAGTAGGTCAAGGTCAGATTTCAAAAGTCAAACCCAAGATGCATTCAATATGCAAGTCTGGTGCATGTAGCACTTATAGTTAGCTCAATATTGCCAATTTAAAGCAAAATCACTGAAGCGGAAAAAGTAGGTCAAGGTCATATTTCAATAGTCTAACCCAAGATGCATCCAATATGCAAGTCTGGTGCATGTAGCACTTATACTTTTCTCAATATTGGCTTTTAAAGGTAAAATAATTCAAGCGGAAAAAGTAGGTCAAGGTCATTTTGTGAAAGTTTGATCAAAGATACATCCAATATGCAAGTTCGGTACATGTAGCACTTATACTTTGCTCAATATTGGCTTTTAAAGGCAAAATCATTCAAGCGGAAAAAAGTAGGTCAAGGTCATTTTATGAAAGTTTGATCAAAGATACATCCAATATGCAAGTTTGGTACATGTAGCACTAATACTTTGCTCAATATTGGCTTTTAAAGGCAAAATCATTCAAGCGGAAAAAAGTAGGTCAAGGTCATTTTTTGAAAGTTTGATCAAAGATACATCAAATATGTAATTTTGATACATGTAGCACTTATACTTTGCTCAATATTGGCTTTTAAAGGCAAAATCATTCAAGCGGAAAAAAGTAGGTCAAGGTCATTTTATGAAAGTTTGATCAAAGATACATCCAATATGCAAGTTTGGTACATGTAGCACTAATACTTTGCTCAATATTGGCTTTTAAAGGCAAAATCATTCAAGCGGAAAAAAGTAGGTCAAGGTCATTTTTTGAAAGTTTGATCAAAGATACATCAAATATGTAAGTTTGGTACATGTAGCACTTATACTTTGCTCAATATTGGCTTTTAAAGGCAAAATCATTCAAGCGGAAAAAAGTAGGTCAAGGTCATTTTTTGAAAGTTTGATCAAAGATACATCAAATATGTAAGTTTGGTACATGTAGCACTTATACATTGCTCAATATTGGCTTTTAAAGACTTTATTGCTATCTTAACATTTACCTTATCATCTCAACATTTGCCTTATCATTTGAAATAATTTTAAAAATCCCAACCCCCGGGGCTATATCCTCATCTGGATATATTAAATGATGTATAATTAAACATTTGCAACAAAAAAAAAACCAACAGAATATGAATATAGGAAAGGTAAATGTGTAATCTTAACATTTACCTTATCATCTAGTTGGGACGACGCCGACGCCGACGCGGACGCGGACGCCGGGGGTATTGCAATAGCTCTTTTGCACTAAAGTGCAGTCGAGCTAAAAATTATTGTATGTGTAGAAAGGTCTTGTCACAAGGAATACAGATGTGAAATATCAAAGTCCTATCACTTACCAATCAAAAGATATAGCAAATCTTATCTTTTTTTCAAAAGTAGGTCAAATATCTAGGTCAAGGTCACAAGGTCAAAAATTATGGTATGTGTAGAAAGGTCTTGCCACAAGGATTGCACATGTGAAATATCAAAGCCCTATCACCTACCAATCAAAAGATATATCCATTCTTAATTTTTTTGAAAAGTAGGTCAAATATGTAGGTCAAGGTCACAAGGTCAAAAATTATGGTATGTGTAGGAAGGTCTTGTCACAAGGAATACACATGTGAAATATCAAAGCCCTATCACTTACCAATCAAAAGTTATGGGCTGTGACACCCAAAGTGTGACAGACAGACAGACAGACGGACGGACAGACGGACAGACGGACAACGGACAAAGTGATCCCTAAGTGTCGCTGTGCTTCGCATGCGACACAAAAATTATAATAAATGGGCAAACAAAACCAAAATAACATAGGACAAATACCAAACAAAAATAACATAGGACTTAATACGAAACCGAAACTACATAGGACAAAATACAAAACCAAAATATCACAGGACTAAATACAAAACCAAATTACATAGGACAAAATACAAACCAAAACAACATAGGACAAAATACAAAACCAAAACTACATAGGACAAAATACAAAACCAAAATTACATAGGACAAAATACAAAATAAAAACTACGTAGGGCAAAATACAAAACCAAAATAACATAGGACTTAATACAAAACCAAAACTACATAGGACAAAATACCAAACCAAAACAACATAGGACAAAATACAAAACCAAAACTACATAGCACAAAATACAAAACCAAAATTACATAGGACAAAATACAAAATAAAAACTACGTAGGGCAAAATACAAAACCAAAATTACATAGGACAAAATACAAAACCAAAACAACATAGGACAAAATACAAAACCAAAATTACATAGGACAAAATACAAAACCAAAATAACATAGGACTTAATACAAAACCAAAACTACATAGGACAAAATACAAAACAAAAACAACATAGGACAAAATATCAAACCGAAACAACATAGGACAAAATACAAAACCAAAATAACAAAGGACAAAATACAAAACCAAAATATCACAGGACAAAATACCAAACCAAAACAACATAGGACAAAATACAAAACCAAAACTACATAGGACAAAATACAAAACCAAAATAACATAGGACTTAATACAAAGCCAAAACTACATAAGACAAAATACAAAATCAAAACTACGTAGGACAAAATACAAAACCAAAATAACATAGGACTTAATACAAAACCAAAACTACATAACACAAAATACAAAACCAAAATAACATAGGACTTAATACAAAACCAAAACTACATAGGACAAAATACAAAACCAAAATAACATAGGACTTAATACAAAACCAAAACAACATAGGACAAAATACAAAACCAAAATTACATAGGACAAAATACAAAACAAAATAAACTTAGGACTTAATACAAAACCAAAACTACATAGGACAAAATACAAAACCAAAATAACATAGGACAAAATACAAAACCAAAACTACATAGGACAAAATACAAAACCAAAATATCATAGGACAAAATACAAAACCAAAATAACATAGGACAAAATACAAAACAAAAACAACATAGGACAAAATACAAAACCAAAATAACATAGGACAAAATACAAACCAAAACAACATATGACAAAATACAAAACCAAAACTACATAGGACAAAATACAAAACCAAAACTACATAGGACAAAATACAAAACCAAAATAACATAGGACAAAATACAAAACAGTTATTCTGCAAAGGAGGAAAAGTGTATACCCCATTACATCAGGTTCCCGGGGATGGTAAACATACATGTCCTGCTTGCTAGCAACAGATAAATGTCATTTGTATTAGCAATGCAGAAAAGATCAAAACAGGTGAATTTATCAATATTGAAATATATGTTTCATCGTTATAATTTTGTAAACAAAATGTGCATTTCATTAAATAATGTCCAATCAATTCTGAAAGAGACGGAATCCTAACATTGAAAATATGAGGAGTGAAGTTCTAAAGATTACCTAAAATGTATGCTAAGGAGCCAGCAAAGGATAGCAAGATGTCATCATGGTGACACCCATAATTTTTTAGAATAATTTATCAAATGTAGTACCAAACAATTTACAAGTATATTTCAAGTTAGTGTCAAATTCTGGATTGTACTAACCCAAAGCATCTTTATTTATCCGTATGCAAAAACACTCTGAAACAAACATCAAAGATGAAAACAGAAAGCTGTGTATTTGAGAAATATATACACCTCTTCGTTAAAGCATTTAGATAATTGCAAAATATAATGTTGTCCATAAACGAATCTTATTTCTCTCGGGCACCTGATCGCACCTCTAGCTTGCTAGGGGTCCGTCGATGCTCAATGTTTTGCTCTGTTGTGAGTGTTGTTGATATTATCGTGAGGATCTTCTTTAACTCATTAGAGCCAATAAAAATCAAGACGGTCGATATCCCCGAGAACGTATTTTCCGCTAACATGAACACTTTCCTAGCATTCACTAAACCTTAATTTCGGTGCACACTTTGCACATTTTGATCACTGAAACACCAGACATTATCAAAGTTTCTTGAACTCATGACTAAAATTAATGTGCAGCGTTTTAATTTCATTATAGGAAATTGAGAAAGCGAAATGATAGATAAGTAAAATACACTGTTGATACGGAATATGACAAAATACTTCCTAGAAAGTAGGTAAATCATATAACCTTGTTTTCTCCGTAGTTGACCAAACCAGTGATTCACAAATGGGTAGAAGTTCGGTACATACCTGATTTCAAATCAAAAACCAGTTGTTTTTGGCACCCTGCATATATTTTTACTAGAAATATGCATATCTTGTAAACTAACTCACATTAATCGATTTGTATACCATTCTAAAAAAAGAAATGGGGGACCTATATATGTTTTCCGTTCAAACAAGGCTAAAGTCAAATTAGACCAGCAGTCGACCAACAATCGCAGTTTTACTTTGGGTGTTCATTGGTGTATAATTCTGGTAATTTACATTCAATGTCCATGAATCGCGAATAGATTTACGGAAATTTTGCGCGTGTTGAACTTACCGTATAACCAGAAATTTTCGCGAGATACTAATTTTCGCTATATTCGCGAGTGATTTTCAATCGCGAAAATTTATTCTCGCGAAAAATTGTGTTTGATAAGGTATATCATAAATTGTTATATCCTTTATATTTGTTCATATTGTACATGTGTCATTCTTCACTTTTCCTGATTAAACGTAATGAGGAGTGAATTGAGTGTATTCCTATGATAGACATTATGGAAACTTCAATAATGAAAGGTTATATACAGTAACATCATATGACCATATTTGTTTGTAATTTAGAAATCGCGAAAAATTGTACTCGCGAAAATAAAGACACCCTATTTTGCCATAAAATCGCGAAATTTGATACTCGCGAAAATTTCTGGTAATACGGTAATTATGCAGCCATGAATGCCCAAAGCAAGACAGTCATTACTTATACATGTAATTTATATTAGTGCTAAATATAAGACAATTGATATTGCGTATTTTGTATATTATTTCTAAGCTTTGCTTTGGTCCTACATCAATTTGACATCATATGTTCCAACTCGTAACCTTCTTTAACAACAAATTTCAAACCAGACACGTGTTTCGAATAGTAAATCCTCGTCATTGGTACTTTAAGCCATAGTGATTTTCAGACAAGCATAGAGCCTAAATTTTATGGACTTTGTGTATCTGTTTTGTAAAGAGTACACGGCTCCAAATCATGCAGAGTCGATTCAGTACCATTATTAAACAAAATCTATGACAAAAGAGAATTGGAGAGACGGTTCTACGATATTAACCTCCTTTAATTTCGATGAAATGGCAAGTTTCGAAAATATCAAAGTAATAATCATATTATGTAAAATTAACAAAGACAAATACAAAGCTTCTTTAGCTTGAAAGAAAGTAATTTTAGAATACACTCGAAACACTCAATTGCGGGGAATGGTTTAACTTTTCCACATTGCAAAAGAGAAGAAGTGTAGATAAAAATAAGATGTAACCTCGTACATTGTAACCTTCTTGAACAACATTTCAATCCAATTTTCTAATACACAAAACTCGTGTTACGGACTTGATCAGTGCGGTACCATTAGCCCAAGTGATTTTCAGATAAGTAATGTCTCGCAAATGATGATAAAGATCTGAATAGAGGAAACCTAAATAATGATTACATGAAGAGCAAAATTCTAAAGATGACCTAAAATGTACACCAAAGAACCAGCTAAGGACAGGGCTTCGCCTTCAGGATGATACCCTTCAGTTTTAGAATAATTAACTAAATTTTAAAATAATGCAGAATTCATAAATACTCAAACCTCGAATCAAAATAAATAAAAAGACAATTCAAATGGGCATGCAAATACAAAACCTAACAAAACTACTAAAACATTGTGCAGAAGTAATGAGTAATACAACCCCTTTTTGACACTTAATTTCTTACAATGCAGAAACAACAAAATCTTAAAACCTGTAACTTTTATAAACGAACATGCATTTCTTCCTTTAATAAACAACATTTCATACAATTTTGAATCGCAGTAGATTCAAATGAATTTCTTCAATTTTCATAAAGGTATGCTAATGACCTTGACCTTTATGAATGGCCTTAGGTGACCTTTTTCTTCACATTCTAATGTAGAGTTTAGGAGATATAAACTCGGACGGACGGACGGACGAACAGAGAGACAGACAGACGGACATGACGGCGACTTTATGCCCCTTCGAAATTTTTCGCCCCTCCGAAATTTTTCGAGAGGATAAAAAGAAAGTGAAACGTAATTAAAGCATGTACATATAGTTATGTTTAATGAATTTGAGGTGTCGATACAGTAAAATAAAAAGAAGAAAATAAACTGTCCTTGTCTTAAATTACGTATCATAGACAATGCAATAATACACGGTATGTATTAAAAACCATTAAACTATTTATTGAAATATTCTTCTTTTATCACTTTAAATCTAATGTACAATTTCGGTGTTAAATCGTTCCCGAGTGCACTGCAAGTTATGACGAAAGATGGTCTCAAATATAGGGTTAGCGCATCTAGGAATATAATGCGATGTTTGTCTGGTTACTCTTCTATTGTTTTCGTGTACAAATTTAAAAATATCAAGATATTCAGGTGTCCCATTATTTAAAACTTTAAGAGTCAAAAACAATTTTCTAAACACATAATAATAAGGCAGGCATCCACTTCAACTATAATAAAAGAGAACTGATAGGTGTTAAAATCCCAAGGATAGTTCGAGATGCCTTTTTCTGTAAATTGAAAAGCATATGTTGCCTTATTCTCGGGACGAAGTCGTTGTAGTTTGAGCTTTCTCTGGAACATCGTATCAAATGCTATATATAAACACAATAGGCAGGGGCGAAGGAATCTTGCCGCCAAGTAAGGGGAAATTTGCAATTTTGAAATTACAGTATTCATGTTTGGCGTATGTAGATAACCAAGACATGATATTTCAATATAAAGTGGAGTTAATGCTTTCAATCGCATAGATTGTGCTAAGGGTATCCGCAAAACTTGAATTTTGAATTTTAATTGAGGGCACATCCCCAATGTATCTGTATGTAGAATTGATTCGAAGAAGTATGTTTCTTTCCATGAGAAAGTAAGGGCTGAATAAACTCAACGTGATATGAGTAATGATAAAATATCAACAAGAAGTGGATCACAGTTGGTTCCCGTTGGAATTTCCAAAATTTTCTGAAAACCAATTTCTCCAAACACTACAAGTATACAATCAAACAGAAAAATCAACATTCAACTTCCCCTGTGTATATACAACTAGAATTAGAATTGTTCCTCTTAATATGACAAATGTGGACAATGACCATATCCCAATACAATTCCTCCAAACGCAACAAGTATACAATCAAACAGAAAAATAAACATTCAATTTCCCCTGTGTATATACACTGTTCCTCTAAAAATGACAAATATGGGCAATGATCATATCCAAATACACACTACAAAATCGACAATTCAGAAAATCATAAACCTAAGGCATACAAAATCAGGATAAAATAGGAACCAAAGCAAACAGACAAAAACCTCCACCACATAAAAAGAAGCGAGTTCCCAATATGGGAGTGAGATCAGGTGCCCAGGAACAGTCAGTATCTCCTGCTTGCGTGCATCACCCGTCGCTTCAATTCGGCAGAAATACCACATCCGATTACGTCCATTTCGGAACATACTAGTATATTCTGTGGTTGGATGGTTCAAATGGTCTAAGACAGAATATCATTCACCAATCTGGAGAGTGGGGCATCATAGGGTATGACGCTTTCCCAGTATTGACCGTAGTTCTTCTTCAGTGACGATGTTAGTCGATCACATCTGAAATCTGAAAGACGCCTAGCTCTCGAGAGGGAAATCTGTATATGTATTTGATACTTGCTCTGGCATAACGTATCAATTGAGATATGATCACGCCATAAGCAGGCGATGAAGATATGTTGCTACTCAGAAAAGGAAATTTTTCGATCCTGAAACTGAAATCGTCACATTTGTCGTAGAGTGTGGTGTTCATGGTGTTCATGTGACCATCAGTGTCGTAGGACAGCATTATGTCCAAATAGGATACTGAATTATTTGTCTCTGTAGTCTCTTTGACTTCAAGCTCCGACGGATAGATTCTGCTAAGGTAATCCGCAAATTTTGAATTGTTGATGGACGTCTATTGGGTATATATCTGGAAGTAAATATAAGTCAGAAGCTAGGTATCTTTTCGCTTCAGAGATCAAAGATTGAATGAATTCAGCTCTACGAGTAAAGAAAAATGTCGGCAAGGAATTGTTACCATTGGAATTCCGACAAGACAATTTGTTGGAAGACATTTCCTTCAAACACCATAAAAATGTTGTCGATCCGGAAGTTTAATATCTTTTATGTTAAACTTAAGAATTAAGATTAAGATGGGATTTTTTTTTTTGTATAAAGAGTGGGAAAATCAAATGATTTCATCGAAAAACATTATTGAAAGAACTTTGAATTTTTCAATATCCACATTTGATTTGGATTCCTGAAGGTATTTTTTTAATGATCGATACAGATTTATTGGATTATTTCGCTCCAGCTGAAAGCAGTGTTTGTAGGGAGTTTTGTGGACTTTACAGTAGAATTAATGTGTATCTTAATCTAATCTATTCGTGCCAAACCAAAGTTAGAAAGGACAAAATACTTTTAACATTGAACAGCTAGTGGGAACATAGGTAGGATTCATCTGTCCGGAATCTATCCCTTATTCTATTTTGAAGCTCTCGAAGAAATACTTTCTACATGTAAATGTGTAATCATTTACAGTTTTATCGACAGAAGTAATGACATAATGATCTTGGGGAAACAAAAGTTCTCTGATTACATCAAGGTCTTAAAGAACAAAATTGAATGTGGTGCTCAGAGAGGGTTGTACTTCGTTGAAATGTCGCACATGAGCATTTTAAGTAGATAGCCTGTGTTTTAATACACTTATCCTTAATATAAACTAAATACTATATTGGACGTACACTAATCAGTGAATGAAAATCAAACACAAAAAAAAAACAATATTAGAATCCAAGAATAACAAATTGTTGAAAAATATAAAACAGAGCAAAGATATGGAGGGCATTCCAAACAGTGAACACAGACGAACGCATCCTCATGAAACGAGAAAGCGGACTAACAGACTGAAACAATAACACAGCACTATAGATTATCTTAACTTCTTATTTTTTTTCACCATGAGGGTGTCACTGTGGTCACTACAATGTATCGTGATCTTTTTCTGGTGTTAGATTTATTGAGGTGCAATTGTGTTATCTCCATGGTACCAATGAATAACAACTCTAGTCATTTGCTACCTGAATGCCAAACAGCGATTCTTTACGGGATAACATATCTTTTATTGCACATCTTAACATTGCATGACCTACGTGTATTTACCAAATAGATATAGAAATTGGCTGTCTCCTTTATAATGATACAGAACTAATTAAATTGTTATATGGTATAATAGCACGTATACCCACACATACCGTTCCCATTCTTGGATTGACTCAATGCTTTTGGATAGTTTGTCAAATTAGAGATTGATTCCATGAGTAACATTTCATTCCATTATGCCATGCAAAGACAAGATCATATTATATTCACTTTCTCCTGAGGATGATAAATACTCATTTTTAGCGAAACTAAAATAGCATTACAATTTGCATATCGAAATCTGACAAAATTAAGTTGAAATAGCATGTTCAAGAATAAAGTTTTTGCCGCGGACAAACAGGCAGACAAACAGACAAGTTACAAGTTTACAAGTTAATTTCATTCTCACATTGTATCATACAACATAGAGAAAAATAATATGTACAAAGTATAAATGATAGAGAAATACATGAGCAAGGAATGTATATATATATATATCGAATCATTTCAGGCTTTCTCAGAGGTTACAACTGGCTATAAACATGTCTGATAAATTTACAAAGATTGTTAAGAGTGGAAAATTCCTTGGTTGAAAACAGTTTGAAAAATTTGAGTGTATTTGACCTATATGTGAATTCTACTGGAATTGGTTCTCTTCTTTTTGCTATGAAATATTCACAATTCATTATATAATGATATTCATCTCCTATTTCATTATTACATATATGACATATTCTTTGGTTCCTATTGTCACAAGCACGTTAACGCTAACGTGGTGTGATGGACGTACGGGATATAGAGGGTTGTCCGTACGTCCGGTAGAACTCTGTTTAGTTGGGGAATTAGCTTTACTTGTGTTGTGTAGACTCTCTCTCGATGCGCTCTTCACTTAAAAGTGTTCCGCAGCTGGAAGTATCAAGATTACACTTTAATAAGTTTTCAATCTTTATTGTTGTTACGTCTTTCGGAGAGTGTTTTACATAATATAATCAGTTCAAAAAATAACGCATGCACACCAGTGACGAACGTTACCCTTTTACAATAATTTAGAATTCTGTATACTTCATTAATAAATCAAATATAAACCATTAAATATTACTTTGAAACATGACAATTGCAACTCAATAAAAATACATATGGAATCGGTCACTGGCGGCAATAATAACAATTTTACTTAAATGATAACGAACACATATATAAAATCAAAAGCGAACACACTAGTAAAACAATTATGTACAAATAACAACTTATAATAATATGAAATGAAGAGAAAGTATCTTATTTAGAAAGTTCAAATTTTAAAACAGTAATTATAAAAAGATTTACGTACTTAACTTAAATTGAAATGTAATTGGAATTTATTCTAGGTAAAAATGTAAAATTCAAATAGTCTCATACCTGGAAGTATCAAGATTACACTTTAATAAGTTTTCAATCTTTATTGTTGTTACGTCTTTCGGAGAGTGACCAATATGGCCGAAGTTTGACCGTCTCCGAAAAACGCCCCACCCTTCCAGATACTGACCAATAACTTTCTTAGAATTTTGACTGACACATTTACCCGAATTTTGAAAAACTAAAATTAACCAATCAAATTTAAGAATTTTGGACAAAGAAGACGAGCCGGACAGGAACCGATAATTGACTTTCACACTTATGTCATGAATTAATTTACTCATCTCGGCGTCCTGTCCGAACTTTCTTCTGATGTCGTGTAATTTGTTTGTTTTCTAATAGCCTTAAGTAAATTTTGAAGTAATTCTTGTTATTTTTAAGACGGAAAAAGTAAAGTCACAAAAAGGAAAGGAATGTTATATTGTTCAGAGATTAACGAAAGATTAAATGCCAAAATATAGAAATGTTCAAAAATGATTTTTACAAATAACTTTTTACATACAAATAATTTTAAAATAAAAATATTAAATTTGATTTCCTGATCGATCATTGAATCTATCGATACCAAATTTGATGTGATAAATCAATTATAAAAAGATTTTGAATAATATTATAAATCTGTATAAAAATTGTAAGTTTTACAAAAATTTCAAACTCAAAAAGTGATTTCAAAAGTAATTATTGTAAAGAAATATGTCTTTTCAGTTATATTTTCATATGTGGAATAAAATATCTTTTTCAAAATAAAATTCAAACTTTAAATTTATTCTCAAAACTTAAGCGTCTGTCCTATGACATATTAAAATTAAAATTTTAAACATGCATTAATGACGACTTTCTACCCAACCTCGTCATTAATGCATGTTTAAAATTTTAATTTTAATATGTCATAGGACACTATCTATATTATTCCATCTTCCAGACTCTATTGGTAATTTGTGATTACAAGTTCTAAACTTGTAAACTTGTTGTGAAAACGTCATATATACATGAAATTTATTTCGTATTATGTGAAAGACTGGTTATCACAGTTTCTATTATTACATGGATTTCTTTAACAGATTAATTAATATTATGAACATCAAACACCTGTTTTTCTGACGTGTTATAGAGTATGTCTAATCCGCCTTACATCTGATTGATGAATGTGTAAACATCAGATAGGAATAACAAACGAGCATGAGGAAACCGGGGAAATATCTGATAGGAACATAGATATTCCCTGATAAGATTGACAGGGGAACCGCAACATTCCATCATTATAAGTATGATAAAAAGTTTAACACTTTTACATATAATCTGAAAGAAAATTTATAATTATGAAAGAAAGTCTAAATTATTGCTACCACAAAGAACCACTGACTTTGAAAATATTATTAGTTATTTAGAGAGCCTTTGCCTCTAGTTGTTTTGTTAGTAGTGTCACTTTAATACCAACCATTACGATGAGAGCCCAAGTTTCGTAACAGAAGACTGTGACCAGACCTCCATTTGGATCCCCTCGCCTTTCATTTGTAACGCATAAACTGGTGTAGTGATCTAAAAACATCAAATATTCAACACTCAAAATTTTTCCAACTTGATTGAATAATATTGTGAATAACTTATTTCATTGTCAGTTATGATCCAGTTTTAAAAGGTCGTCTTTCATGATAAATTATAGTTGAATTTGAAAGACCAACGGGGAACTATTTTTGAAATGGCGCCCACTGCCGTCCTGGTCTTCCAAATGCTTTAAAACACAGAGATTTTTTTTTTCGAATACCCAATCTCTGTACATATTTGTTAAGTATGGTGTTATGCGTACGGTAGGTTATCCAGTGTCAAAAGTCGAGCGCACATTTTTCTACAATCCTATTTTTAATATGTGTTATTCTTCCAATCCTGTTTCATTTGTTTCTTTGTTGGTCCTCTTCCTTAATTATTGTCTCTTTACAATGTACGTTCGGCTGTTGTTTGGTTGGTTGCTTGTTTGTTTGTCGGTCCTCTTGTTTACATATTGTCTCTTTACAATGTACGTCCGGCTGTTGTTTGCTTGGTTTTTTGTTTGTCTGTTTGTTGGTCCTCTTGTTTACATATTGTCTTGTTGTCATCATGAGTGTTTATAAACTATTTGCAGCCATTTGTGTGCTACCGTGTGTTCGTGTCCTGGTGTGACGCAGCCATTTGTGTGTTACCATGTGTTCGTGTCCTGGTGTGACGCAGCCATTTGTGTGTTACCGTGTGTTTGTGTCCTGGTGTGACGCAGCCATTTGTGTGTTACCGTGTGATCGTGTCCTGGTGTGACGCAGCCATTTGTGTGTTACCGTGTGTTCGTGTCCTGGTGTGACGCAGCCATTTGTGTGTTACCGTGTGTATGTGTCCTGGTGTGACGCAGCCATTTGTGTGTTGCCGTGTGTTCGTGTCCTGGTGTGACGCAGCCATTTATGTGTTACCGTGTGTTTGTGTCCTGGTGTGACGCAGCCATTTGTGTGTTGCCGTGTGTTCGTGTCCTGGTGTGACGCAGCCATTTATGTGTTACCGTGTGTTTGTGTCCTGGTGTGACGCAGCCATTTGTGTGTTACCGTGTGTTCGTGTCCTGGTGTGACGCAGCCATTTGTGTGTTACCGTGTGTTCGTGTCCTGGTGTGACGCAGCCATTTGTGTGTTACCGTGTGTTCGTGTCCTGGTGTGACCAAGGGGCCTCAGTTGTTCGATATAATTTCTTTTGTCATGCTAAAGTTCTACAATTGAAAATAGAACTGTTGCTTTTTTTAATAAATTAGTATTCATTTTATCATAATTATATTCGGTTAAAGCAGAACAGTTTGTTGTTTTCTCTTATAAATATTTATATTTTTTTCTAAATTGGCAATTTCACCATCAATATTTTTTATAGATTAAGAGCTTTTGCTTTACGCGTGACTGCTTTCTTGGACATGCAGTTTTGTCTGGTCATAAAAAAATCATAACAATGAATAGATTCATCAATATAGATAAGAAAATATTAATTATTAACAAGAGAAATTTAATAACATAAGATTACTCCTCAAACGCCGCATGGCTCATAGGCATGAAACTGCTTTAGGTTGATCGTAGAATGCAACCGTATCGGGTCATAAAGGATATACAACTACTAGTATTCTTAGTTTTGAAAGAAATTCATTGTTTTGGAATGAGCATACATGTTAAAAATGCATTATGTCCATTCGATTAGCATAAAAATCTAAATTATTCTATTTATAAATGGTTATCCTTGAAACATTCGATCATGTCGTTCTAAGCGAGGAAACTCTGATGAACGATGAAATGTTGAAGGAAAGGGAAGATAGACGCTACGCCTTAAAGGTCTAGGTAACTGGAAATGATTATGTAAATGAAGAAAGGAGGACATTATAGAAACCTTACAAGACATTAAGTGGGATGGAGTAGGGAAAGTTCATTCAGAAATTCATCAGCCTTGATTGTCTATTCTCTCAATGTTCCAGAAAAGTATTTTACGTATATATTTGTTTCTTTTTCCCCCATATCTATTTGTATTATATTCGTAACAGCGACATGTTTTGCGCTGCTCTGAAAATTAACTTGATATTCTGCTATATATGACCCCATGCATATATGAATTTTCAATGTATTTTTAAATCATTTTATCACAAAGAATTTATAAATACATTGGAAAATTAATATATGTATTTATTAATACTTATTTCAATAAATTGATTTACGAACGAACGAACAAAATTGATTAAACGAACGAACGAACGAACGAACGAACGAACGAACGAATGAATGAATGAATGAATGAATGAATGAATGAATGAATACCTACTCGCAGACATTTTATACCTCCTGGGGAGCACATGTTGGGGAGATAGGGGCCACAGGTTGCCCCTCTGTTATGTAACGTGCTGTACCAGATTATTCTTTATCTACAATACAAATACTGTTCAATAGTCAGTAATAAGTAACACGTGGCCACCCTACATGGCGCATCATGTTTTGGTAGTCGGTAGTTAGCACTTCTTCTCTCCCTCTAGATCATATTCCAGCATTCATTGGGCATGCGCACACTGACCTACAAAGCTATTCCGGCACTTTACACACGGATTATAGGGAAAATATAGGTGTCCAGCTTTGCTTAGATTCTTTGCTTTCGGATTGGTTTCTCTATCGTCATGGTAAGGATTTGTTTATCTATCACTCTGAATATTTTATGAACTTTCATTCACGGTCCAACTGTTTTGAAAATGACATAAATAAGGCCCAAATTACCTGATCCCTGTTTCAATATTAGATTTTAACTTTTTTTGAGAAGTTTGTCGTATCTTCTACTTTCAGTCGGAATTTAAAGTATCGGAAAAACAATTTGCAGGTAAGTTTTTTGAAAACATTAGTTCTTATAACATAGTACAATACAGTTGCTAAGATATAGCAAACATCAAAACGAGAGCTGCTAATCAGAACAAGTACACCATCTCCTATATAACTTAGTTTTGACTGATATTCTGTGAATATAGTATGTTGTAATTAATCTATGAACATTAATTGGAGGGAGATATTTTGTCATTCTTAAAATAAATACTCTTGTTAATATTTTTGAAACCTTCAAATACATTTTAGATATGTTAGATTTAGTAATAGGAATTAAAACCAAATTATGATTCCATACAAAACCTCTAATTAATAATACGTGTCTGTATCATAACATATAACCCCGGCCTTACGCACCTTATATGGAGGCTGCGCCATGATAGTAAGAATTGTTGCCTAGCGACCAGCTGCTTCACGTGCATACTTCCTATAAATAACACCAAAATGTATTTATATATCTGCAAAACGATGTATGTGAGAAGCAAAAGTTTTAAGTAAACAAACAGATGTGGTATATCTCCAGCAATTCTGACGTTAATGTAATTGTGTTGATATATAACTTCACTTTATAATAGCTTTCTTAATCGTTTATGTTTTATCAAGTATTTGAATTTTTTTTGAAATATGATTACAAAATCTCTTCATAGACACAATTTATTTCTTTGTGTATTTATTCTCATTTGAATTTTGTTTTTTTAGTAATCTTTTCGAATCTGTATGAAAATATGGTTAAAATTTATATCTTGTAATATTCTAAGGCTATCAAGTCAATATGAATATGAAAATTTATCAGCTGCCATCACTGTACAAGTTATCACCATGATGATAGAAAATAATGTGGAGTCCAACTTTCATTTTCTTATTACGCTTTCTCGATCGCGAATACCACAAACATCTGATGAAATTCTAGACTCATGGCACAGCTTGTTAGTATTTTATCTTTTGCTTACCCTTTGCTCCCTAATTGGTTTTTAACAGAGTTGTCTATTGTTAATGTGCCATTTAATTCTTTGAAATGAATGATACGTAGGGATTTATCTATGATGTAGTGGTCTCTTTGTGCACTAGTAACTCGTCCAACTTGTAGTAAGGTTCTCTGGCTAATCTACATACAATTTTGATTTTGAACTAAAATGTAGATGTCGCCACTTCCTTGTTACAAATTTCCATAGCTCTATATGATAAAAAGGAGCGATAACTCCAGCCACAGATTTCTTTCCCATTCACTGAGAGAATGTATGAAAGTCGTTTTGAAAAAAAAGAAGATTTTAGTTCTATCTCTGATCTTACGGTGTTATTTGATGATTGTCATTATAATCTACAGATGCCCATCAGACGTTTAACCTGTTTGACAAGAAGGGTACAGGCCAAGTGTCCACTAAAGAGTTAGAAAAAGTTTTTAAAAGTTTAGCACTTCAAGTTGACGATGAGAAACTCAAAGAATGGAGTGACGAGCTTGATGAAGAGGGTAAGTTCATTGTTTATTTCCGGAATTATTTGGTATCTTATTCTAAATCACAATATTAAGCAGAATTATTGACCGATAAATGCAAAAAACCCTCTTCATGATAGATTTATAGAAGACAAATTTTCCGAATATCACAATAGTGTAGAAAAAAATGTTTACTTACTAGTACTTACTTTTTTTTAGCTTGTACATGTGACCAAAGTGCCCAGACCGATTTGCTGTAACTCCCCCTTCAAAGATATAAGTTTTGTTTAGTTAAGTTGTATATCTTTGACCAGCTTTCGGCTATAATTATTTACAAAACTTTTATGTTTTTTGAAAAAAAAGTTTCATTGACTCCGCTTTCCAATTTATTAAGATAATGTTATGGTACAGTTGCGTCATGAACAAAAGATATTGTTTATATTTCAGCTACCGGATATTTCACATGGGATCAATTTAAGATCCTTTTTGAGAGGAAGTTGAAAACGGACGAAGATGAGAGAGAATTACGGGAAGCATTCAGAGTGTTAGACAAGGGAAATAAAGGCACAATTCCAGTAGAGGACTTAAGGTGGATTTTAAAATCGTTAGGTGATGATTTAACAGACGAAGAACTCGATGAAATGATAGCGGAGACAGACACAGACGGCTCAGGGACAGTAGATTATGAAGGTTAGGGTTGATGTATTACGTCATTACTTTTTTGTTCCATGTAGTTCCTGGAAGTCTCCGTGCTCTAGATAACGCTATGATAATATTTATCTATGATGTCTGCACTTTAAGCTACATGATGCCAAGAGTCTTATTAATAAGATAAGGAACCACATACTCGATTCAGGTTCAGTAATATAGGATTAGAATCCCAGTTAGGGATCATCATCATAGATTAAAATAGTTCTAAATAATGTTAAAGAGTTTCTATTTCGACTGAAAAAGAAATTGATTGAGTTTTGAGAATCCATTATACATTCTCATTGAATATACTGGTTCCCGATCTTGAAATCCTCTTTTACTTACGTGTTTTCGGGAACCAGTCTAATCCTCGGAAGAACTGTAGGTGTCGTCACAAGCGCCCCCCCCCCCCCCCCCATCCGGTCCCCCTCATTCGTTCGTACTAGTTCTTCTAGTGTCTCTCATCGGGAGGCCGATTTTACAGTTTCTGTCAGACTTGCTTTTTTCCTCTTCTTTTTTTCTTTGTATGATCTCTATTTAAGTAATGAAGGACCAAAAAGCACAAGCGGATCAAATATCTTATGTTTGGGATTTTATTTTTTGATTACTCTATGCAGATTTACACTTCTATTAAGATCGAAAATGTTTGATACACTGACTTTGTCTATCTGTGGTTCCTGCTTGCTTTTTTGCAGCAGAATCAGTTCTCTGTATGGATGAATGACAAGGATTGATCTTGTTTTAATGAACAACTTGGCTTTCATTGCAGCGATCTGTTGTCTATTAACGTCGATGAACACTCTTTTACGCAGAAGAAAAACCTTCATTGACTGGCATGCAAGACTAAAATGAAGTTATTTCAGCTCATTTGTTAGTTGAGGTTTCGTTGAGATTCCACAAAATTAGAAAATTAAAAATCCTTCAAAAACATATGGCAGGAAATTAAAACATGCATTCCTCTTATGATTTTAACCGAACTATATATTTTTACAGTGTATTTTGTTGATTGTTCCAGCCACTACATGCCCTTACTATCAGTATCTAGATGCAAGGTGTTTGAGTATGTTTATGCACATTGCAGTGCGTTTCCTTTGAACAAGGAGTGTTTACACCACAGTCGCTGCAAACGAGATGTTTATCTGTAGATGCTATAAACATTTATCTGCGCGGAGTTCGTCTCATGCAAGTAGACGTTGGTACTGGATTTTTATCGTTTTTATAGTTGTAGTGCATGGTTGTATATACGTTAGTGAATCTGTTTTTGTTTTCTTGCAGAATTCAAAACGCTGATGACGTCAGACTGATGAACTCATATCGAGGCTGGACACCGGCCACATCCCTCTCTGTACGCACGCGTCATTCATCAGATTGCTGTTAAGTTTGTAATACGATGGACTCTGTTCCCTGCTCCAGACAAAGTTTGGATGTATATTCTTTGCGGCGTACTTCGTCCTCGGCGATATTTATCTGCAGTTGTAGTTTCCAACGATAATATACGTTCAAAAACTTGTTATCTTCTTTTGAAATTTTGAATTGATTGCTTCCCATCATTCCATTTAACACATGCGCACTAATTGCTCTAACCCCAGAATGCATTGCTTTGCTTGCTGCTTTGCACCAACTTGCTGTCTTCCCCTATCGCGCAGCTCCACAGCACTTTTTTCTTCTCTTATGCTATGTTTTATATATTGTTTTCAGAGTTCTTTAAACTGATGATGGGTGATTAAGCGGACTAGGACGCCCAACTTGCCCGTCTTTGTGGACGTTTGACATGCCCTCCTGTGTGCTTTCACCATAAAGGTCACCCTCCTTACCAATCTTACCCCGGAGCTGATTTTTGTATATTTTCATGTGATATAACTTATTTGTAAATATTCATTTTTTCACATGTTATCCCAACTGATATGTTTTCTTTTTACATGGAAGGCATATATAGACTGTGTTCATCGTGTTAAGTTCTGTATCTTGCCGACATATTGCACTATCTGCCTGTCTCTATAACATTGGCTTCACTTACTCTGCACTGTTCATGTCATCGCCAAAAAGTTTAACATTGATTCAGTATATCGCACTATGAATGTGAACTAAACTGACAGACTGAGTCATGCTGACTTACAACATGTTATATCTATTTATATTTACATGAGCATGCCAGATATTTTGAAATGGTACTGAGAGCATATCTATATATCAATTTGATGCAGATTTCATTACTAATTCTGTTTTTGACTTTACTCTTTAACTTGCCCAGCTAATATGTGTAAATCATAGATAAGTATTTATATATATTCTCCATTTTGTGAATCAAGGACATTATGTATGCATGTGCTGACTCCACATCTATGCATTCTCCTTGCCATATCTAGAAAAAAATTATTGTTTTATGTATAATTGTAATGATTCTGAGAGGAAAATGATTATAATTTGTACATTTGTGAATTTGACTGTAAAGAGTGTTTTGATGCCCAGAATAAAAGATCCTGTTGCAGCAAATGTATATGAATAAAACAGAATATTGAACTTTTCTACATGCGATATGGTTTCTTCTCTTTAATATTTAATGAATATTTCAATTTCCATTGTAACAACGATTCTGATTGGCAAAAGAATTTCTTGTATACCGTATACCAAATTTTCTTCAGTTACATCACTACGGACGACATGTTTTTGAAAAGTTTAGAAGTAGTGAAAAGAGCAGGGAAATAAAATGATAAGGAATTACCCTTATTTGTGTTTCTTGGATGGAGGTATATACCACAAAAAAACCACTACCATTGCTCTTACCTCATAATACCGTCCTTTTTCTTCGTGGTATACATGTACTTCCATTTCTACGGAAAACAATTCGAGTCATCCAATAAAGGAGTATGTCAAATTATGTACCACGGGTAATGATGTACTACATAGTGATAATGAGCATATGAGGAAATTGGACAAAATGAGTAAAATCACATAAAAATTAAACCATGAAGCAAAAAGCATACACAACCCGTCAAAATGGAAAATAAAGCAAAAAAACAAAAACAAACACGACCAAACAGCCCAGTGATACCACGTGCACATGAAGAGTGACCATCTTAGCCAGCATGTCACATCCATCGTGAGAAAGACGTCGAATCCGCTAGTTGACTGGCGTCATTTATTCTTCTGTTGTTATGAGTATACATCGTAGAGAAGAAATATGAAGTCTGGGAAAAATTAATTATAACCAGCATGTCACATCCATCGTTAGGAAGATGTATAATCCGCTTGTTCACCGGCGTCATTTATTCTCCTGTTGTTATGAGTACATTGGAGAGATGAAATCTGGGATATCTCCCCTAGCATGTGCTCCATCATTGATAGGATACTGGAAACATTTCCAACAAGACAACTTTGCACTGACAACTATGAATCACATCCAATGACCATACAAACAACGTAAAAAACAAACAAACAAACAAACAGAAACAGGGAACAAACAAAAGACTTGTCAACAGCAACAACATACTGAAAAGTGAATGATAATATTTAAATTGAAGAAAATCCACGTGCACCCAGCGCCGACTTTGGATGACCAGATATGGTGATGTGATTGTGTCTAAGATTAATAGGATCTAATACCATTTTCCGGAAGAGACAAAGAAATCTCAGTCCTCGTGCCCATGTCAATTGATATTCACGACGAGGCTTGCCGAGTCGTGGATTTCGATCGACATTGGCACGAGGACTGAGATTTATTTGTCTCTCTCGGAATGTGGTGCTTGATCCCTTTTCTCACCTTTATCATCATTTTTACTTTTATATGTCAATGATTTTTATAAAATGACGTTAAACAGAACCGGAATTGCGCACTTAGCAACGTCAACAGCTACGTCAAATTCAAAGCTTCAAATTGACATTTAAAAGCGCAGAAATAACGTTACTTATAATGATTGTGAAGTTTTGCCTTTTTTTTTTTTTTTTTTTTTTTAGAACAGATATGATAATATAAGATGTATATTATCCTTCAGCTTCCGGGAGGGTGAATAACACAGGATGGGATAACGCAGGGTTAGATAAGGAAATTCCTTCCAAGCGAAATTGAGGATTTTCCTGTCCAAAATGTTTAAAACACCGCTCATGTTTAAAACAAAGCTTCCTCGCTGTTTTGTTTTGTTTATCAGTGCTTTTGCTGATATGACATTTGACTTTATTTGGCAATTTATCGTAAAGCTAAGGGAATTTTCCTCCAAGTATAATCCATTTGAAAAAACAAATTCCTTTTTGGGTCATACTTTTCAGCCCTTTGACTTACTGTCTTCTGACAATGAGAAGGATTTTGGTATATACAAAAGCTATGGTTCTCGGGCGTCCTCTGTGTGCCCTGATAGTCTGGAGGATTTAGCGCAAAAAATTCGGACCACATAATTCCCTATTAATGGCCGCCCATAGTCGATTCCGGATGTACATTGGTATCTCTCATCTGTTTTGTCCTTTATGCTTTCAATGTTTTCTTTACTCTCGTTCGTCTCATAGTATCAAGATGTTTGTTGGTGGTGTTTTTTTTTTTTTTTTTTTTTTTTTTGTTTTTGTTTTTTTTGTTTTTTTTTTTTTTTTAGTTTTCGTTTTTTTGTTTCTGATTTAAAAGGTGTGGTTATCTGGATAAAATGCACATGACCTTCCTGTTTGACCATGAACTTAGAGATACATTTTTGTACATCTTTACAAACATTGTTTATAAGCATTGGTATCATAAGAAGGTACATCTACATCCCATTTTTTTCTATTGGACGTTTTCAAAGAATGTCACTTATCTCATAAAAAAGACACATGGATGAATGGACTACATGAAGAATTGGTCAAAAATCACACGTCAACTCAGTCATTATTTGCAGGATGGAGAAAAGTGAACGAAGGTAATCTTCTTCTGTTTCTACTGAGAGGCAGATACGGCACAGAATTATCCATGAACCATTTGGTATGCGTATATGCGGCTTTCAATGAAACAGGCAATGAGTAACGACATACATGAAAAAGAAAAATGAACGTGTCGAATTAGTTGTGAAGGTAAAGAAAATATTTACATTTGCAGGCAAGTACGGCTAATTAGTCATGTACATAATTGCCATGCAGGAGAGTTCTCTTTCTTGGTAATTATTCCTAGACGTTCTCTTTATTGCTTGACTCAGTTTTTCCTTGCAATATTACGTTGTACCTCGTGACATTTTAAAGAGGATCAGCAAGTAACATGAAAACATCCAAGTGCTTTGAAATTTAAAACTGATATTCTCGAAATTTCAATTAACATTTGAGCCGCGTGCATCAAATATCTGATTTCAAAGAGTACAAATTTCACATCTGAGGAGATAATTGCATGATATCATGATGATACATGTTGTTTTGTTGTTCCCATCGTAATAAAAGGGCACTTAAAACTTGGTAATATCTCGGTTGTAATTTTCTGAGTTCAACAATTCAAAGTGATATTTCACAATAGAACGTTCTCTCTTTAGTCATAGCTGTTGGACTATCAATCTTGTATGATTATTCAGTGTGAAGCTTTCCGGGGAATAAGTTTGGTTATCTATTTAGGTTCACTGGATTGCCAAATTTCTAGCAGATTTAGTGTACATGCAGCTTGGCAGATTTTACGAATGTCAATTTCATTTATTTACATGGTTTCGACAGCTGAATAAATAGATTTGAGAAGTACGTTGTTTGTTGGTCAAGGGCAACCATAAGACCACGTCTTGGAATCCTGGCAGTGAACAAAATTCATATAGTATAACACCTAATGACTGGTCATGTGGACCTTATATTACGTTATTGATACTGCAGTTTGTGTCATCTTCCTATCGGGTTACTTAGCAAGGGGCGACACCAGGACGAGGGAAGAAACCGCAGTGGACAACTTCCTGGATCCTTGCCTGGCAAGTGGGTATAGATAACATAAATGATCAATTGAATATTTTGAAGAAAGCGAAATCGGATGAATGTAATTGCTTACTGAAGCGTTTATAATATGATAAATTCTCTGATTTTGATATAAAAAGCAACGTCATTTTAGAAAAAAAAAATTGCCAAGAAAGCATACTCTTACTTATACAAAACTGACAATTTTGAAATCGCGAAAAAATGCATACTCTTAAAAATTTTAAAGAATATTGATCAAGTAAATGGTAATGAAAGTATTCATTTTGAAAAGATTTTTTTTTCAATAAAACCATTGATATGTCGATCAAACTCATTATAAGCAGCTCGTTAGTTCATGTTTTCATATTGTCATATGGTTCCCTAATCACAATTTTTCGTAGAGTGAAATTGCAGAGGTGTGTGACATAACCAGAGGGATCGCCTCAAAATCAGTAAACGTGAATCTATATCGTGAAGACCGAGGAATTTGTTTCACGTGTAAAAGTGACGTCTGACAAGTAAAAAGAAACATGATCACGAAGAAATTTCCTTCAAAGTTTATGAAAGAAAAAATAAATAAGGAAATTTTGACTCTAGAGAAATCCTTATTGATCTTAATGATCGGATATGATGGTAAAGAATGTATGAAGTGGTATTACTGCCAGCAGTATGACGTGCAGAATTTGATGTATGACCGTAGAAAAGTTGATGTCCTAATGATTATCACGCTTAAGACGATAAATTAACTGGAGCTTGGTGTGAATCCCGGAAAAGTCGATAAACGATATAAAAACAAACAAGTCCAAGATCTGGGCATTTTTGCAGTTTTTATTTTAAATCTCATTTTACTTTTATTTACGTTGATAAAGAGATATACTATTGATGAGCTATAAAACATCACTTTCGTAACAAGCAGATAGAGTGAATCGATTATTTAAACTTGTTCTGAAATATGCTACATACAATATTTCCAGTAAAAATAAAGAACTAAAACGGAAAAATAGACAGTCGAGAAAAAACAAACTTGATTTTTTTATTTAATTAATAAGAAATTTCAGTATTTCGGGAATACATTAGAATTAAAGGAAACAAATACATGTATGTATTTTTGATTTATTTCGAAGATGAAAATAATAACCCTTCACCTTCTTGAAGAAAATTTCAAACCAATTTTAATGCACCAGACACGTGTTTCGGTTAGTAAATCCTCATCAGTGATGCTTCCTGCCAAAGTGATTTTCAGACATGGCCAAACTTCATTTCAGTAGCGCCCTCTTGTTTTTATTATTTTAATTTTAAAAAGACTTATAATATTAAATTGCATTTTGGAGGAAATAACACATTTGGAAGAAATACCTGAAATGTACTATGGAAATACAAATTTAGTTTTGAATAAATGAATCAACCGAAATAGATACAAACAAAAGAAAACCTTTTTAATTATAAAGGTACGGAAGCCCGTTAGTGCCAAATATGAATAAATAAAAATGGAGGAAATGCGAAATATATTTAGGAAAATGCGAAATAAATTAAGGAAAATGAGAAATAAATTTAGAAAAACGAGAAATAAATTAAGGAAAATGAGAAATATATTTAGAAAAACGAGAAAAATATTTAGGAAAATGAGAAAAATATTTAGGAAAATGAGAAATATATTTAGAAAAACGAGAAAAATATTTAGGAAAATGAGAAATATATTTAGGAAAAAACGAAAAAAATATTAAGGAAAATGAAAAATATATTTAGCAAAAACGAGAAATATATTTACAGAAGGTGGAAATATAAAAACAGGGAAACCACAACAAATAATTAAAGCTTGACCTTGCCACTCCCGAAACATTAATGAGTAATGAATTACAGTATCTATTTATCAAGATATAAAGACTTCCTTATTCCACTTCCCCGCAACTCCCGCTGCTTTTACACGAGAAATGAATCCTATGTATACGGGCAAAGATGCATGTGTAATATTATCTGTCTGGTATTTGGCATTGCAGCTCTTGCAAACATCCATTTCGAAGACTGTTTAGTTTATGATGCGCCTTGACCAGTGCCAATCATTTATTTCTCTCGTAAAAGCAGCGGGGGTCGGGGAAGAAGTGGAAGAAATACAAGAAGGTCTTTATCTCCTGATAATCTCATTAATATTCTGGGATTGGTAAACGGAGAGTGTAGTGGGGGAATTTAATGTTTATATACATATCGTATTTCTTTTGTGGTTTCCATTTATATCTATGGGGAGTGAACAGTACTCCTTCCGCCCCTTCCTCTCCATCCCGCCCCTAAGCTTCCTGCTCCCATCCCCTGAATTCCTCCTCCCTCCCCTTTACCCTCCCTCCTGCCACTCCCTTCTTCCAACCCCTGCCCTCCCTCCCACCTTCCTCCCCTGTCCCTCCCCTTCGTCCCCCCCCATTTCACCATGTCCACTCCCTCATTTATATTTCCACTTTCTGTAAATCTATTTCTCATTTTCCTAAATATATTTTTCATTTTTTCCTAAATATATTTCTCATTTTCCTAAATATTTTTCTCGTTTTTCTAAATATATTTCTCATTTTCCTAAATATTTTTCTCATTTTCCTAAATATTTTTCTCGTTTTTCTAAATATATTTCTCATTTTCCTTAATTTATTTCTCGTTTTTCTAAATATATTTCTCGTTTTCCTTAATTTATTTCTCGTTTTTCTAAATATATTTCTCATTTTCTGAATTTATTTCTCGTTTTTCTAAATTTATTTCTCATTTTCCTTAATTTATTTCGCATTTTCCTAAATATATTTCGCATTTCCTCTTTTTTTATTTATTCATATTTGGCACTAACGGGCTTCCGTATAAAGGAGTGTATTTGTTCGAATTGTGATCGCTTCTTTCTAAGCTATCGTTTCACTTTCGTTCCTTATACTTTGAAACGACTTATGTTGACTTAATTATCATTGAATATTATTTTTTGCATTTCTCTTCTTAGACATACACGAAAGTGACATAGCGATATCAAATCCCAAGGAATGGCCACGGAACTTTAACAAACATGGTGACATTTTACAAAAGTGCAAAGAAAGGTAAACGAACGTGCTCGATTTAGGCACGGTCCATTTGATATTCTGGGGAGGGGGGGGGGGGGGCTTGGGTTTTTTTTTTTTTTTCGAAAAAAATAATTTTGCTCTGAATTTTGATGAAAGAGATAAATTTGCTTATGGTGTGTCAGAATAAAAAAATAATCTTACAAGTAATCTGAATTTGAAGAATAACCATAAAATTCGCTTAAAATTCCTGAAAATTTTTCGGCTCGCTTCGCTCGCTGCAGTTTTTACTTTCTATCAAAACAGTTTTCTTCCGTATTTGAAAAATATCAAAAGAATGCATGCGACTGAAGCATATAATTTTATATACAAGCCTGGAAGGAGAATTTAAATAAGTTTTTCACTAGTTTTCATTTCTAAATGTAAAAACTTGCATCAGGCCATCTTACATGCATGACCTTATATACATTTTGTTTACTGAAAAATATCGCATATAGTAAAAATCTTTCATCTCTCTCAGTTTAGAAGTGAATACAAGTTTTACATAAAAACAAAGTAATGTTTGGAGTAATTTAAGTAAAAATAAAGAATTTCTATTGAAAAAATACAAACATTCTTAATATTCACATCAATTGTTATAAAAAAAATTTCCTTGCTCCAACTTTGCAAGAAAAAAATAATTTTGCCCCGGTCCGGGGCGAAATAAATAATCTTGCTCCGACAAAAAACCCAAGCCCCCCCCCCCCCCCCGAATATCAAATGGACCGTGCCTTAATGCTTTATCTTCTGCATTTTTCATAGCAAATTTTCTGATACCATATTAGATAAATTATTCTAAAACTAAATGGTATTCCCTGGTGGCATAACTCTGCCATAAGCTGCCTTTTTGGCTTACAAGTCGATCATGTTAAGATATGTTGCTCTCCATATATTCATTATCTTTTACTTTCTTTCGACTCCGAGACACACTTATGAGCGCATATATATTGTCCACTGAATTTGACGATAAAATATTATATATATATTTCAATACTTTCTGTAGGTGCCACGTTTTAACAGTGCCACTTACAGTGTATTCCACACTTATATACTGGACTATGGAGATTGTTCATTGGATAAAGTTGTCCATCGTGTTTCTGTGGAGCTGCATCACTGTCTCTATCTGTCTGTCTGTCTGTCTGTCTGTCTGTCCGATTTTCCTATCTCGTGAGAAAGTTCTGTTTTATATATTTTTCCAAGAATGTGTTAGCCTTTTAGATTGTGATTTTTGGAATATGATTTCGGGATTTGTGTTTGACTTACATTCACTGATTGATCATTTCAACCACTAAGTTAGTGTCTCTGCTTGTAGACTATTAGTCCTTGAAGATATCGTTCACCTTTTTATTATGCTTCTGAGCTGAGACTTGAAATACTGAACAAAGAGATATTCCCTGATGACATAGCTCTGTCGTTAGCTGGCTCTTTTTCATACTGTTTTGGTCTTGTTTAGGTATCTCCCTTACGACATAACTCAGTCCTTAGCTGGCCTTTTTGGCCTACATTTTAGGTCATGTATAGAATTTCACTATACTAGCTTACTATTGATAATCCTGTATTTGAAAAATATAAAAATGACATATATCCACAAGAATTGACGCTAAACAAAGCAAACCTTACAAACATAGAAACACCATTCTTGGACCTCAATATCAAAATTTGTTAATATGTGTATGGGAAAAGAAATTATTTTTGGATTCAACATAGTAAATTTCCCCTGTCTTGACTGTGATGTTCATAGATTACGGAATTTACATTTCACATCTCATCCGGTATGCTAGAGCATGTACTGATGTTTTAGATTTTCATAGTAGAAATTTACAAATTACCAAGAAACTTTTAGGTCAAGGTTTTCGCTTTCATGAACTAGTGAAGACTTTTGGAAATTTAACAAAAATTATTGTCAGATTCTTTTGAAAGTCGGACCCATACAAACAACAGAGTATATTACTTTGGATATTCACAACCTGTCTTTTATGGTGACATAATAAACAAAATAAGAAGGATCAAATGTAGACAGAATTACCATCGAAATTGTGTTGGAATCATCAAACGCCTTTTATACCGTGGATATGATCCTACTGTCACCAGACGAACACTTATCTGGTACTTGACCAATCTACAGCCTTGTACCAGCGCATACTTAGGAATTGCACTCTAACTGACTGTGATGACAGGATTTCATGACGGGCTCTGTCCAAAACTTTCTAAGAGAAGACAGTGCCCCGACCACCTGTCCTATCTGAATATCAGTCGGACTCTTCGGGTGATAACATGCATGAGCTCGTTACAGCAGACAGAGCACGGACTGTATTTCGTAAGCCATTTTTTACATTCATTTACATGTTCACCTGTGTGTTTCTTGGGCACCTGCGTCATGCTGTCTGTTCGTATTGTCATCTTACAGTAAGGAGGTTATTTTACACCACAATTGTTCATTCTTCTTCCTAAGTCGGCATCGATTGCCCATTGGTCTTGTTGGTTTATGTGTAGTCATTTGTGTTTGATGTTTCTATGATGAGATTTGGTATCCCATGTCCCTTTCTGTGCATGTCTGCTCTGTGCATTGGGTTTTTGCTGTGCCTGTGGGTGCTAGCGCTGCAGCAGAGTGATGTTGGAGATCCCCTCTTTCGTAGTATATGAAAGATAGGGTATGTGACCTCTATATATTAAGATAATCGATATGTATAAATACAAACTTGTAATGGATTAACAGAAATTGCCGTCATATCAAGCGGGACAAACATAAATCTGGGGTTCATCACAGACAGAGGAGGGCGGCTACAGCTGAGAAGTCACGCTTATGGCCACATGGCGTCATTCCCTACGTCATCGACACTAACTTCACGGGTAGGTTTATAACCAAAACATTGTGTAAAGTTTTATTCCTACAGCAACGTTTGTCTAATTCTACTCCATTATTAATCTATAATACTAAGTTAAATGTAATGATAATTAGAATCATCAGAAATGAGCTTTATTTTCCTCCCATAAATCAGCTTGTGCTTTAACTTTTGGTTAGACGGAAAGAAAATTATAAGTTTTGAAATATTGCAATATGAATAGAAATGTATCAATATCATTTCTGATTACAGCTGTTCAGGTGTCCATCATCCGATCTGCGATGAGACACTGGGAAAACTACACATGTATTACATTTGTGGACTGGGAACCCAATTATAAAGACTTCATATTTGTTACACAGAGGCCTTGTGGGTTTGTACTGCTACAATTATCTTTAGATAAAACCTTTTCCTTTTCGATCATCATGGCTTTATCTTTTAAACTGATATAAATAGATGATATAAATATTCATGCAGTCCCTCATAATCAAGTGTCATATGTCATTTTATAAAATGACTCCTTGTTTTAGTCCATAAAAAATCCCCGAGAGGTCTGTTAGTCAATCCGTATGTCCGTCTATCATTTTCAATTTTCCGAACTGCGACTTTAGAACATCACCGTTTTTGAATATGAAATTGTTACTATAATACTGTTTATAATTAAGGGGTCATTTTCATGGAGTGTGACTTATTTCCTTTTGCAGTGTGGAGCAGTTAAACTTGTTCCCCTTGAATAGATGTTGAAAGTGTAATAATTACTATGTCACATGAAAGAAGCTTTGTTTTGGTCCTTTATTGATTTGACATCATATTAAGTTTTCCTACTACGGAAACTTGTTATTATATCCAAAAATATTATTGAAATTATATGAGGTTAACATCCTAGCACCATCCCCCAATGCTATTTAGAATCGACCCTGTAGGAAATTTGAAGCCGCACACTCCTTGAAAAATGCATAAGTTGAAATTTTAAAAAAATTAAAACTAGAGGGCGCTACTGAAATACATTTGGATGTGTCTGTAAATCACTTCGTTATTTAATTCAGTACCACTTATGAGGGTTAACTACCCGAAACACGTGTGTGGTGCTTTAACATTGGTTTGATTTTTCTTTCAAGAAGTTAAATAGTTGGAACACTTCCAACTTATTAAAATAATTTATTTCTGATTTAATTGTCTTCCTTTCTTTTATCATATGTTATCATATATATCTGTTCATCTAGGTGCTGCTCTTTTGTCGGCAAGGAACAGTCTGGAGCGCAGGCCCTTTCCATTGGGAAGAACTGTGACAAATTCGGTATTGTAGTACATGAACTGGGTCACGTGATCGGTTTCTGGCATGAACACACCCGACCAGACAGAGATAAATACATCAACATTATAAACTCTAACATAATGGACGGTAAAACACTTTTTTATGTCGACTGCAAAACTAGGGTGACGAAGGGATCATTTCATCCGACCTATGTCAGTCTGTTTGTATATACGTCTGTCTCATAGTTGCACTTTCTCATAGCTATAGGTTGCTTGATAAAAACCATACAAGCATCATTCTTGCTGGTATGCTCTAGCATAGACTGAATACCCAGCGAAAGCCAGAGTTACTTTCAAGTTCACATATTTTTGTGCATAGCATATAACTGGCGAATACCTATTTTTGAACTGTCTTGTTCTCAACTGCGTTTATAAAGTTGCTGTAAAATATGCATCCCATTCTTCTGAATGTTTGATAACAAACATGTATGCACAGAAAGGCCAAACGGTATAAATGGACACGGAATGAATAAAGTCAAATCCTTTCAACAATCACCATAGTATATAAAGCTTTTCATTTTGCTACAAAACGTAATTTACCAAGATTATATACTGTAGAGATTATATACTGTAGAGATTATATACTGTAGAGATTATATACTGTAGAGATTATATACTGTAGAGATTATATACTGTAGAGATTATATACTGTAGAGATTATATACTGTAGAGATTATATACTGTAGAGATTATATACTGTAGAGATTATATACTGTAGGAAAGCATGAGAATTTCGACAAGAAGAACGCGTCCGAGGTGGATTCTCTTGGTGAGGAGTATGACTATGGGAGTATCATGCATTATGCTCGTAATACCTTCTCCAATAATGATGATGATGACACCATTGTTCCTAAAGTTGACACTGGAGAACGACCGGAGATTGGACAACGGTCAAAACTCAGTCCTGGAGATATTAGACAAACCAACAAACTCTACAATTGTCCAGGTATTAAAGTTACTATGTAACGTTCCCGTCACGCTCTGAAGGGATATCAATTATAATAGAAATATAGACAATACTGCAAGGTTACAAAAAGGTGCTTTCACAAGGACAAACCCCACTTTATTTATTGCAGTTGCACTTTTGGAAAGTACAAAAATCTGTTTATCATCAATTATATGGCTCCATATTGAAATCTTTTCTGACTCAGTTTGTGGCGGAACAATTCAAGAACCTGCGGGGCGGATCAATCATGTACCAGATAGAAAAGCTCAGACATGTCAGTGGCGGATCTCGGCTACCCATGGAGAGAAAGTATCACTTAAGATAACAAATCTTGATATTCCTCCAAAATTACGCGGCAGGGGTTGTCGTAGCAACTACCTGGAAATCAGAGACGGAAACTATTTCAGGTCTCCCCTTATAGGTAACGTATATATTTTTTTTTTATTTAAAGTTATTTCATAAGCAAAGAAAATATAGCAATGTCAATATTGAAATATATGGTCTATCATAATATTAATTTTTATCCCAACTCTGGCAAATTTCTTGCAATCTGATTGGTCGAGAAGAACCGAATATTATGTTGTATTATGTTACTGACAGGATATTATTTTAATATCCTGCTTCTACAAAGATGCTTTACGCTTTTGACGTCACCGAGATGCTTTAAAATATGTTGACGTATTTACATACACAAACCAAAAGCCATCGGTGGGATAAATTCGTTATACAGTGTTTTACAGGGGGGATACAAAAATTTATTGGGTCGATGAAAAAATTGTATTGGGCTCGGCTTCGCCTCGCCCAATACAATTTTTTTCATCGACCCAATATATTTCTGTATCCCCCCTGTAAAACACTGTATATCTAATAACATACAAAATTACTTGCTGGTTTTAGATTGGACATGATTTTAAAATCCATTTCAGGTAGGTATTGCGGAAATACGGTTCCAGACATAATCATTTCTAACAGCAGTCGTTTGTGGCTTGAATACCGGACAATTGACGGATGGGGTACTGGATTTGTAGCTGAATTCAAAGGTATTGTCTTGCTGTATAATTTTAAGATTAAAATATGCTTGAGATAGTTTTGAAAGATCATGGATGATGATGTGTAACTGACTTATTATATATTTCCAGCTATTTGTGATCGTGTGATTGAAGCAGAGAAAGGTCAGCTTTCTAGCCCTAACTACCCGGATCAGTACCAGCCGAACAAGCGCTGTGAATGGACAATTATTGTGAATGACGGCTACAAAGTGGCTGTACATCTGGATAATATAGAGGTCAGTTTAAAAAAGGCATATTAAAATCGCCCAGTTTATTTTCATTGTTCTGATTTTTCTTTTTACATGATTGAGATGACCTCTAGCATGCCACCTTCATCGACACTTTAATTCGTTATTGATTGGGATACTGCAGCCATTTTCACAAAAAATACTTACGACAAATGAGAATCTTATGCCACACTAATGATGAATTATGATGAATTGAAAGTTAAGACAAATCCTCAAGTTTATCGAAAGTATTTTTGTGAAAAAGGCCGCTGATCTCATCATAAGTAAATGAAAGTCAAACACAATACACAAAATCAGAATCCAAAAGGGCCCCAAAAATAAATCAAAAATGGATAATGTAAAAGGATGCAAAAACAGATGGCATACGAAATACAGGTAATAGGTGGTTGTGATGATGTTTGGTAGAATCAAATCTGTCGAATTGTACTCTTTCAACATCGATCTGCTTCATAGTAGTCCTCGCAAGATAAGCTTATATAAAAAAACTCATGTAAGATTTACCAAATATATTTTAATAATGCGGAAGGGTTCCAAATCTATACCCTCTTGAAAAAAATTCAAACCAATTTATTATGCACCAGACACGTGTTTCGAATATTAAATTCTCATCAGTGATGCTTCAAGCCAAAGTGTTTTTCATAAGCCGCCCAAATTCATTTCACAAGCGTCCTCTGGTTTTATTTTTAGGATTTAAATTACAGAGAGTACGCGGTTCCAAAATTCCTGTAGGGTTCTAAATAAAATCTACGATAGAAATAGCATTGGAGGGATGGTGCTAAGATGTTAAATTATTTAGAAAAATGAACTTATATAAAAAAAGAAAAAAATAATCCAGGGTTAGATAGCCTCAACCATAGGATTTCGCCTCATGGTTAGCTAAACCTTACTTAAATCCTTTGGCCAGAAAGCCTCAATCCTTAGATTTCAACTTATGGTAAGCTTGGATATATTTTAACTTTACTAATTAGCACGGCACGTTTAATCAGCGCCACCTGGTAATGTTAAAATATGTTAAATCCTCAGTATTTAACAAGGCGCGCTTTAAACATCACCACCTACAATACATTCCGTACTTCCACTGGATTCTGGAGATTGTTCGTCAGATTGTTCTAATTTTGTGTTTCCATGGATCTGTATTATTGTCTGCGTCTGTTTCTCCGATTGTTCTATTCTTGTAAAAAAGTTCTATTTTATAATTTTTCAAGAATTTGTCAGATTGTAATATTTGGAATATGATTTCGGGCTTTGTCGGCACCGGTTGCCCATTGGTTTCGTTGGTTTATGTGTAGTCCTTTGTGTTTGATGTTTCTATTTTGTGCATGGATGTTCCTTGTCCCTTTTGCGTCTCTTTCTGTGAGTGTCAGCTCTGTTTTTGCATCGGGTGTTTTTGGAGTTTTGCTGTGGGTGCTGCAATCTAGTGTTGTTGGAGATCCCCTCTTTGTTGTGTTTGAATTTCATTCACTGACTAGACTTTAACCCTAGGGTTAGATAGCCTCAACTAGTGTTGTGCCGATTGTCGGCGACATCGTCGCCAAACCCTTCCGATTACGATGATCGATTAAGATATTAGAAATACATATATTAAAAATCGATTGTAATCGTGGAAAACTTTAAAAAGAATGATATTTACTTGCCTATTATGAACCATATGGATCGATAATCCATAAATCGTTATCATCCAAAATTAACTAAACGCAGGTAATATTTCGAAAAATTGATTTCATGGATGCGGTGAATCAAAGTATAGTAATATAAAAGTTTTCATTTTCCAGATAGAGAGTCATGACTTTTGTAACTATGACTACCTTGAGGCCCGAGATGGTAGGAATTCATCCGCTCCTGTCATTGGTCGATACTGTGGCTTCACTAGTCCTAAGACGATCCAATCAACGTCCAATCAGATAAATCTTGTCTTCATTTCTGATGCTACAGTTCAAAGAAAGGGGTTCTCCTTACATTTCACTCAAGGTATTTGAGACCAGGAATAAGGGATCACATCTACGATTTTTAAAAATAACTTAACATTTCGCAATTCCTTAGTTTAGAAAAATATGTTTCCCTACTATGGCCTTGTCTAAATCATCATATTGATGTAATTAAATCTTTCATTTAATCTTTATCCATTGTAGAAATGGACGAGTGTAACACAAATACCCATGGATGTGAACAGAAATGTATCAACACAGTAGGAAGCTATAGATGTGAGTGTGGTGTAGGGTACGAACTTAATTCTGACGGCAAAACGTGTGATGGTACGTACATCAATATTATACGTATACGAGGAAAAATCAGACATGAGTTTTCCAAAATATATAAAACCAAAGCACATACCATACATAACAGTACAACAGAAACCAATTTACATCTCATCTACGATTGAAGCTAACTGATCCTCTACTAGGACAGAGTCATAGATGTCCTGATAAGAGAGATTATCTACTAGGACAAAGTCATAGATGTCCTGATAAGAGAGATTACCTACTAGGACAGAATCATAGAAGTCCTGATAAGAGTGATCCTCTACTAGGACAAAGTCATAGATGTCCTGATAAGAGTGGTCCTCTACTAGGACAGAGTCATAGATGTCCTGATAAGAGAGATTACCTACTAGGACAAAGTCATAGATGTCCTGATAAGAGTGATCCTCTACTAAGACAGAGTCATAAATGTCCTGATAAGAGTGATCCTCTACTAGGACAGAGCCATAGATGTCCTGATAAGAGTGATCCTATACTAGGACAGAGTCATAGATGTCCTGATAAGAGTAACTTTCTCCTGCTTGCTAAGAACATCGACTTGAACTTAAAACAATATTGAAATATATGTTCTATTTTGAATATCAGTGTACCATATGTTTTCTCATATGTAAGTTATGTCTCATCATTATTGTTTGAGGATGAAACATAGGAAATCCAAATAGTTAACATATGAATAGAGAAATTCTAGAATATGAACAAACATTTTGAATCAAAGAGCAACCTTACTACAACATTATTATTGATTTTGGTAAGAGGTACTGTAGACGTGGTTATTTTCGCTGGGGAAATTTTCGTGAAATGACCATTGAAACATAATATGTTGGGGAAATTTTGGCGAAATCGAGAGTATTCCCTTTAGTCTTTGATACTGGTTGTAATTTTCACGCAGGGTTATGTTGGCAATAATAATACAATAGCGAAAAAGCGCGGAAATTACCCGCACGCGAAAATTTCGACGTTTACAGTGCCTTTTAGTTATAGAATGATATGTCCATTTAGTGACAGGGAATTTGCAAGTATATATTTTAACTTCGTACAGAACCACTGAAACTAGGCCAACGAAAGCCTAGAGGAGTAAGAGTTAATAGTTGAGATGAATTCCATTAAGAGAGGTTTGCTCAGCTTTAGTAGCGTTGCGTTGTCTTGTTGATGCTACTTAATTTGAATCTTTTAATTGACTGTTGTATCAGCTTCTCCAAATATTGTCAAGTCCTTTTGTGTCGTGATAAACGAAAAATCATGTTCTACATAGCTTGTGAGTATCTGGGAAAAAACCGGATGCAACGTTAAGCTTTTTTTTCATAATCAAACAGGCACATCAAATATTAACCATCTTCAAATTCAATTGTATCATTTAAAAACAGATAAATTGGCAGCATGGACCAGACATGCACGTTTCGGGTACTTAACCCTCGTCAGTGATCCTCAATCCAAACAATGTAATATGATCAAAGAGTGTGAAAATTTTATCGAAAAGGGGAACGAAAGTCGTAGCAGGATGGTTGGGATGTGATGCTACATGGCCCACAATTGAGAAATTTCAAGAAATTTTGACAACAGAAATTTCCGAATGCGTTGAAGAAACGATCAACCGAAGCTGATCGAACTTGGCTACATGTGCCATCGGGGACTCCCGGTCCACCAGCAGTGACACTCACCAAGTGGTACAAATGTTAACCGTCTTCAAATTCAAATTAAGCATCATTTAAGAACAGATAAGTTGGCAGCATGGACCAATCATACACGTTTCGGGTACTTAACCCTCGTCATTGATCCTCAATCTAAACAATGTTATATGGCCAAAGAGTGTGAAAAGAAAGACGTAGCAGGATGGTAATGTCACTTATCTAAATAAATAAAGGTAAACACCAAATGAAACTTATTATTTCCAATTACTAGATACCTGTGGAGAGATTCTCGACACACCTACTGGCACGTTTTCCACCCCGGGGTATCCAGGACGCTACCCTCCCGAGAAGACCTGTATCTGGCAGATAGCAGCGCCCAAACAGTATCGCATATCACTCAACTTTACGCACTTCGACATAGAGGGAACTAATGTAATGGGTTTATTAGATTGTTTGACATTAGTTTCACACATATATTTTCTTTAAATATTCTGAAACTCCTTTTAAGAAGATAAGTATATCCCATGAGACTGTATTGAAAACAGTGGGGAAATCATGCGCAGTTAGCACATAGAAATGTACTGAACAAAAGACGCCACATAAGATTACAACTTAAAAAATAGAGGGAATAAAACAACTGATAAAGCGGTTCTAGGTGATGTCATTGATTTAAATAAAAAAAGGAATGTGTTATTCAGAGTAGGAAGACACATAATACGAACTGCCGAGAATAATGAGAAATTTTGCATCAAGAAGACATTGCAGTGGTCACAGTGAGAGAAAAGGGGCGAAAGCATGCAAAACAACCACGTTTATATAATCAGTGGGATGCGCATTCAGAATATTCACACCAAAATAACTAAAACACCACTGTAACATGAAGAACAACACAAAATACAGGAAACCATTGAGGATGCGTAGAAGATACTATACTAAGATATATTCTATTGATATGAAAAGATGATACCTTGTTTATTTGAAAAGAAAATAGATTGATTTATAATAATGAGTTGAATCGATAAACATTTTCTAGCAAGACTGTGAGTACGACTCAGTGCAGATTACAAGTGGAGAGAAAATGAACAAGACAAACCATGGTAAATTCTGTGGTCAGCAACCGCCATCTGTAATCACTGCTGAATGGAACATAATGACCGTCAAATTCTCGTCCGACAACTCTGTACAGCAAACAGGATTTCAAGCTTACTACTTCACAGGTATTGAGATACAGAGCGATAAAACTAATTCAGCAAAATTTACTCGACTTTGTCATTTAATCATCTAAACATCTTCATTAAGTGTTTCATTATGATATCTAAAAATCAATTGAAGCCTTCTATTTAGTATGAATATGATAATAAAAGAAATTTAATTTGTATTTATAATGGTATTTTTTTCAGTTGTCCTCGCTTTTTCTGTTTTGTCCTTCGTCGATCATTGATTTTCTGATTTGATAGTACTTACCATTTATCTTATAACACCTACCGCTAAATATGTCATACAGTGTGTAATAGGGACGACATTCTCGTAGTCTTGATGTGATGATTTATATTTTAAGACAAAGATGAATGCAGAGTTAGTAATGGAGGATGTCAGCACACGTGTATTAACAACGTAGGGAGTTATTTCTGTACGTGTCACAATGGATACAGGCTGCATGCAAACAAACATGACTGTAAAGAAGGTAATCCATCGTTATAACATTCTTCAATTTTTTTTAGATCTTTTAAATATGGACTATTCTTCCAAAGTTTTTCCATAATTTTGAAAGAAAAAATTCGAGAGAGTAATAACAAAGGGATAGAATAATTAAATATAAAAAGGCAAATATATAAGTTACTAGTTTGATGCAGGATTTAAATACTTCGCCAACTGCATTGGATGAATAATATGTTCGATAATAGTCTTTAGCATGACAGAGCACATTCCATTATAGGAGAAACCAGAGTCTGTTTTTTCGAGAGAAAAAAAACCTATATAGCATTTTGCTACGTCTTTCGGTATATTTAGGACATAACTTTCACAGATTTTGGTCATATTACATTGTTTAGATTGAGGATCACTGACGAGGGTTAAATACCCGAAACGTGCATGTCTGGTCCATGCTGTAAATTTATCTGCTCTAAAATTATGCTAATGGATTTGAAGACGTTAAACATTTGTACCACTTGGTGAGTGTCACTGCTGGTGGACCAGGAGTCCTCAAGGGCACATGTAGCCAAGTTCTACCAATTTCGGTTGGTTGTTTCTTCAAACGCATTTGAAAATTACTGTATACAATTTTTTTTTCAAATTTCTAACACCTGGGTCCTGTAGCACCATATCCCTGCCATATTGTTACGTGTTTCGGTATATTTGGGACATAATTTTCACAGATTTTGGTCATATTACTTTGTTTAGGTTGAGGATCCCTGACGAGGGTTAAATACCAGAAACGTGCATGTTTTGTACATGCTGTAAATTTATCTGCTCGAAAATGATGCTAATGAATTTGAAGACGTTAAACATAGTACGATCTGACCCATGGTATTCGGCCAAAGCGCAAATAGCCTGACGTGAAACATTGTCTACTCTTTCCAATAATCCTCTTCTGGAAGAATGGGAAATGGCGATATGTTATGAAGAAACAGTCACTATTCCTGTCAAGCCTGTGAGTAAAATTGAATATTGTTATTTTCAGAATTTAATTTTTTTTCAGATGCAAATGGATGTCGTCATCTCATAACAGATTCCGATGGAGAAATAAGTTCACAGAACTGGCCCAAGTTTTACCCCAGTAATTCAGACTGTACTTGGCTGTTTGTCACAACCCCTGGTCACAGGAAGAAGATAGTGTTCCAGGAATTATCTGTGGAAAGACAGGAACAATGCACGTACGATTTCGTTGCCATCTTTGATGGGAATGACACTGATGATGATGTCTTGGGTCGTTTTTGTGGTTTCAACCTTCCAGATCCTGTCATTTCTTCCAGAAACAAACTCTTGATGCAATTCAAATCAGACGAGTCCGTACAAAGAAAGGGCTTCCATGCCAGGCATAGTTCAAGTAAGGGAGCAACCATTTGATTTTTATGGGGGGGGGCAGGAAGACTTTGCAAAAAAAAATTCCGGATCGAAATTTTAGGGGAAAAAATTTTCCGGCCCGAAGGGCCGGCGAAAAATTTTTTCCGGATCATGAAATTGCCCCTCCACCCTCTCTTCCAACCTTTCCACTGCCAAATAAACACTTTTTTGTGTATCATAAACAAAGTATAAAAAATGGAACAAACTTTACGCAATTTGGAGTGAATAAATAAAATTCAAAAGTCATTAGCACCATATAGCCTATCTCCGTTGAGTATCATTTTAGTAAACAGATTATAGGCACCATATGCCATTCAAGAAATTAAAATGAAGTGATCTGCTGGCAAGAGATGAACTCATTGTGTGTTTGATGTTTAATATGGCTGAAAAATCACACTGAATTATTTAAACTTAAGAGTAATTTTCAACATTGGAAAATCATAAAAAAAAAAATAATAATCCGGCCCGAAGGGCCGGCGAAAAAAATTTTCCGGCTCTTAAAATGGCCGAAAAAAATTTTCCGGCCGGCAAAAGTCTTCCTGCCCCCCCCCCCCATAAAAATAAAATGGTTGCTCCCTAATTTATCTTCATTCCAATGTATATACCAGAGTTGTCTCGCTTTTCACTTTACGTTTAAAAGATTTTCTAAAATACAAAGATGACATTTTTTATGACGAAACTTTAGTTTTTATCTTCCAAAATCTATGTTTTCAATTAGTTTGTGGTGGCACATTCGTCGCTGAAACAAACGCACAGAGGTTGTATTCCCATGTAAAGTTTGGAGACCTTAATTACCCAAACGATGCTAGGTGTAAATGGATTATCATGAGTGAAACAGGCACTAACGTAAAATTAAAGTTTGAAACGTTTGACCTGGAAGGAGATCCAAGTTGTGGGTAAGTTACGCTTTGATGCTTCGGTCATTGAATGGATAAAATTTATATAATAAATTCATATTCCTAATTGCGTGATGCTCAATTTTTACAAGTAAATAATGAAATCAAAATGGTAATGATCATCATCCAATGGTTTTTTTTAAAGATTTATTCTTATTATTATTTTCGTCTATATATAGTAAATGAATGTTCTCTTAATTTGTATATCATTGACTCATCCTCGGTTCCCCAGGCTATTTGCGCTTTGGCCGAATACCCTGGGTCAGATCGTACTATGTTTAACGTCTTCAAATTCATTAGAATCATTTTAGAGCATATAAATTTACAGCATGGACCAGTCATGCACGTTTCGGTTACTTAACCCTCGTCAGTGATCCTCAATCCAAACAATGCATTGTGACCAAAATTTGTGAAAATTATGTCCGAAATATACCAAAAGACGCAGCAAGATGGCTGGAATATGGTGCTACAGGACCCAGGTTTTAGAAATGGGATATGATGCTACAAGACCCAGATTTTATTTTGTGGATTTTAAAAGAAATAACTCATCTTTGTGAAGTTAAAAAACTGACAGTAATGGCTCCACGCAGACCAGTCAGGACAGTGTGTGAATCGTACACAAGAGGAACTTTTTGTCGGTTACCCGAATATTTGTAACGAAAACACTTAACTAAAATTCGATTATTGTCTCAGAGCATCAAGAAGTACCTGACGAGGGTTTAGTACCCGAAACGTGCATGTCTGGTCCATACTGTAAATTTATCAGGTTTTAAATGATGCTATTGAATTAGAAGACGTTTAACATTTGAAAGACATTTGTAAACTAGTATGTGATTGGATAAATAAGTTTGGGAAGGAGGGAATCAGAAACATTTACATATAAATGGAAATCCCCGAAATAGTACGATCTGACCAAAGGTATTCAGCCAATTAGCACAAAGGACATAACCGAGGATGATCTCGGATGTAAGTACATATATGTTTACCTTTTCCTCTTTTAGATATGACAGTGTTAAGATATATGATGGAACCACTGATTCGAAGAATTTGTTGGAAAATTTTTGTGGTTCAGAGGTAAAGTGAATTTATTACTTCTTTGGATAATTTACGCCTATAAAAGAAAGGAGGGGATCTCCAACAGCTCTCAGTTGCAGCACCAACAGCAAGACCCCAACACACCCAATGCAAAAACACAGAGCAGACACGCACAGAATGAGATGCAAAAAGGAAAAGGAAATTCAAATCACATCATAGAAAAATCAAACACAAATGACTACACATAAACCAACGAGACCAATGGGCAATCGGTTCCGACTTAGGCCGGCCATCTGCCACGCCAGTAGGAGACGGTGTTGTTCAGTCTCGAAGCCTCAATCTTGCTACGCGTCAAACGTATTCATCTGCCAAAGCAAATATTGTAGTGGAGAGTAACGTAATGTAAATGGAGCTGTATGGAGTTTGAGTGTGGTTATCCAGATTACGTGCGCACAACCCTTCCACTTTTCAGATTACCCAGAGGTCTCGAAGAACGCACAATTGTGGTGTGTAAGATGACCATACAAACAGATAGCATGACGCAGCTGCCCAGGAAACACACAGATGAATATGTAAATGAATATCAAAAACAGAAGGCGTTAGAAGTACAGTCCTTGCTCTGCAGGCTATAGCGAGCTCATGCATGTTATCACCCGAGGGGTCCGACTGCTCATGCATGTTATCACCCGAGGGGTCCGACTGAAATTCAAATTAAGAGGACAAGTGGTGGGGGTCCTGTCTTTTCTAGGTTGTGACAGGTCCCGTCATTGAATTCTGTCGTCACATTCAGTCGGAGTTCAATTCATGAGAATGCTCTGGTAGAAAGCTGTAGATTGGTAAAGTACAAAGTTAAGTGTTGATAGTAGGATTATATCCACGGTGTAAAAGGCCTTTTGTGATTCTAACATAATTCCGATGGAAATTCTGTCTACCTTTGATCTTTCTTTTTTTTTAGTTTATTATGTCATTGCATTGGGTGTTTTGGGGTTTTGCTGTGGGTGCTACAACCTGGTGTTGTTGGAGATCCCCTCCTTTGTTTTATAAACGGCAGGTTGTGAATTACGCAAAGTAATATACTCTGTTGTTTGTATGAAGCTGACAATCATTTTTGTCAAATTTCCAGAAAGTCTTTACTATTCTATAAAAGCGAAAACCTAAATGTGTCTTGGTAATTTTTAAATTGCTACTTTGAAACTCCAAGACATCAATACATCCTCTAGCTTGCCGGATGGGATTTGAAATGTAAATACCGTAAGACAGTAATCTAGGAAAATAACCGTCAAGCCCGGTAAAATTTACTATGTTGAATCCAAACTAATCTCTTTTGTCATAAACACTTGTATTAATCTCTCCATTAACAATTTTTAATATTGAAATCCAAAAAAAGTGTTTCTGTATTTGTAACGTTTGCCTTGTTTAGCGTCAATTTTTGTTGATATATGTCAATATTGTCACCAGTAAAAATATCTACCAGGTACCTAGAAGTACCAAACATTTCAAATCATCACGTTTTCTTTGCTTATGACGATTTTGGATAAATTCTTTTTCATAAGTGTAAAGAAATAAATTTGCAACAAGAGACGCACAATTAGTACCAATAGGGATCCCTATAACCAGCTTGTAGAGATTCTCACTAAATCTAACTTAAATCTTGTCCAAATGGAAGGACAAGGCATTACACGGGTCACTACATGTCCATAATTTGTACTATGAAGCGGAAAAAAACCCTTTGATTCAGATGTACAAATATAAGTTTTCCCCTCTCGATCAATACACCATTTCATGAGTTTGGACAATTGATCATTAATTTTGTCGTAAGGAAGCGTGGTGTACATATTAGAAAAGTCATATCAAGAAATCGAATTGGCTTGAAAATTTCTAGATTTCATTTTGTCAATCCCATCCCTGAATTTTTAATGGACCAAAAGAAGGTTATATCATTCCTTTTTAAAAAGTTTCACAATATCTTGCCAAGTGTTCCTTGAGCGCCGAAAGTGCTGACGTCAGATTTCTATGAAAGGCTAAGCTCCTCCTCGAAATAGTCCTGTTTAATTCATTGAAACAATAAATAAGAACGCAAGTTTGTATGTTTGATGATGAAGCGATCAATCATGCTTTTGTTATTGGAGACCGTTGTGTTTTCCCCCTTCTTGCAATTCTATAGATACTAATTTCATTCTTTTTTGTGTCCCTCTAAATAGGTGCCACCTCTAGTAACATCAAAGGGGAACACCATGATAGTGGTATTTACATCTGACGGTAACGTCAACTGGAAGGGATTCTCTGCAGTATATTATGAGGACAGTGGACAGTGAAATACGCTACAATACAAAAGAACAATCCTAAATCGTGCGGAGTGTTCATTCTTTTAATCATATGCTATGTCCTTAGCTTTTCGTGGAATATTACATGATCTCATTGACACGTTATGCATTTTGAATATGACATATATTATGATGATGCATTGTTTACATTTACCGCTATGTATCCTTATTTATCGTAATTCATAAATTACCTTTCACCGTTTCAATATAAAGATGGTATCCTGAACCGTTATGGAGAAACTAAGGAGTATTTTTTTTTTATTCTTTTTCTTTTTTAAATTAATTTAAATATAATTAATGCTTGTTCTTTACCATTGCATTGTAAGATATGGTTATTAATCAGTTGAAATAAACAATACATTTGAAAGTACTTTGAGCTTCTTTGGAAGATAAAGAAAAGCTTTTGAAAAAAAAATTAAGTCCATCATTGTTGCAAACTGCTAGATGTAGTAAAAGTGTGTAATGTAAAAGAAATGTACTAGTATTTTAAACCACGAGATTTATATCGCTGCTGGCGGACTGTTGATACCCAGGGTATCTCTCGTTGTGTTTCTTGTCTGACTAAAATGTATCTGTTTCTTAATTTTGATTATTCTAGAACTAAGGTTTACTTTCATCCTTAAGGCAAAAATCTGTACTTAGCTGGCTCTTTGGCATTCATTTAAAGTCTTGATTAGAATTTCTCTCCTCATCTATTCATTATTTGAATTTCCTCTAGTTTGACCTTGAGCCTTCTAGCCGCAGAAGGGGCCAACGACATTATGCTATTAAGATGGTTTTGGCCGCAGTTCGTTACCTGTGATAAAAAAGACATGAAAATTTAGGATTTGTTCGGCACGAGGCAGAAAGTTTTCCAGTGGGTTACTGACTGTGCCTGACTCTGATAAAGCAAAACTAAGCGGCAATCATATTTACTATCATTTTCATGACCTCCGCTTCGTCTCTTCGAAATTTACAAATTGCTACTCGCTCAGGCATTTCTGGTATACTATATATGGAGGTAGTTTCCGGTTAACCGAATGTACAACATATAATCCTTTAAACTGAAATTTGTTCGTCTTTCAAGATCGGTGAAAGAATAGCTTACAAACTTAGGTAAAAATTACGAACAGAACAGGAAACAACTCGAGGTTATTCATGTATCGAGCAACTCCCGATAAGCTGGGGAGATCATGTACCAGAAGAAGCAATCATCTCTAACTTGCTAGCAACACTAAGCACAAAGAAGCCCCATAGACAGATATTTCTAGTTACGGTGAACCAGACAGGAATGTTTCGGACAATGAATCCTCATCTAAGGTATTCTAAGCCAAATAATTCAAAATGAAAATGAAAGATCAGGGAAGCGCCCTCTACTGTAATTTAAAATTTTCAGGAATACAATTTGATACAAATAATGAGCAGGTCCAAACTTTGTGCAAGGTCTATTCAAAGGCGTAATTAAATGAAAATGTGACCAAGTACAAATTTACAGTATTAGTCACCATAGTGTTATTCACCGACATTTTAATTTTTTATTTAAATCTATTGTTGATTCAGTAATTATTGCATTCTTACATTAAACTCAGACAGTCGAAAATAGAAGCAAAATTCATGTAAATAAGTCTACTCATATGTAATCATGGTAATTATCCCTCCAAATCCATCCAAAAATGTTGATATTTCTGACGGCTGCCATGTGGAGTCAATTTCATTTGTTGATCGGATTTTCCCGTTACACGCTAGCAGAAGCTTATTTCTACCTTTCTTTAGTTCAAACCATAAACAGTTCTCTCTTTACGATATGAATGTACAAAATATAATATATGAATTAAAGAAGATTCTGACGATAATCTCAACAGCACTCAAAAGAGCACCAAATTTAGCATCGACAGACCCCTAGCAAGCTAGAGGTGGGACCAGGTGACCGGGAGGAGTAAGCATCCCCTATTTGCTAGCCGCACCCGCCGTTGATGTTCATGCACGGAAATATAAACAATATTTATGAAATTTATTGTTGATCTAAGGATCAATGATACCCCCGCCGGGCGTATGTTGCATATAACCTACTGAAACTATAACTATACATATGGCAGTTTTAAACGGCATAAGCCAGGGGAAATTTACTATGCTGAATCCAAAATCATATCTTTTGTCATATACATTTGTATGAATCTTTCCATTTACAATTTTGATATTTAGGTCCAAAAATGGTGTTTCTGTATTTGTAACGTTTGCATTGTTGAGTGTTTATTCTTGTGGATAAATTTCATTCTTATATAATTTAAAAGCAGAATTGTCAATAGTTGGAATATCATCAAGATACCTAGAAGTATTTTTGAAACATTTTAGATCATCAAATTTTCTTTGCTTTTGAAGTCTTTGGATAAATTCTTTTTCGTAAGTGTATAAAAATAAATCTGCAACAAGAGGCCCACAGTTAAAGTTGAAAAATATTTCTTGATGTAAAATGTATACCCAGGAAATCAATTGATTATCTATAACAGTTCTCCTTCCAATGTCCGGAAACCCCAAAAAATAAATTTTTCTTCGTGTCAAGGGGCATAACCCTGCACAAAATTGAGGGACATGACCAATATTCGAATTTGATCTGTATTTCTTCGTATAAAAGCTATATCCATGAAATGAAAAAAATTATCTGTAACGGTTTTCCCTCCAATGTCCGGAAACCAAGAAATTTTAAATTTTTCTAAGTTTCAAGGGGCATAACTGTGCACGTTATTGAGAGGCATGACCCATATTCGAACTTGACCTGTATTTCTTATTGTAAAAGCTATATCTACGAAATGAATTGATTATCTGTAAAGGTTTTCTTTTTAATGTCTAACAAAACTACAAAATATTGAATTTTTCTATGTTTCAAGGGGCATAACTCTGCTTAAAATTGAGGTACATGACCCATATTCGAACTTGACATGTATATCCTGGTGAAAAAAGCTATATGCAAGGAATGAATTGATTATTTGTAACAGTTTTCCTTTAAATGTCCGGAAACCACAGGTGGGACGGACGCACACACACATGAATCCTCGCACGAACGGACATGTGCATCACTATATACCCCCACCATTTTATGGCGGGAGTATAAAAATGCATGCACTGTCTGAGGTTACGTCTATATATAATCTATCATACATTAATGCATTATACTATGTATTACCGAAACTTTTGAAATATGCATATTCTATATATCTAAACGTACGTATTTGTAGATAAAGAAATAAGAACAGATGTGGTCAAGATCATATGAGGGATGGTCCAAGGGTGTTAAACTCCTACATTTGAATGATAATTTAGAATTTGTCAATGGATGATATAATGAACAAATATTAATTATCAATATTAAAATTTTGTGATAATTCCATTGCACCATATGCGTATTTCAATACAAGTGTATCATAATAAATAATGATCATGAGAAAAACATGACCTCAACTCGAATAACCAGCAAAGGACAGAGTTTTTTCTCTCACTTAAGACTGATTTGTCCGCAAAATAAGATGTCAGGAAAAATGTTGTCTCACCCTGCAGGGTGAGATTATAAGACTCTTCCATGGTCTTCTATGAAAGATACATCGGTTCCACCCGAGGGGTCTCAAAATCATGTAAAACCCGAGGCTTGCCGAGGGTTTTGCAAAATTTTGAGACCCCGAGGGTGAAAACGATGTATCTTTCATAGAAGAACATGAAAGAGTATTTTTCTCTCATATCTAAGGGTCAAAACAAAACTGAAAGAAAAGGGACGAAATTTGAAAAAATGTCAAGTTGATCTAATCGCAAAAATTTTCCGATATTCGAATTCAGCGCCCCCGAAAATGGTTTATTCTATAAGAATAAACTACGAATATTAGGCTTTTCAAAATAAAACGCAAGAGAACATTGAAAAAACGATCTTAAAATCGAAGTTTTATGGCGACGTCGCCGCTAGCTTGTTTGTTTTGCGGGCTGAAATCATGACGTCACAATAGCGTAAACAATCGAAACAATAGCGTCACGTGATATGTGATACAGCTGTCACGTGATATGTGATACAGAAGTAGCTCACATAGCTGTATTTCATGGGCCTACTCTGTAACACATACGCAGGTATGAGAGAAAAGTCCATTCCGGAAGTGCTTTTAACTGAAACGTCATTGTGACGTCATACAAGATTGCAGCGTTAGCCGGTCATAATATGAAAAACAATACATAAAAACCTCATTTTTGTCCCTGATCACCATTCTGATCAGCCTCGACCTTTTCCTTCGAAAAAAGACTCGGACGTCAGACGGGGTCATTTTTTAAATAGTTCCCCGTTGAATTATTAGTTTTGTTATAATCTATTATGAAATACAAGTTCCAACACTGGATTGTAACTGACAAATATGTTACTCACAACATTACTCACTCAAGCTTGAGTATTTTGAATGTTGAAAAAGTGCCTTTTACTTTTACATCGATTTGATGTAAAACCTTCCACCATTGGCGTCCGATGTTTTTTCATACCGTTGCAAATAAAGGGCAAGGGGGTCCGAATGCCTGATCACATCTGGGGATAAATTCTTTAAGTCTTCAGGGAGATAGCTCTTAGATACAGACGGATTAATGTTTTACATTATGACGTCACTGTTAAAAGACGCAATTTCATTCAGACGTAACAATGGAAAAGTGCGCAAAAATTGTACCGAGGACATTTTTCGTCATTTTTTCAGCCATTATGAATTTTGGCAGTTGGCCTATTGGCTTAATATGGATTCTCTGTAAAACCTAAAAAAAATAAATAAAACCACGTCATGTCTCAGATTTTGGATATTTTTGTGTATAAGGTGTATATGATGTCCTCAGAACGAAGTGTCCTTCCATTTTTTTTTTCTCCGACATTCTGTTGCCATGGTAACTAAGGTTTTGTATAACAAAAACCTTTCAACAAGGCATTTTTATGCATCTTGTTACCATGGAAACGAATGTTGAATGTATATTCAATTTTCAGAATAGGTTATTTAAATCATCTTAAATTATTCAATGCTCCTTCTGACTGTATGTCATGTAAAGCTTCAATTTCAAGAAAAACTGGTTATTCAAAATGTGTCATTTTGTGCCAATTAAGGCCTGATTTTACCTATATTTCACTTACTTTTGACATGAGTAATAATGCAGTTGCACAAAATTTGAATAACTGTTGTCCATTTCCTGAATAGTACTATCAGAGGACTTCATGGAAATCGAAGGAAATATATGTAGAAATAAGATGTTTCTGTTAATGCCTTTGAAATAGGCTACTTCGGCAAAATTTGGTACGAATGACAAATATGGAAAATGACCATATCCCAATACACAGTACAAAATCTATAATTCAGAAAATCATAAACCGAAAGCATACGAAATCAGGATAAAACAAGAACCAAAGCAAACAAAGAAAAACGTCCACCACTTGAAAAGAAGCGAACTCCCAAAATGAGAGTGAGACCAGGTGCCACGGAAGAGTAAGAATCTCCTGCTTGCATGCAACACCCGTCACTTCAATTCGGTAGAATTGTCACATCCGGTTACTTCCATTTGGAAGATACAAGTTAATTCGGTGGTTGGATGGTTCAAATGGTCTAAAACAATACCATCCACCATTCGGGAGGGTGGGACATCATAATGTATGACGAGTTCCCCATATCGACCGTAGAACTTCCTCAGTGACGAGGTTAGTCGGTCACAAACGTATCCCTGACTGAGTAGCTTATCTGAAAGACGCCTAGCTCTCAGAACAAAATCTGTATATTTGGTACTTGCTCTGGCATAGCGTATTAACTGAGATATGAATACACCATAAGCTGGCGATGAAGGGATGTTGCTACTCAGAAAAAGGAAAGTTTGTAAATATCTGTCATATGTAAAAAGCAAATTTCTGAAGATCTATACCTGCTATCGTACAAAACTTGGTATGTAGATGTATTATAAACAATTTGATGCTATCATGACCTTGAAAAAATGTCAAGTACATTTGCTCAATTTTCAAGGTCATTGAAAAATATTTGCTACTTTTAGGTCAAATTTTGTGATTTTTTAATAAAAGGAGACATGATTAATAGTAAATGGTATGGAACTTTTGCAAAGTAATCAATTAGAAGTGAAAGTATGATAAATGCATTATTTGTTGGGAAGAGTATCAAAAGTATTTAAGTCCATTGAAGACCAAAATAAATATCACATATTTTACAAGAAAAATCTAGAAAATCTCAATTTTATGCTCTTATTGAAAGTATGTCATACATAAAGGTGAATACAATTAAACAAAACTGTGATGAATTCTACTTCTTTTGATAAGTTGTTCAATTGTAAATGATTTGAAGGTCAAGTGATAATGATAAATGTAATTTGTATATTTATTACATCGAGCTAAAACTATATCTACATTTACAGGATTCTTTATAGAATGTGACGAATTTGAAAGGCTAACTGTTTTTGTCTTCCGAAAGTAATGGCGGGACAAATTGTAATTTATATGAGTATAAGAAAAGGTCGACGTGAGGACTTGAGCACAAATCGTATCCATTGGAAAGTTTATTTTATGCGGATTACAAGTAAATGGGTATCGTTTTCTGTACCGTATCTTTACATTCATAATGTTATATATACTTTTACATTTTGATATGTAACATGTTGAAGTCAAAGAAACCACAGAGACAAATAATTCAGCATCTAATTTTGGACATAATGCTGTACTACGACACTGATGCTCACATGAAGACCTCGCTCTATGACAAACGTGACGACTTCAATGTTTTGCATCACAAACTTTCATTTTCCTAGTAGCAACATCCGTTCGTCGCCTGCATATGGCCTGCTTAAATCTCAATTGATACGATATGCCAGAGCAAGTACCAAATATGTGGGCTTAAGCTTCCCAGTCAGGGATATAAGTTTGTGACCGACTAACGATACTTGGAACTCGTCATACACTATGATGTCCCATTGTCCAGAATGGTGAATGATATTTTGTCTTCGACAATTGGAACCATCCAACCACAGAACATACTTGATCTAAATTAGTGGAAGTAACCGGATGTGACATGTGTCTGTCGAATTGAAGCGACGGATGGTGCATGCAATCAGGGGTCCTGACTCTTCCTCAGCAATTGGTGTCTTTTGGGAGTTTGCTTCTGTTCATATGGTGAAATGTTTTGTATGTTTGCTTTGGTTCCAGTTTTATCATGATTTTATATGCCCTTCGGTTAATGATTTTCGAATTTTTCCATTTTGTTTTCTATATTGCGATATGGTTGTCATGCTGGAGATAATCCCCTTTCCTTATCCATATTTGTCAGTGACACATTAATGATTCCAACCTCTTCTATGTGCTTCAGACAAGCAAAGTTCACCCTTTCAGATCCAAAATTGCGCAATTTTTACCACTATTCGTTTTCGAATGATTACTCAATCCAATGACGTCATTGTCAAATGTGTGTTTTTGTTCACATGAATCCCGTTTAATCATACGGGAATGATTATGCAGTATCCTCTATGGACTATTGTCACCTACCCACGCCATGGAGCAACATTACGTGGAGATCTGAGTTTATGCTCTTATTTTTATCTCGGTTGAACAAAGAAAGTAGAATCTTTGAAAATCATTGACGTGATAAAGATGTTCCATCACTCAATAAAAAGTCTTTGTGTTGACCTGTTTCAATTCTAATTCCAGGAAATGTTAAACTGCCATCTTATCATGAAATCTTACATCTGCTGTTAACAACCATCATGTACATGTATCTGCACTAGTATTTCTCTGAAACGGATTCCAGAAAATAACTGTTGATTGCATTTGGTCAATTAGAGATTCCGTAAAATACAAAACATTCACCGTGAAATGTTCGTGATGTACAACAGTACGTTAGAACATTTGTTCGTGTCATTAGACATATCTATAATCTTTATTATCATGCCTCAGTCACAAACAAAAAGTTGCGTTATCAGATTATGTCAACGTTCTGCTTATTCGTGACAACATAAAAACGATGTGTATTAGACTACAAGTCTTCTTTTGTCTTTTTGTGTTACTTTCGGTTATGTGAATTCTGACAATGTTACTTATTTCCCGTGTTCTTATCTGGCCACTTTTTATTGATGAAGTTCTTTCAAATCACTGTTCTTCTATCTCTGCATCGACTTGGCCTTCTCTTTTTCCTTGTGCAGATATAATGTCACTTTATATACATTGTTGATATTAAAGTAAAACTACCGCAAAGAGAAAAGGATACAAGATTGTAGCGAAATACATATCAGGAGCCAACCCTTCTACCAAAAAGTAAAAATTACATGTACTAACATCTTTTTCAGAGAATATATTGCAATTTTTTATATCACTACTGGGTTTTTCTTTTTCGCTGCTGGTGGACTGTAAGTTACAAAATCTAAATTTGCTTCAAGCGAGTCTGGTTGGAGTTCCCCTCCTTTATTTTATACATAGCTCTGTCCTTAGCTGGCACTCTGAATTACGTTTTTGGTTGAATTCTAGAATTATGCTCTTTCTTCTGGCCTAGAACAACACGTACAAGACGTCATTTGTTGAATTGGTCATATAAAGCACAGAGCATATATTTCAACATTGATGATGTCATACGCACGCCCCCTTTTTATATCCATTTACATATTCATCTGTGTTGCTTCGGTCCCTGTGTTTTGCTGTCTTGCTTGTATGAGGAATTCATTTTACATTGCAAGTGTGCGTTCTTCGAGACCTTTTGGTAACCGGAAAAGAGGGTGGGTTGTGCTCACGTAATCCGGATAACCATATCATTTACTTCTTGCATAGCAGTTGGCCGTCCTAAGTTGGTACCGGTTACCCATTGGTCTCGTTGGTTTATGTGTATTTTGTGTTTAATGTTTCTATATCGCACGTCTCTTTTTCATCTCTTGCTGTGCTTGTCTTCTCTGTGTTTTCGTATCGGGTGTTTTGGTGCTATGCTGTTTGTATTGCAGCCGTGTCTGGTTGGTGATCCCTCCCCTTCTTCAATATCTATCATTTGGATTTTCTCTGTTGTATCCTCGAGCATCTTCTAATGAGATATTGTTTGTAGAAATGTACACATGGTGCATGAACTGAACATTTATATAGAATAACAATGTATTTAAAATTTTGATGTAGTTTCAGAGTATTTCTGCCCAGACTTAAAAATATGTTTCATTTTCTGTGACTGGATTTGGTAAATTATTCCAAAACTTAAGGGTATCTCTCTCAATACATAACTCTGGCCTTGGCGTGCTCTTTGACATATATATCTAAGGTGCGTTTCAGTACTGAGTAGTACCCTTTAAACAAATTCTTAGGACTTCATTTTTTGGGGGGGGGGGGGGGGATTTCCATTACTTCGGCATCAAACACGTGACACCTCGATTCAAACATATGGAGGTTGTTATAGAAACAACCTCGCAGTGTCACATGCATGATTGTAAACTCACAACATGGCGCTTGAATTCGAAGAGACGAAGCGGAGGCAAGTGGAATTCCGGCCGTATCATTGATATTTAAGCTTAACAAGGTAAAATATGATTGCCGATTGTTTAGTTATGGTTATTACAGTCAGACATAGTCAGTTATCCCCTGGAAAAAACTTGCCGATTCGTGCCGGCCATATCCTAAATTTGGGTTCCGGATTTGTCATATACAAGGCACTGCGTCCACCCACCTCAGCCAACCAAATAGCCAAGTGCCATTGGCCGTTTCTGTGGCTAGTCCTGGTCCATCTTGTCATTGTGTATTAGATTTTGTGTATTAGATTTTAAAAAGCCCGGTTTTTACGATATCTCTCGCTTTTTGTATCCATTGTGACAAGACCTTTCGATTGGTACCAACATTTTTTTTTTTTTTTGTGACCTTTGAGTTTGACCCACTTTAGAAAAACTTTAATCTTGCAGGGCATAACTTTTGAATGGTGAGTGATAGGGCTTTCATATTTCACATGTATATTCCTTGTAGAAAAACCTGTACATTGGGTACAAATATTTTTTACCTTGTGGTGACCTTACCTTGATGATTGACTTAATTTTGAAAAATCTTTAACCTTGAACATAATTGAGGACGCTATGTGACGAGCTTTTCAAATGTATAGCAACACTTTTTTTTTCTTGTTGAACTTGACCTTCTTTTCAAACACCTTATAGTGGGGAAACACAATTCTCTGAATTTGCATGTTTTACACCCCTTTACGTGGGCATGTTACGTCAATTGTATATGTTGTTCAAAACTTTATGAATCAATAACTGCTCACTGCATTCATACAATATGTGGGTTGTACCGATTTTTCACAGAAGATTGAGTTTTTTCTCTCTCACTCACTCCCGTCAAAAGATAACATTCAGCGAAATCTTGGAATTTAGACCAAGTGCAATGAGTAACAAAATGTGGTTGTGAAACTTTGAAAAATCAATCAACGTCAGTTTTAATATCATCATCTTGACAATGCACAGATGCGAAATAGATGCACTCATTCAAAACAATATTGTGGTGATACTAACAACTTACATTGACGCGATCTGTGGGATGCTACAATGACGTCACTTTGAGTCGTTTAAACGGAACGCTAGGAAATCAAGGACGCTGCAACATAAAGCATGAGTCAAGTTTTATTTACCTCTAGCTGTATTATTACGAATAGAAACATTAGGAGACCATAAAAACTACAGTGACACTTGGTGCGCGGGAGGGTTACTCGGTGACATAACATGTTTTAATTCAGATTTCCTTGAAAAATGATGGTAAACAATAGTTTCGTTTATAATAAACAAGATCTATCGGGTACAATTGTCTTAGAAAATGTCTGATGTCTATGTAAACGCTTTCAATTTTATTTAATATACAGATTGAAAGTTCTGAAAATGATAAGATAATTAAAGTTGGTGTAATGTTGACAATAAGATACCTTATCCTTCATACAATCACCGCAACTTACAACTCAAATTCATTATGTCAAACAGATGACACAAAGACCATTTATCATGTTTATGTAAACTTACAGCAAGCTCTTATACTAAATTGATAATATTTCAAATCTGCGTTGTATTGTCGAATTTGTGCTTTTATCACTATTTTTCGGGATACCTATTAATTTTTTGTAGGGATACCAAATAATGGTTCCCAGAGAAAATTTGTCAGTGATATAATGTAAGTGGTCCAAAGATGACTCCAGAAATATCAATGATATTCTAAAAGTGTCTTATGGAATCGCTTGATGAGTTGATAGTCACATGTCTATAAAAGTCTGAAATGCTAGAGCTTTTTTTTAATTATTTTAACTACTTTGACGTTAATAAAGCGCCGCATTATAGTAATGAGAGTGGCGCCACCTATGATAAATTCGTTCTTATACTGGACTCTGTGGATGTTGTTCACTATGATAGAGTTGTCCTTCCTGATTCTATGGTGCTTTGTAATTGTCTCCGTCTGTTTGTCCACTTTTTCTAGTCTCCAGAGAGCGCGTTCCACCGTTTTACCCGTGGGGATCTACTTCCTATTTGTTTTTGTTTATTTTCCAAGAATTTGTATTCCTATTTATTGTGATTTTTGCCATCTGATGTTTGGTTTTGTTTGACTTCCATTCACTTATTGGTATGAACTACTTGCATATAATTTGTACTTATCAAAGTCGGTCAATTCAATGGCACGTTACCATTAAAAAATATAATTTATTTGTCAACCATTTTATATAGATTGTAGCTGTTTATGATTTGTAAAGGTGGTGAATACAGATATATTCACAACTTAGAACTTTGTATTTGATCGGTCATCTTTAGAAAATTGTCGATCTCTCCGAGTTCAGATCGATGCTTGTAATTCCGGTAATTTTCTGTCTTTATAAAGTATGAACATAAACATCTCAGAGACGAACTCTTGGTTTTGTACTTGCATTCAGACACTTGTTTTATTCTTATATCATTTTACCAAGGTAGACTTAGTTAAACATATCATTTTAAGTAAGGTTCAACTAGTCTGAGAACAGAATTGGCTGATTGAATTATTCTATCAACATATGATTAAGTGTACATTCCCTGTGTCATGACAGGACTCGGAGGTATTAACACCACGACGACATGTGATCTATAGGATTAACTTGTCTTAATCTAGTTTGTCGATCAGACATACAATTCCTCATGGATTATCTCACGTTTAACCTGTTAAATTGGATTGGCATAACGTGATGATGCGCTTTGAAAGGCATTTAATCCCCCATCAGCGCCTATATAAACTCAATCTTCTGGTTATATTGATAGATTACAATAAAAGATTATTATTTTAACTTACAAGAGAGCGTCAAGTTCAAATATTTAAGTGTCGTTTAAAATCAAATCTTCGTATGATACAATAAGTAAGGAGGTGGCGCCCTACCCACAGTTCATTCATAAATTCAACCTTGTGAGAGTTTCCCCCCGCTCGAGTCTCTGCAATTTACTATGTCTGACTGCACGCTACGAAAATGCTCGGTCTTGCACCCCACGGATAGATCTACGTATGAGATAGTAATATGATCGGCAGGGTCGTTAGATTTCGTCACTACACGATGTAAAATATATAAGTTTGGAGTTACTTGCTCTGGTGCAGCTTTTGTAACTTACAGGAATATACCATACCAGTATCCGACTCTTAACTGGAATTATTATACAGTGTTATACAGGTGTAGATAATTGTTTGTATAGATAATTGGCGACTTGTGTATATTAGTATCTACCCTTTACATACGATAACCAAGCATGGAACCTTGGAGGATAGCAGGAATAATTTCATACTTTGTGTGTTTAACATTTCATAAATTTTCCACGTGTTCAAAGAGGGGAATCCCCCATCGGACGTCAGATGACCTGTACAGTGATCCATGTAAAGCAGGTACATGTATATTTTATATAAAACTTTATTATCTATTTCTTAAAATTTAACCTTCAAATCTAAATGTCAGCCATGAAGAAGTGTTCTGCTTTGAATTAAATAGTAGACCAAACTTTTACCAGCGTTTTTAAAGAGAAAAAGTCAAGGTAGGACGGATATTTTTAATGAAGCATCTTGTGAGCGTTCAGTAAGATCAACCCTAACAATAACGCCGTCATAAAGTACGAGCATGAAAAGAAAATTTCAATGTATTCTTTATACCGCGGCATCAATTCTTCTTTCAATTGTTCGATTTAAATGTTTCTTTTGTTATCTCTACCTTTCAAAAACCGCATCTCTGTTAGTGAACCCTTACGGCACTTTATGAAGTGACTTTCGTCAATTCAAAGTAAACAGTTTATTTGTTCTATTCCTTGTACCCTTCTCGTTTCTTGTAATAGACCAGCGACCGGGAACATCGTTTGGGGCATAAAAGTCAATTCTACAAACACTGTAATCCTACTTGATCGTATAAAGATCAAGTGTAGATAGTGAAAAAAAAAACCTGATTACTCTAAGTGTGACACAGAAAGGCTCTCAGACGTTGCCTAACCTCATTTTATTGAAAGAAAAATACGTAAGAGAGAAATTATGAATCTTAAACACATCCATGTGGTAAAGGTTCATTTTAATGTGTTTAAAAAGTAGGAGTGATATCTGGTAATTGACTTTCATGTAGACGATAGGATATTTAGGTATCTTTTTGATCTTGATCCTCGTCTAGTACTTATTGACATCTGCCTTTGTTTATAATCTGATGGAAATGATTTTTAATGATATCGAACAAGTGTAAAACCGGAAGTAATTAATGGAATTGGCAGTGGTTATTCATATGAACAAAACTCTTAATAGGTATCAAATCTAAATTTGTAATTCCAGTAGTCTCCTATTTTTATTGTAACAAGAGAAGAAGATATCGCAAAATCAGCGTACGAGCTGGTTGTGGACCGAGTTGACTAGGTGTTAGATTGCCTACTGGCGACATCTTTAGTCCATGATAAGTATCTCCGCCAGGGGTCTCCACCAAGTCAAGCCCCATAGTGGCTAAATCAAAGAGACGTTGATACATAATATAGCCCTGATCCCGGAGTAACTGTACAAATACACGCACGGTAAATGCATCCGAGCAGTTATATCAGGGGAAATAATCAGGGATAGATGTCGCTGGTGGAGCGCCACCACTCTGTAGAGACCACACATCAGTCATCAATAAGTCATAATGCAGACGGGTGTCTCCTAGTTTCAATTAATATTTTGCATAAAGATATAAAAAGGCATTGTGAGCTCACAATATAATTCAATGAATATGGTAACTGAGCCATGAAGCATTTCATAGTTATAATGTATTTACTTTATTCATAATATTCTAGAATTCCTAGGTCATTTGAAATAAAACGGGACCCTATAGACAAGTTTTCGTTTCAATTTGATTGAAGAAATATAATAAATACCATTGACAATATCAATACGAAATTGTCAATACACAAAGATTAAGAAAAGTGGAAATAAATGGTGATTTTACTGTGTGTTCTAGTGTATTTCCCTGTTTTGTCGTTCTGTTCGAGACTAGGAAATATAAAAAGTAAATACCCTTCTTGGTTTTAATCCACATCTTGATAAATAGCTTGTATCTTACGTCCAGTCGAGACATATAAGTTGATATGGTCCGTTTTTGATAAAAAGGATTTTTCCTCAATCCTGACGAAGGACTTATTATTAGGCCACAAGTCTCGTCCGTGTCGTGGGTAGTAGACCATTATGGAGATTTTCCATTATTTTTGTGCGTCAATTTCTTACAAATCATTGGTTCGATGGAAGCTAATTATACGGTATTGTTGACGTGTAGATTACAGTCTTGGACACTTCGTGGATGCACTATCTCAAAGCAAGGTCGTCTTAATCTTTTCTTCACTGATTCATCAATGACACTTTGCATTAATATAATAATTCTGAAAATGGACTTCATAAATCTGAATAACCACAGATGATTTTTAGATATTTTTGAAGTATTACTCTTATAGTAATGTCTTGTATCTTTATGTTGCACACCCTAAGATTGTTTTCTCTGATTTCAGTTGCTTTTGACGGCGATCTCGCTCTGACGCAATCTGATCTAGAATTTTTACGCCCTGCTAATTATTCTAACAAAAAGACGGGAGTCGAGAAGCAGGACTTATTCGAGTTACAAATAGAGGACCCAAGAGCAGCCTCCAAATTTGACAAAAGATATGAAAAACTTGAAAAATATTTAAAGCATGAACACGAAAAAGGTTCCAAGAAGGCGAAGAAAATAAAAAATAATAAACGTAAAAGAAAACATAGTCACAGTCGGCGGAAATGTCCAAAAAGGTCAGTATACAATATTTAATGTCTTGATATCAAATAAGAACAATTTTTCATTGAAAACACTTCAATTGTGTAGCAAATGAAATTTCTATTGAAATATTTGTTATAATGTAATCTAGAAATAGTTGCAAAAACTCGAAGATTTTTTTTTTTTTTTTTTTTTCATTATTATTGAAGGGATATCAAATGCCGAGAAGAAAGGCGAAAAAAGAGGAGAGAAGAAAAAAGAAAATTAAGGGAGGAAAGGCGAAGAAAAAAGATGGAAAGAAGGAAAAAACTTAAAGAAATGAGACAAAAACAAAGAAAGAGTAAAAGTAAAATAGATAAGAAGCGTTCAAAAAGAGCTGCCACGGCAAGGCCAGAGAGACTCTGGGATTATGGCGTCATACCGTACGAGATTGAAGCTAACTTCAGTGGTAAGGGCTTATTTGGGGATGTTGTTGTTGTTGTTCGTTTTTTGTTTGTTTGTTTGTTTTTTTTTTATGTGTTTTTTTTTTTCATTATATAAATGAGCAGCTTAATTGTTCGGTCTGTTCAAGAAGGTATGATTTTTATTTTTGTATTTATTGAATAAAATATTATGACGTTATACCTTGCAACCTTGGTCCTTCCTTAGCGAACTCAATTTTACTATATCTTGACCTTATTATATGTAATATATTTATTAATTTATTTCTCTTTCGCCTCTCCCTCTTTCACCGTATTCAGCATTTTATTGTATTTCAAATAACCCAAAATAAATTTGTAATTATAATGTATTTCTGTATTTTGACAGGACAGCACAAAGCTTTGTTTAAGTTAGCCATGAGACACTGGGAGAACTATACGTGTGTGTCCTTTATAGAGCGTCTACCTGAACATACGAATTACATACTTTTTACTGAGAGACCATGTGGGTAAGTCTGAAAGAAGATACGTGTATCTTCTCTGAAAACAGTCAAGATAAATGACATCATGATGCTTTATTTCAATATATAAAAAATGCTCAATGATTTTCGGAAGATTACAATTCTCTTCCATGTTAATATCATCTTTCTTATTAAACAGAGAACGGGGAAGAAGCTTGCAGCTTCATTTAATTCTGCATGCAAAGTTCTTGATTACACTAATATTTTGATAGGCAACTTGAAAATGTGAAATACGTCGATATACATTCTTGTCAATGTTGCTTTGTCATCAAGTCTTTTAGAAGAGCATTTCCTCCTTCGTATGGTATTACTGGTATAGCTAAAATCTTATGTATATTTTCAGATGTTGCTCTTTCGTTGGTAAGAGAGGAAATGGTCAACAGGCAATCTCCATCGGCAAGAATTGTGACAAATTTGGCATAGTAGTTCACGAGCTAGGCCACGTCATTGGATTCTGGCACGAGCACACTAGACCGGACAGAGATCAGCACGTGCAAATTATATACAAAAACATCATGCCAGGTCTGTTAAGCTTCTCACATAAAATCACTCTATTAAAACTCCATGTGTGCATACCTACTACATAACAACCTGCCTTTATCTCATTACGTCTGACTTTTTGTTCATCACAGACGGCCATATTTCAGACGTGTGTGACTGTGCTATCAAAAATCTACATTTATAATCACCAAATGACTAAAAACTGGGCTTCTTCTCAGGGAAAGATTTGTTACTTTATAGCGCAGCTTTGTTTCTCCTATCAACTATTTCAGGTCATTGGTCATAAGTACAAAATTTGTCATATCGTCGTCTGGAGAATCACGTGATATAAATCATCCAATAAAAGTACTCTTTTCAAATGGCTGAAGTAATCATATTAAAATACATACGTCAAAACAGAAATGAAAAGATATTGAAAACAGATTAGATTATCTGATGTTTGGATTATGTTGGATATGAAAAAAAAATGAGAGTGCAGATGAACTAATGAATGATATTCCTTACGTGCATGAATTGACTTCTTAAATTCTTAGCCCATTTATTTCAATTAAATGCATCGTAAAGGAAACGGTAGACGTGAACCTATCGCTGCATATTATCATTGGCAAAATCAAAAATGCAGACGATCAGATGAACTTCAGAAAGTGTATGTTTTCCCTCAATTCATGCCAAGTTCTTTTAAGTTAAAGATCGGTTATATAGTGCTTAACAGAAATTTTGTCGATAATATTTTTAGTTTTTTTTTTCTGTAAAGCAGCCTCTTTCCGAAACTTCTTCCGAAAGTACTTGGGTACGCATCTACCTAAATGTTACAAACGCATTAATCGTCTTCATAAAAAAAGATGAAGTTCTAGTTCTTGTGTAGGAAACATAGTAATTTTGTTTCTTAAAATTCAAGATTAAGCTCATGGGTTAAAATTGTACAATGGAAAGGAAAATACTTTGCAAAGCGTTAAACCCATCGCACTAACCAATTAAAAGTTATGGTCAAGGTTGAATTTTCTGCAGACAAACGGACAGACTAAAACCTATATTCTCCCGCCGAAAGTCCTATTACAATGGTACAAAGAAGTGAAGAAGTTCTCAACTTTTCATATTTATCAGAATTCTTTTAACTATCAGTGAAGGAAAGTAAAACACAAAACTACAAGTCAGATTCCAAAAGTCACAATCAATAAACTTACAAGTTCTTGGGAAAAATATAAGTAAAAGAGAACTTCCTCACGAGAAGAGAAAATAGGACAAACAGTCGGAGACAATCACACAGCTTCATATAAACACGAACTAATGAACAATTTCCAGGGTTTAGTGCAAGTACGGAATACATTGTAGGTGGCGCTTTAAAATTCACTGCTTAGGCTATACCAAATCAATTCAATGTTTTTCGTATTTTCTTGTGATAAAAATGGATGCGAGCGAGCGAAAATATAATCATTATATTTTTTGTTTAAGTATTGCAGTTTCTAAGGTGCGAGCGAGTGTATTAATTTTTTTTTGATATAGATTACACCGGTAATACATTTCTGATGTTTTCCATACTCAAAAAGGAATCTCCGTATGAATCTGGTGACTAGGATGTCTGGCACATGGCAGTACGGGAAGAAAATTCGAATGCCCCCCGCCCCCTCCTTGACTTTCAGTGGCATGTATATAGGACATCAAATTTGCTCCCAATTTTTTTTTCAAACACAAGAAGCATCATTTTCTTCGAAAATTCACAATTATATTATTATTTATTACACTATGTCTGGTGCAATGAATTTTATTCAAGAAGGTATAGAGTTGGAACGCTTCCGTATTATTCTAGAAGCTTAAGATTTGCAGAAATCAGAACCGACGCCAAAGAATTCTTGAGCCAGAAATTAAGTGGTGCGGGCGAGCATTTTACTTTTATAATATTATTTTTGAATTTTTAAAAATATGGTGCCGGAAATCCAAAGATCGTTTAATTAATTTGGTATGTCCTTAAAATTTAAATATGCAGTAACGACGAAAGTCCTCATTACTGCATATATGACACATTAAAATCAAAATTTAAATATGCAGTAACGACGAAAGTCGTCATTACTGCATATTTAAATTTTGATTTTAATGTGTCACAGGACACATTGCTCATAAGTATTTTTTCAATCATTTGTAATTGTCTTCATACGAATCCTTTACTCTTAATTCTTCACATTATTTAATTAAGAAAAAAAAAGAGATAGGAGGCAAGAAAAAAAATCACTAAAATAGCTAGAATAAACTTTTAGTGTGTGGACCAATAAGGATATTTATGCTCATTTCAGGACAGGAGTACAACTTTAACAAGCTAACAGAGAGTGAAGTTAACTCCCTCGGCGAACAATATGATTACGGAAGCATCATGCATTACGCCCGTAACACCTTCGCCCGGGCAACATACGTGGACACCATCCTTCCCAGGAAGAAACCCGATATGGTTGTTAGACCAGAGATAGGACAAAGAGAAAAATTGAGCCCGGGCGATATACAACAGGCCAACAAGCTCTACAGATGCCCAAGTAAGAAGAAAGCTCATTACTTTCGTATCTTGTCTTTGAATTCCGTGTGTCCAGCTAAGCTATTGCAAATCTTTACTTATATCCGCAGGTTTAGCCATCAGCATCAAGTCCGTATAAACAACTCGAATATTCAAAGATTTACTTATAATCGTTTCTTTGTCAACGTGAAATTAGAGCTTTAACCCCTTTCTTGTATCATAAAGATATTGAATCTTGTTTCATCCAGTGGAAGCACACCTTTTCCGTCTACTGTTTAAATGCTTCTCCTTTTCTTTGGTGTCCCTTTTTCACTTTATTGAGTACATTTGCCTCTTCTAACCGCATCCTTAATTCGCATCATTTTGAAATGTGCCAGATAAATTTTGGAGCAATTCAAGTACATCATAACACCTGCGATAACACCTTTCTATGACCATGACAAGATATCAGCACGAAGTAATACGACAAAAGTGTTAGTTATGGTAGTAGAACAAGTAGAAAATATTAGTGATACGAATCGAATTTCGATCGCCATAAATGTGATCATAAAATAAGTGATGGTATAAGAATACTAGTAAAACAATATGAGTGAAACAAATAGATTTTCGATATTAATTTGATCTTTGAAATGGGGGTATAGCTCGGTATACTATAAACCATTACACATTATAAGTACGACTGTCACCTCTGGTGGTTAATGTTTATGATATCTCTGTTCAACAACATAAGGCCGTGAGAGCAGATTGAATATAATATTGAAATGAGAGAAACAGACATAGATTTGATTTCAAAGTTCCTTTTCTCGAATTCCACTTGATAGGGAAGTAACGAGGCTGGCTCGCCCCGGACAAATAAACAGGTTGTATGTTATCAGACTTGTTGTATATCAATTGCCTTTCTTCCCAGACAATGCTGAGAAATAATTACTTTGGAGTGATTGACTGCATTTCTCGAGTTGTTTCTGTGATGTACGTGCACTACAGAAACATAAGAATCCTGATTCCTTGTTGTATCGTACCTAAGTGAGCGCAGTTCACATGAACGAAACATTGTCAAACACTCGCCTTAAAAACGTTTGGCCTAGATCCGTCAATAGGTAGCATGTATGTCTTGTAAGAGTTTGCCTTTGTCATGAGGATACTCTCCTGTGTTAAACTGATTAATTATTTGAATGGGTATATCTTTTTTTTTTTTTTTTTTATTCAAATTTATGAAACTGATATTATAGCAACTGCTTGCTAGTTTTCTGTGTACGCTGATAAATGACTTCACTATTGCAATAAAAGGTTTGCAGCATATACTGACAATTTGAAAATGGCACATATCCCAAAGGAATCGTACTGTTTGGCTTTGTTTTTCAATTGAAAAGATTTCATTTATTTACAGCTCAGAAACGACCCTTTATATACATTTGTAAATATGTTTTGTGTAACCCATCTAATTGATAGGGAACATTTTTAATGACATTTTTATAGCAATAAAAATTTAAAGACTTTTTTTCCGAAAAGTTGCGCTTTGCACCAAATGAACGATTTGGACCTCTAGAGTATTTGATTTTGTAGACCTCAGCATTTTGATATGTGATTAACAAGCTTAACGAAGGTGCACAGTTTGATCACATGCTTCGTTTCACTCTTATCATGCTCTATGTGTATCGAATTGGTGGCAAATTAAGTAGCAGACATTCAAAAGGAGAAGTACAATGTGTTAAATGCAGATGTCAGATGCCAATTAAGGGGAGACAAAACCAAGTCACAATATCTTTGTTAAGGATCTCCCTTACAAGCCTATCCATCGGTGACACGTTGACACACCTTCGTAACTTCTATACCCAAAGTACAATATCTAAAACCGGTAATATTAGCACCGTTTCTATAGGAAGGTGTCTACCTATGTCATACTCCTCATTGTCAGCAAACATATAATTGATATATCTACATGGCAGGGGCGTGAACTCCTTAATTTCTGTCAACTGGCTGACTTCTCAACCTTTTGTTGAATCCATGGTCGATGAGATTGTTTGTAAAGGACTATAGAGTCACCATCAGACCGGGATTAAAATGTACTCAGACATTGTTAATCATATCTAGTTTTAAATTTGCCCAATCTTACGTGTATTAAATGCTGTCTGACTTAGAGTGACGTGATGATTTTTTTTTATGTATAAGAGTTATCTGTTTCTATCGAATTCTTAGGTTTGACAACTGGACCAAAATTTAGGCTAACATAATGTTGATCTGTTGTAGATGTCCTGTTGTTAGATTACTAGATAAGACGACCTCTTGGGTAATAGATGACAAATATGGATAATGACCATATCCCAATAGATAGTACAAAATCGATGATTCAGAAAATCATAAACCGAAGGCATACAAAATCAGGATAAAACAGGGACCAAAGAAAACAAAGAAAAACCTCCACCATACCATACTTGATACTAGAAGATGTCATTAAAATATTTTAAGCCAACGATTTAAGTGCCAACGTAGGCATCTAAATCGATCTTCATTGAAACAGAAAATTTGCTATTTTTTATAGGAGATGACCGTCCAAAGTCAGCTCCGTCATTGCTTAGTTCATTTTGTTAGTTGGCCTTCTTGGTAAGGGTGTTCTATCTTCGGATGTTTGTGTTATTTACTGCAATCTTGTTCGTGTGATTCGCTGTTTTAATACAGGTTTTCTAATGGTTTGCGTCTCCAGTACGCTATTCCTCTAAGCACACTACTATAGCTCTGTTTGTTAATGTCCCTTTTTTGGATGTCATCAAATACCAAAGTACAGCGTATATACAATCTATAGTCGCATATTCTGTTGTTATCAACTCCAAAATCTATCATGGGCTGTACTGTTCACGTTTGTTATGGTCATGAGTGAGTATTCCGCTGTGGTCACTGTGACATCGCCTTAGTTGTGTAGTAGGAGATATCCTTGTTTGTGTAAGGACATTTTGATATATCGTCTACAAAAATTATAATGATGATTTCCATTCAAAAAAGGATATCTCGAACAACACTCAAATAATCTCAACCTTGATGCAGTAAGGATAAGAAAGTCACATTACTATTTTTTAGCATGTGGTCGAACGTTATTGGAGTCGATGGATAAATTCTCCCACAAGACACCTCAGGGAAAACAGGAACTCTGTCAGTGGCGGATCTCGGCTACCCATGGGGAGAAGATTGTCCTCAATGTGACTCACTTAAACATTCCTGAATCTGTCCGATGTGAAACAGACTACTTGGAGGTCAGGGACGGACATTACATCAAATCTCCGTTACTAGGTGAACATGCTGATTTTATCATAGCAATGCCATCCATGTTGAATACCAATTAATTAGTCTATCAATAGAGCTAGCAACCGTAATGTTAATTAAGGTTTGAGTTTTGTTGTAGTCATTTGATGATCTTGGCATAGCATCATAGTCATACGATTCCAAAGAATGTGCATCTTTAAACATTTTATGTACATGTATTTCTAATTCAACAGGTCGTTACTGTGGACAAGTGGAACCAGCCACCCTAGTATCCACAGACAGCAGGTTGTGGCTTGAGTACAAGTCCAGCAGGGGGGTGGCTGCCGGCTTTGCTGCAGAATACGAAGGTATCATACTATACTTCTCGTACTTTAATCGCTCTGAAGAATAAAATTCAATTCATCCCTCTTCCTTGTTAAAGCTATAATCCTTTAAAAATATTTATATTTTGGTTGGTTGTTTTGCATAGGTTTCACCAAGACCTCTTAGCAGTTGGCATGTAGATTAGAGGATAGATGATATATAAAGTAAACACCATTTCATTTACATAAGGCAGTGAATGATTCTAATGACGTATGAAACTTGAAAATATGCCATCATCAATTATGTAACACTCAAGGCCTCACGCTCAACTTTAAAATAAGGTTCAGTCAAATTTTGAACGGAAGTTCGGGAAACCTCAGAAATAGACAAGGTCGTGGAAACTAAAGCAGACTTATCATTTCAGTTACAAAACGTTGAAGACAAATTTATTTTGACGAATTTGCTTCCCTGAGTTTTATGCGAAGAAAAAGATAAGATGTAGAGTTATGATCTGTACAGATGCTCTTGATTTTTTTCTCTCTCTGTGGTGATATCTGCTGATTAAGTGATAAAAACTCTCATCCCTAGTTATGATGGTGATAGAACTTTATACTCCGTGTAGGACTACTCCTATGGTTTAATGAGAAAGCCACCGCAGTTCTCATCTCAAAAATAATATGAAATTGCGTCAAATGACTTCTCATGGGAGCTTCATCCTTGGCATGCCTTGAATTAGGTGGCATGGATGCTCTTAGTACATTTATAATTAAAAGTGTTCTCAAATTGAATTTGTGCTTTTAATTGAGAGAGAGAGAGAGAGAGAGAGAGAGAGAGAGAGAGAGAGAGGGGGGGGGGAAGGATACAATTGATTTATAGATTAAGGACATTAGAAGGCAAAAGGGCAAAAACTTATAAGTTCCTTCACCTCTATTCGTACATCAAGCTCAAAACTTACTGCAAAATAAGCAGTAAATGTCACATCATGTAACAAACGTAGATGGTTTATACTGTCTCAGTAAATGAAAGCTAGATGTAAGACCTTATTGTTTTAATCTTATGTAATAAAAAGTTTTGCTGATTAGTTTATAAGGTAAAGGAAGCACATGCCAAAGCTGATGATTAAGCAACGAAAGAAATTTATATTTATAAGCTAAAGAATAGGAACGAGGATTTTCCGTGTCGGTTGCAGGTGCGAATTTTATTTCACAGTTTTCATATCATAAGCATCATTTTTCTCACAACCACAGTAATTATACATGGCAGTGAACATTAGAGCAGAAACACGTGTTTGTAATTAGCTTAGAAGGATAACTAAGTTTAAGAAGGGTGGAAACGATATGATACAGTTTGTCGTAATGATATGTGGAGATGCTGAAGCTGGGAATGTAAATCTCAAACCAGTGTGATATCTACCAATGATGCAGGATATCCTAGAATTCTTTTATTATTTTGTTGAGGTATTTAGGTGTATAACTTTCTGACTGTTTGTGTGGTACATGTAAGCAGATCGGGTGCGGCTGCCAGAGAGTTGGTGTATTAAAGGTCAAAGAGGAGACATAACATGCATTAGAGATAAACTTGAATAACATGATATGAAGAATTATCCTAATATCTTAGTAAATGAATCAGCTTCGATATTTGAATAACTTCTAACCTCCAAAAAATCCTAACTTGTACGTCAACTTGAGGATTTATGATATATTTGCTATATTCGGTTGCATTTGAATAGATACCACACAATTTGCATAACAACATGACGTGTATTAGTCTCAACTCTACATACGAGACATAGGTGAAATAATGGGAAAAAATCTTTTACAATTGCGTAATATGTATAAAATCATACGGTAGCAATCTGTAAATCGCATTAACGAAAAAAGGAAAATAAAGCAAAGCAAGATGTTAGCATCTAGACTGGGAATGAGGTGAGGTTCCCGAGAAAAGTAGACTTCACCCGTCACCTAAGGTTTCGGTTTTTTTAGAACATAATTTTCACATATTTTGGCCATATTACATTGTTTAGATTGAGGATCGATGACGAGGGTTAAATACCAGAAACGTGCATGTCTGGTCCATGCTGTAAATTTATCTGCTCTAAAATTGAAGACGTCAAACAATAGTGAAATGCAGTAGATTTATTCTGCTTTGTTTAGATAAAGTCAAACCACTGATTCAATGACCAGTGTTTTATACTAGAACAACTTCCAACATTCTAGACTGCTTTAGAATGTCCCTGTACTAACTCAGACATAAATTCACGAAAAACAGACTTAAATGATGTCTTAACTTTTAAATGATGCTATTGAATTTGAAGACGTTTAACATTTGTACCACTTGGTGAGTGTCACTGCTGGTGGACTAGGAGTCCCCGAGGGCCAAGTTCGATCAACTTCAGTTGATCGTTTCTTCAACGCATTTGAAAATTTCTGTTATCAAAATTTCTTGAAATTTCTAAAACGTGGGTCCTGTAGCATCATATCCCAATCAATCTGCTGCTTCTTTCCGTACATTTTTTTTTTACATAACTATCTCACTCCCATACCGGGAGTTCGCTTCTTTTCATGTGGTGGAGGTTTTTGTTTGTTTGATTTGGTTCCTGTTTTATCCTGATTTTGTATGCCTTCGGTTTCTGATTTTCTGAATTATCGATTTTGTGCTGTATACAGGGATATGGTCATTATCCATATTTGTCATTTCACACTTTTTTGCCATATTACATTGTTTAGATTGAGTATCACTGACGAGGGTTAAGTACCCGAATGTGCATGTCTGGTCTATGCAGCAAATTTACCTGTTCTTAAATGATCCTATTGAACTTGAAGACGTTCAACATTATATGTTCCTCGTTTCGTCCTTAGAACTTCCTTGGACATTGCCAGGCGATCACAAACATAGTCCTCTTAAAGAATCCTTGCTATTAGAACCATGTCCCTATACTAACTTAGACATAAATCCACGAGAAACTGACAAGGATGTAATGTTGCCATCCGAAATGGAAAGATAATGATACGGAAATGAATTCATCATACTTGTCATATAATGAGATGTTCGGATGGACATATCGTAAGATAAGTTAAATCATCTTGAAACGTCTTTGTGGATGCTTGGATTTGCTTCACTTGGATACTTCATTGAAATTACCTACACATTTAAACTTTGGTAACGCAAAAATATGTTTACTCTCAAAAAGAGGGAAAAAATATCATACACCACGACATCTAGTGTATAGAATGTTGACAAAATTCTAGTACATGTATAAGACAAAGAGATATTTGAATCACTATGTTGTCCTGATCCTTTTCTGATTGAGACATAACTTGTTGAAATGCGCATATAGTATACTGAAATTTTACTATAGTTCAGTATTGACAATTTTCTGATTTATCTATTTGATGTGATTGGTGTGATATTTCTATAGGAGAAGTTTTGTCTTCGTACGCACAAGATGTCAATCTCCTTTTTGCAATTCTCATCTTCAGACTGTTTGTTTGCTTGATTTCTTTTGGCATTGTTTTCTATTATATGATCATTAGATTGGGGGTTTTGTTCTTACCGTTGTAATTTTTTATCAATATTTGAAACCATCACAATTTTCCTTCCTCTTCTGGCTACCATGCTATCTATTGACTCACATTTTGATTCTTTTCCACCTTCAATCCTGCTCATTTTACATTTCAAACAATCTCAAGCAACACATGGTTCGAAATGACAAAGGAAATACATTGTTTGCATTTCTGTAATTATATGTAACTTGCATATGGAATGAATAAATATGTTTAAACTAAAGGAAATAACCGATTGTATATAATTTGGAATTTCTTCTAGCTATCTGTGGCGGTGAAATTTTCAAAGAGAATGGGCAGCTGACCAGCCCTAACTACCCTGATGATTATAAACACAACAAGGAGTGTATCTGGAAAATAACAGTGGAGGATCAGTACTCTGTAGCCCTCAAATTCCAGTCGTTTGAGGTAAACAATTTCCTAGAAATATAATTACACAACCGTTAGAGTTATCCTCCTTAGAATATGAAATACAAATCTAGGTATCATTGTTGTAATTTATAAAAACACACAACACTGTAATCTTTTTTTATGAACGAAAAGTTTTTGTAATTTCTAAGAAATGGGAAAAAAGTAAAAAAGCAGATATTTTGTTTACGCGATATATCACTGTCAAGGATGGGGAATACCTCATATATACATTTTGAGGAGTGATATAATCACTCAAGAAATATAAATCAAAGTAGGGAAGACATCAACAAAAATAGAGAAGGTCATTCACCTTTCAGTTAATGGTATCGTTATCAGAATAACTACAGCATGTTAACCCTCCAACTTATAAATAAGTTTCAGTGTTCAGATAAATGTCATATTCAACAATTTGTAGACAAGGTCCTCATGGACTCCTTTCTTAACACCAAAATGAGGCACTATCAGACTGTGTGAACACGGCAAATACGAACAGTATCTTGACTATCAGAAACTCTTTTAACGCCCTTGTCAAGTTGATTTTTTTTCTCAAATATTGCAAACAAAAGAAAACTTCGAAAATCCATTTTTCGTTTTTTTTTATATTATCATGCAATTCATCTTCACGAATAAATTTCCGTACAGCCATTCTTTAAATCGCGGTATACATACAACTTACTTATAACTTAAAAATATACAATATTGGTATTTTCATTCAACCATGCATCCTGTTTTTGCTGATTATAGATAGAGAATCACGACAACTGTGTTTATGACTACCTGGAGATAAGGGACGGACATGAAGATAACTCACCTCTGATTGGTCGATTCTGTGGCTATAAAATCCCCGAAGATATCAAATCTACTGGAAACAAACTTTACGTCAAATTTGTCTCTGATGGATCCGTGCAGAAACTTGGATTTTCTGCAACATTTATCAAAGGTGAACATTTCAGTCATCTTAAATTTTCTCTCAAGAAAATTGATTGCACACAGACAGACTGATAAGAAAAACGTCTGTGCATGAATTGTATCGTACGAGAATTCAAGATCTGAAGATTGTATTAGATGTTCTCATTTATAGGTTGAAGTTAATTGCTTTATAATTCAAAAGCTTTTGAAATGTACAAATTCATGTATTCTTCCTTCTGTCGAAATTTGTTTTTTTTTTCATAATTCGTACTTTATTACTTACTTGTAAGGCCGATTTTCCCTGAATCCCTATTTACAGAGTATGATGAGTGTGCCACAGACAGACATGGATGTGACCATATATGTGTAAACACCCTCGGCAGCTTCAAGTGTGAGTGTAAAATAGGATACGAACTGCACTCAGATGGGAAGAAATGTGAAGGTCAGTTATCAAAATAGAATCATGCTTCTTTTTACTAATGACTTTCTGATTAACGTTTCAAACGGATATGTAGTTTTCTAAAGTAAGCATTTTGATTTATATTAACATAATGCTACCATATTTCTTTTCGAATGACAAATATCGATCATGACCATTTCCCAATATACAGTACAATGACAAATATGGATAATGACCATATCCCTGTCTACAGTACAAAATCGATAATTCAGAAAATCAGAAACCGAAGGCATACAAAATCAGGATAAAACAGGAACCAAAGCAAACAAAAACAAAAACCTCCACCATATGAAAAGAAGCGAATATTGATAATTTAGAAAATCATAAACCAAAGGCATACAAATTCAGGATAAAACATGGAATAAAGCAAACAAACAAACAAGTTATAAGATCTGTTTAATTCATCAAATTTAATTAGATTATGTCCCTCATGACAGATGCTTGTGGTGGATACATGGATCAAGCCAATGGTAGTATACAGAGTCCCTCCTTCCCTGACCTCTACCCTTCTAACAAGAACTGTGTATGGCAGATAGTAGCACCAGAACAGTACCGAATCACACTCAACTTCTCACACTTTGACATGGAAGGAAATAATGTAAATATATTCTACTCAGACATTTTTTTTTTGCTAAAATCTATTGCAAAAACTTAATATACTTTCTCTTGGCAGCCACTTTTTCAGAGATAAATAGGCGTTAACAAACAAGTCAGTCTTTTAAAATATGTGTTGGGTGTACTAAATACCATATTTTCCCATCATATCCATCAGTGTATGCATTTCTGCCCTGCAATAATCTTATGTCATTCTGGTTTGTTTTACCTAGCAAGACTGTGAGTATGACTCAGTGCGTGTCAGCAGTGGTGTGGGTCGGGATTCCGTCACGCATGGTATCTTCTGTGGTTCAGCCCTGCCAGCTTCTATAACATCAGAGAGTAATATGCTAAGGATCGAGTTCAACTCTGACAACTCTGTTCAAAAAACCGGATTCCAAGCCCTATTTTTTACTGGTTTGTATAAATTTATTGTTGGTCCCCTTTATTTTGATGTAATATCATTAGAGTCGGCTTGAACTCACAAATTCTTTCTTTAAATGATCAAAAGTGTTACCCGTCTCAAAATTTAAAAAATGTAATAATACTGAGTGATAAACGCATAACAAACAATGTAGAAATGTTCTCGACAGCAGAATTTTTTTAAATGTTTTATGTCATTCTTTATCTTTGGTCAATTTAGAGTTTGTCTCTTCTTGTTGTTATTTTCCTTACCAGATTTGAAATTAAATCAAATCGATGTAATGTTGTGATTTGTTTTAAAGTTACGAATGATTTCACAGGGATTTATCTGACTAAAACGAAGTTTTTACCGTAAATGGGTTTGAACATCTATATATTACTTGTGTAAATTATCTCTCAAAGTTTTGTTTTATAGACGTTTTTATTTTCGGATACACACGATTTCGGTTAACTTCGTAAATCGGTTTTTTTTTTAATATACAGAATGTAGAAATTCGTCACATACTCAGGTCAGAGTGATAACGCTTCCACGATCAGCCAATCAATTGAATGAATTTTACAACGTGGGATGTCTACGGAACTTGTAGTAAACCACGTGTATAATTTCGCTTATTCACTAGGTCGTAAATTTAATCTCACGATAGAAAAAAATAATAAATTACTTACTTGAGGTTCTACTAATATTTATCAAATTGTAAATAAAAGGTTTATCTCGTATGTAGATATAGTATATTGCGTTCAAATATCCATGTGAAATGTGGAAAATCGAACATGTTCAAATGAGTACAATGTGCATGTCGCTTGAATGGAAGGCAGGTGTATCCTGGTACACATGTGCGATTGTTTACCATTTAGTCATGATTTTCTGCTTTTTTTATATTTGATATGAACTGAATATATATATATATATATATGTATCAAAATATTTTGAATATATATAGTTTCTCGTCCGACGTCAGTTTCAATGTCACAGTCTGTCCAATGACCAGCCAATACTAATTTTACTCTCTTTTTATTGTTTATTACATTTTCCCCTCCGATTCTTATATTACTGTTTGACGATTCCTTTTCGTCCCATGTGTTATCCGCCGCCATTTTGTTTTGTTTTGTTACAGTAATAGCCTTGTGCTTACACGTGTTCGCATTCGTTCTTCTTCGGAGAAAACCAGGTTATATTAGGGTACCCATAAGCAATTTTTTAGCTAGTTTCTAATTTTCAAGTAAACTAGGCTAGCTTCCATTAAAAATTTGACAAAATAATTTATTAATGGTTTGATCTTGACAAGACCTAATGTAACTTTAATCTCAAAGACTGTCCTCATTTTTCCATTATAGACAAGGATGAATGTGCAGTAAATAACGGTGGATGTCAACATATATGTAAGAACACTGTAGGAAGCTATGAATGTGCCTGTCATAATGGATTTACACTGCATGAAAACAAACATGACTGCAAAGAAGGTTAGTTGTACTATAGTCAGTCATTTCCTAAGGAATCAGTTTCTAAAGATCTATAATGCTTTTTTGATAGAACAGATGTACATGTATATCAATTATATATACCCCGTCATTTTGGAGGGGTTTGATGAAAGATGTTTTTTTTTTTCTACAATTGTTTTGCAGTCTTGAATGTGTACATAATGTTGAACATGATGTTGCTTTATGATTGACAGGTGGTTGCCAACACAAGATCAAGGACCCTGTTGGTGAGATTAGCAGTCCAAACTGGCCAGACTTCTACCCAAGCCGCAAGGATTGTGTGTGGCAGTTCACAACCACCCCTGGACATCGTGTAAAACTGACATTCATGACATTTGAACTTGAGCCTCATCAGGAGTGTACCTACGACCATATTGAAGTATTTGATGGCAATGATATTAACTCACGTAGCCTGGGAAAGTTTTGTGGCAGCAAGCTACCGCATCCCATAGAGTCTAGCACTAATCAGATGTATATGGTGTTTTACTCGGATGCTTCTGTCCAAAGGAAAGGATTCCATGCAACACACAAAACAGGTAAGCACTATTTTGTGTTGTCAGCCTTTTACTTCCTCTCTTCCTTCCTTCAAATTTATAAGATATATGTATGTTATTTTAATTACACCAATAAATACATTTGAAGAAATGAATGTGTTTTTACATTCAAATATATCAGTGTCTGCTCAGGCAGCATCATAATAATCTTTTTACTTATTTTCCTCAAAGTATGTGGAGGTCGTTTGCTTGCCTCAGACACACCCCAGTACCTTTACTCCCACGCCAAGTACGGTGACCAACACTACGACAATAAGATGGAATGTGAATGGAGGATAACTGCAAAGGGAGGAAAGCGCGTCAAATTCTACTTTGTCTCCTTTGAAATAGAAGATGAAAGTGACTGCGGGTAATTGTATTGTGCATTTGAAAAAGTCTCCTTTTTATACTATTGTTTTTAAAGAGGTCATATTCATGTTTTCTCGAAGTTGGTATTAACAATTCAAAATACGTCGATTTTATTTGTAATTTATATTTCTTTTAGCTACGACCATGTTGACATATTTGATGGAGAGAATGACACAGACCACAAAGTGGATAGATACTGTGGAAGCAAGGTAAATTATCTCACAGAGCCAAAAGTATATGCCACATCATTTTAAAGTTATTACAGTTATTTGAATACAATTTGGAAAACTGTTTGCTTGTGAACATGGAAGTAATTGTAGTTTTCTTTTCATATTCTTCGATATAGTGTTACGAACATAAATGAACTCATATATTTCAGTTACCTGGAGAAATAATTTCAACAAGTGGTTTGCTGTTGGTTAGATTTAAATCAGATGACACTATCAATTGGAAAGGTTTCTCAGCAGTGTACGTAGAGACAGATCCTGGTAATATAGGTAGGGTCAAACCTACAACATGAAGGGGATCAGCAAGGGAAACATAACAATTAATTACCTCAGTAAAACTTGTTTCACTGGAAGATATTGTGATAGAAAGCTCTCATGGACTAACGTCTCAGCTCTTTTGCATCTAGAATACAAGTGAATGAGGATGTATGCATCTTATATTTGTTGTGAGAAGATTATTAGTACATGGGATGATATAAATAATGTCTATTTCATTTATGTTTTATAGTATGCAAAATCGGAAAATTTAGTAAAAATTTGAACAGTGATACAGAATTTTCAAATGTCTGATGACAATTGAAGATATAGCTCATGCCAAAAATCGACAGATACCAGATTAAAATGAATTGTATGAGGATATTTTTCATTGCAATTTATTGCACAAAATATGTTCTTATATTTTCTAAAATGAAAAATTAATAAGAAATATCGATGAGACAAAAAAGTTTGAAGTAGCATACTGTATCAAAGACATAAGACTAAAAGATACCTGACAAAGAAAATGGAACACGTTTTCAGTTTGTTATTTGTTTGTGACAAAAGCGCCATTTTTTCTTTACTTTGAAAAATTCGATTTCATTATTCATAAAGTTACTATAATTTTGAATTGAGAAATCTTTGAAAGATGTAGAACAAGACCTATTTATGCGAGGGTTGTTTCTATACTTTTACTAAAATAATCATATATTCAAGACTCCACCCACTTGTCAGATTAAGCAATTAAAGACTCACTCCTACATTGAGTTATTGAATAAGTCGAGCAGTATTTATCCAATGTAACAAACATGGAATGATAATTGTTGTGCAGATTCTCGTTGTTATTGACACTCATGATCTCAACTAATATTTATATTGTTATTTTAGTGCTAAGATCCTCCTTAATAAAGCAATGCGTTTAATCAGTATTTTAATTTCAAATTTTCTGCACAATGTCACCAAATTCATTGAAATATTTATATGAAAAAAAAAGCATGCAATGAGCTTTGCTTGTTATTAATATTTATTTTCTAATTAACACAGTTATATTCCCACAGACATGTGGTATTTGATAACTTTAATTGAGAAGTCATCAGACGAGTCAAATTGCCTTTCATAGTGGTGATACTGTACGTCAGATATGCATTATTGTCAATAAAACTGTAAAAGGCAGACTTGTTTACACTGCATCAACCTCCAACCAAAATAGCCTCTTATTTAAAAGTATGTCTAGATGATTAAATACAAAATGTATTATAATGGACAAAAATGTATTTTTTGTTTTTTTTCTGTATTCATTTTGTTTTATCAACCTGCCATCTATAACTGGACAGTATTACCCATATCTGTGTATTATCATGTAACTCTGTATAAGGAACATGATCAAGTAAGGTATACCACTATAAAAAGAAACTTATATTATGTATATACATGTTATATGATTAAATTAACTTTGTTTTTAATACTATTGTATGAATTTCTTCATGTATCACCAAGTATTCACATTGTTGTATTGTTGTACTGAATTTGTTGAATATAAGAATTAATTTCAATTGAATAGATCTTTGATGATGTTGATTTTATATCTGTATGTTTGTTACACGTTGTTACATTTCTTCATTTGTTGTGCACGGAAGTTCAAGACTTATGATAATTAATCATTATGACAGGACTGAGGATCAACGCTTAATCAGAGATGAGATGTAATGCACTTATGTTGTATGAATTACTTTTTTGTTATATCTATATTACTATGACATATATATTGTCACTAATTTAATTATATTTGTTTGAAAGGAAATTGATTTCATTTAAATTGGATACAAATAGAATAAATTTTTAGTCAGTAAAATTGTAATTTCCATAAAATATCATTGTTATTTTTTATCTGGGTGTGTCATAGTTGCATCTTTAAAGTAAATCAGGATTATTTAAGAAACATGAGGTTAAGGAAATATCACCATTTATATATATAAGTATTCGTCAGTGTGAAACTTGTCAATTTTCGAGTTGCATGTTTAATGTCTTCATATTAATTAGCATCATTTTAGAGCAGATAAAACAGCATGGACCAGACATGCACGACGTCCGTCAGATTTCACACTCCGGACTTCGCACTTTTAGGGGCTATATTAGAGAAATTACAATTTACATTTGTGACACTATTCGTCCAAATTGCGAACCCTTCTAACATTAAAAATGTCTCATTAAGTTTTGCACAGAATGGTTTCTAACTTAAATAACGGTCATTTTCTAAGTTTCTGCGACGTCGTTGTTGATTTTTCATCTTCTAAGTTTCCGTAATAAAACATAGGATATCCGTTATAATGAAGCTGTTGTCCACCTCGTTTGTTGAGAGCTGAGAGCAGGAAGATCGTTTGCTTGTTTATGACAATTGATGCGCTGTTCTGCAGGACTTATAGTTGAGTGGAAAATGGGGAAAACAAAATTACAAAACATATTATCTTTTGATTCTTAATGAAAATTTTTATTGTTTTCTTCTCTGATGTTTTATACAACTGGAATGTAAACATTCTTGATTAAAAGAAAGTTGTCCAAGTATGAGATTGATTAAGAACACATAACCTGATTAGAAACCTTAATGAGTCTCAATACGTTATTGTTAATTGATATAAAGCATTTTATTCATTATAAAAAATTAATTAAGCAGCACAACGTCGGATAGGAAGATTCAAGATATTCCTCAGATTTGTTCCCGATCAAATTTACAGGCTGAACATATATGCATTGAAGACAACAAATGGAAAACTCCCGGAGACGTATAGTAAGAATTCTCTCTCTCAATCTCTCTCTCTCCTTCTCTCTCTCTCTCATAGGCTGAAAGCACGGTATATTTTCGATGGCGTAAAAACCGAAAACAGTTTAACAATACTTTTCCATTTCCTTACATCATTTTCGGCTTCAGTATTCTTGTAAACATCAAATATTACCTATGTGTTTACCATACAAATACAGAGAATGTGCAATTCGTATCGAAAAAGAGAATTCTCTCAAACACAATGAGGTATGTTATCCAGGATGAGTCGGCATCTGATGCTTGCAAGCAAAATCCATGACATCAGTCAAGTAGTTGCAGGGATTTCAGAAAATTGTACATCCAATTATTGTCCTTCGTTTGGACAAGAAATTAATTCCCCATTCGGGACAACAGTGTGTAATTTTGTGTTATATTTCTTCAGCGACAATTTTAGTTAATTGGACTTCTTATAAAAAAGTATGTCATAATAGTATTAGCTAATATATGAACTTTCAAAAAAGCTAAACGAATTTAAAGAATTAAAATCCTCTTTTGAAGATTTAAAAGAAAAAGAATGAAACTAAGGACAGTAATGTTTATTCTTTTGGCTATATGGCTTTTGTTTAATTCCTTCCTGCTTGAGCAATTCCGTGTCATCATCGATGATAAATCTTAGAAAGAATCTTATGATAAATTAAATTATGTGTATAGGTTTCAGGGCTCCTTTGTACACTAATCCTGGCATTGCTCCTTAACTGCATGAGCTGTCAATCCGTAACAGCGGGCATAGAAACAATATGCGATTATAAAAAGAGGATGGAGAATTACATAGGTATGATTTTATTTTCATTTTTCTTGACGTTATCCCAAGAACTGTTCACAAAACACAATTATTTGCAAAGTTAAAAAAATCGATTTAAAACGATTATATTAATAGAATGGGCTAATAAAAATCAGAAGAAAGGAGGGGATATCCAACAACACCAGGTTGCAGCACTCCCGGCAAAACTCCAAACACCCTATGCACAAGCAAAGGGTAGACACGCACAGAAAGAGACGTAAAGGGACAAGGAACACCAACTCACACCATGGAAACATTAAACACAAAAGACCACACATAAACCAACGATACCAATGGCAACTGGTGCCGAAAGTACAGGTTGCTTCAGGTTTTCTTTCACAGTCGACATATTTCAAGATATTTTGATATTTTGCCGGGAGTGCTGCAACACCAGGTTGCAGCACTCCCGGCAAAACTCCAAACACCCTATGCACAAGCAAAGGGTAGACACGCACAGAAAGAGACGTAAAGGGACAAGGAACACCAACTCACACCATGGAAACATTAAACACAAAAGACCACACATAAACCAACGATACCAATGGCAACTGGTGCCGAAAGTACAGGTTGCTTCAGGTTTTCTTTCACAGTCGACATATTTCAAGATATTTTGCTAATAAAATAATCCATCTTTCTTTTCATACTATACAAATTGAGTACAAATTGCGTACATGTGTAATTGTTTTTCCCGACACAAATATTTTTGCTCTCTAATTTATCTCGCAAAAAAGTTTTCACTACAATATGCTATCTTATTTGTTTATAATCTATTACTCCTTTCGTTCTTAAATACTTTAATATGAATACCTACGATGATGTTTGTCAGTACATTCACGCAACCATTATCTGAAAAGAAGGAAGGGGATCTCTAACAAGACTCGGTTGCAGCACCAACAACAAAACACAAAAACACCCTATATGAAAACACAGTAGAAAAACACAGAAAGAGACACAAAAGGGAATAGGAACACCTATCACAACATTGAAACATTAAACGCAAAAAAATACAAATAAGCCAACGACACCAATGGGCAATTGTGCCGACTTAGGATGTTTGTCTGCCACGTCAGAAGTAAATGGTGTGGTTATCCGGATTACATGCGGACAACGGACCCAAATTTTCCGATTACTCAGAGATCTTGAAGAATTCGCAGTTGGAGCGTTAAAATAACCTCTTCACCGTTAGATGACAACACAAACAGGACAGCAAAATACAGGGGCCCAAGCAGCACAAAGATGAATATATAAATGCGTATAAAAACAGGCCGTACGAAGTACGTACAGTCCGTGCTCTGCCGGTGACCGGCTGTAGTGAGCGCAAGCATATAATCACCCGAGGAGTCCGACCGACATTCAGAGAAGAAATGTGGTCAAGGCCCTGTCTTTTCTAACGAGAATTGGACAGGGTCAGTCATAGAAATAATAATGTCGAAGGGTTCCAACTCTATACCTTCTTGAAGAAAATTCCAAAGCAATTTCCATGCACCAGACACGTGTTTCGAATATTAAATTCTCATCAGTGATGCTTCTAGCGGAGCCGCCAAAATCATTTCAGTAGCGCCCTCTTTAATTTTTTGAATTAAGGTTTGTACATTTACATTACAGAGAGTGCACGGCTCCAAATTTCCTGTAGGGTTGATTCAATAGCATATCCAAATAAAATATATGTTCAAAATAGCATTGAAGGGATGGTGCTAAGATGTTAAACTCCTTTAATTTCGATGATATTTATCGGTGAAATGGCTAGTTTACGAAATAGCAAATAAAAAAAGTCACAAAACCTGACAGGGAATAGGCGAATCCACTGGCAGAAATTGTTTTTATCTCGAGGTAATAACTATCTTCAAGAGGCAGCGTCAACCTTGCCCCTCGGGATCGCCGAAATATTTTTCTTTCGGGGTGCTTTACCTCGGTAAAGGTAAATATTATATAGTGGATAGCCGTCCACAGGAGACACAAAGAGCACATTGGTCTCTCCGTATTAAGGCACGGTCCATTTGATATTCTGGGGGGGGGGGGGCTTGGGTTTTTTTTCGAAAAAAATAATTTTGCTCTGAATTTTGGTGAAAAAAATAGATTTGCTTATGGTGTGACAAAAAAAAAAATAATATTGCTCTTACAAGTAATCTGAATTTAAGGAATAACCATAAAATTCGCCTAAAATTCCCGAAAATTTTTCGGCTTGCTTCGCTCGCCGCAGTTTTTACTTTCTATGAACATATTTTGGCTCGCTTCGCTCGCCATAATTTTCTTCTGTAATGGCAAGTTTGTACTTGAAAATATCAAAAGAATGCATGACACAGCACCATTAAAATGCTTAAATACATTATCAATATAACTCATTACTATTAATAGATACATGTATCACCATATAGTGTCTAATTTTATATACAAGCTTGGAAGAAGAAATTAAATAGTTTTTCACTAGTTTTCATTTCTACATGTAAAAACTTGCATATCAGGCCTTCTAACATGTTACATGACTTTATATACATTTTGTTAACTAAAAATTATATATCGCATATTGTAAAAATTTTTCATCTCTCTCAGTTTAGAAGTGAATACAAGTTTTACATAAAAATAATGTTTGGAGTAATTTAAGTAAAAATAAAGAATTTCTATTGAAAAAAACACAAACATTCTTATTATTCACATCAATTGTTATAAAAAAAATTTCCTTGCTCCAACTTTGCATGAAAAAAATAATTTTGCCACGGTCCGGGGCGAAAAAAATAATCTCGCTCCGACAAAAAACACAAGCCCCCCCCCCCCCCCCCCCAAGAATATCAAATGGACCGTGCCTAATGTGTTTCAAACTTTATGCTTTGGTGTGTCTGGTGCGGGTGTCGTTATCTGCCTCGTTATCCCTGTTGATTGTAGAAGATGTTTTGTCAGACGTTCGTTGTTTGTTGCATCCGGTGGGTGTGATCCGCTGTGATCAGTACAAGGTTGTCGTCTTGGTGGTTATATCTCGATTTCTTTTTATCTTATTAACCCGAAACATGGTCCATGCTGCAAATTTATCTGTTCTTAAATGATGCTATTGAATTTGAAGACGTTTAACATTGTGTATATTGCTTTGTTGATTTGGTATCATTTTGTGGATGTCAAGATTAACATATGTCCATTGTAAGGTTGGTCTCTACCTGACCGTTAATTTTTATTTCCCAGATGTTCTTATGGTTGAATCCAAATACTTTTACATTAAACATTCACTACTCAACAATACGTGTTGCTTAACGTGCCAAATCGTGTAGACCAAATATCGGCGGACTTTGAGGGGTTACCCTTGTTTATATTATATATTACTTTTCAGAAGGCGTATTTTATACTAATATTTGGCCTTTTTCTATAGGTAACACGGTGATGACAAAATCTATAAAAATGTTGAACTGTGAATCCTTGTTAGATGTTCAGCTGTGCACTTATAGAAAAGAATGTCGAAATTGCCAGAAATAGGGGTTCCTTTATCTTTGAAGTTGTATCTTGATCCTAAACAAAATTGGATATAAATACATTATCTTATGAAATTATGCAAAATAAAGAAATTGTATCAGTTTATTTTACAAAAAGGTGGATATACAGTCAATTTCATAAGTCGAAACTGCAATGAAATTATAAGGGGATACCCCATGTGTTTGGCAGCATATCATTCTTAGTTTCATCTTAGAATATCGTTTTATGTGCTGTATTTCTTCAATATTACTTATCTCAATAAATCAAAACAAAACAATTAAACATGAGCTAAAAATAATGAACTTGAAGTGGTTAAAAGCTTATACTGAATAATTCTTATTTCGTAAATTTAAAATGTGCAACGGTACCTAAAAGTGTATAGGGATCCATCTTAAAAGCTTTATCTTCCTTTTACTTCTATTTTTTTTATCATTTTCGCAATACACAAGGAATTTGTATTATATAGACATAGTACATGGGATACAATGACATCTAAATTTTCTTTATGCATCAGATATGCAACTACGACACACACATAAAAAACAGTATTCCGTTAAAATGAGAAGAAAAGAAAAAATACCCTGAAGCATTATCCTCTTCGCAGCACCTCACATTATTATTGCACATAAATGGCAACAAGAAAACAACAACAAGAAAACAATATAGAAAACTTGTACAACAAGTTATCACCGACGGAGACACTACAGCACGTAAATGGACACACACAACATTTCAAACAAATACATCCCTGTAGATGTACCTCTAAGCAATGAATGAAGCAGAACTGATTTATTATTAATTTCCTTTCCAATTAAGGCATAGATGTGTAAAAACTAGCTGTCTTCATAAAAATTCAAATTTTGGTCTTCTTTGGCGAAGTTATTCATTTAAGTGGCGCTACCAAAAATGACTTTCAAGTTTACATGGGAACACTGTGGAGATTATTTGAAATGCATGTATTATGTTGCTCTGAAATTTCATGATAGAACATATATTTCAATTGTTAAACGTCTTCAAATTCAATAGCATCATTTAAGAACAGATAAATTTGCAGCATGGGCCAGACAATATTGACAATTCATACGTATGTATGGTGATGGTTATGTTATATTGTTGTCTCGTTGACTTCGTTTCTTTGTTCACTTTTGACTCATGTGTATGTGTTCCGCTGATATCATTGGAATGTCGTCTTATTTGGATATCCTCTTTATATACATACAAAATACAAACAAAGTAATATGTTAAAGACATGCGTACTTGAAACGTTGTTCAAGAATGTAACGGGTTGTGACACTTCATACTTTTTTAAACTGAAAGTTGTTCATCTTTTACAGAAAACCTACATGGATGTGTTGCTGATAAACATGGATGTTCGCAGAGGGGTAAAAAAAAATATCCCAATATATTTTCAAAAATCGACTTCAGTTTACATGCTCTAATCACATCGCATAAAAATAACATATTATGAGTTCTTCTGAAAGATTAGCATTCAAAACACTTGACATGCGTTTTATGCGTTTTTATGTACATGTATTATTTAAAAAAAGGTGTAAATTGGAGTTCCTTAAAATAATGCCTGGTCAATTAAGAGCCGTTGCTTGTATCATATATTTTTTTTAAACAAATTTGAATTTTAATAAAATCGAGGAAATGTTGTAGTTCGATCATCTGTACTATTGTTATATGTTATATTGTTATCTTTTCCCATTATAGATAAGGATGAATGTGCAGTATATAATGGTGGATGTCAACATATATGTAAGAACACTGTAGGAAGCTATGAATGTGCCTGTCATGATGGATTTACACTGCATGAAAACAAACATGACTGCAAAGAAGGTTATTAGTGCTACCATTTGTCTATTCTTAAGTAAATGTCAGTTTCTAAAGATATACAATGCTTTATTGATAGGACAGATATTTGGAGGAGTATGGTGGAATATTGTTTTGCAATCTTGTATGTGTATATGTTGTTGAACATTATGTTACTTTATGATTGAGGTTGCCAACACAAGATCGAGGACCCTGATGGTGAGATTAGCAGTCCAAACTGGCCAGATTTCTACCCAAGTCATAAGGACTGCTCGTGGCAGTTCACAACCACCCCTGGTCATCGTGTTAAACTGACCTTCATGACATTTGAACTTGAGCCACATCCAGAGTGTACCTATGATCATATTGAAGTATTTGATGGCAATGATATTAACTCGCGTAGCTTGGGAAAGTATTGTGGGAGCAGGCTACCACCTCCTATAGGATCTACAACTAATCAGATATATATGGTATTTCAATCCGATGCTACAGTCCAAAGGAAAGGATTTATTGCAACACACAAAACATGTAAGCTATCTTCTTCTGCTTTTCATGTCTTATTCTATGGTTTACACTTATGTAAACGTCTTCAAATTGAATAGCATCATTTAAGAACAGATAAATTGGCAACGTGGACCAGACACGTTTCGGGTACTTAACCCTCATCAGTGATCCTAAATCTAAACAATGTAATATGCCAAAAAATATGAAAGTTACAAAGTCGAAAAGGTGTACCGAAAGACGTAGCCGGATGGGTGGGATATGATGCTACAGGACCCACGTTTTAGAAATTTCAAGAAATTTTGATAACAGAAATTTAGAATGCGTTGAAGAAACGATCAACCGAAATTTATCGAACTTGGCTTCATGTGCTCCGGGGAGTCCTGGTCCACCAGCAGTGACACTCACCAAGTGGTATAAATTTAAACGTCTTCAAATTGAATATGTCCATCTTTTTCTGTTTTGTTTGGACCTATAAGTGGTTTGTTTATTTTTCTACATAAATGAATATATTTGTAGAAATTTGTCGTGGTATTTAAGTGCCTTTTATGTTCAGGCATCATCATAAATACCTTCTTTGGTTTGTCTTCTTTTAAGTATGTGGAGGGCGTTTGCTTGCCTCAGACACACCCAAGTACCTTTACTCCCACGCCAAGTACGATGAACTAAACTACGACAATAACATGGAATGTGAATGGAGGATAGCTGCAAAGGAAGGAAAGCGCGTCAAATTCTACTTTATCTCTTTTGACATAGAAGATGAAACTGACTGCCGGTAAAAGTATAATGCCTTTAAAATGTTAACTTTGTACATTCTTATCCTGAAAGAAGTTTACCAGAGAAGAATCATAGATCAGGAGTCAAAGATGAAGGAGAATGTGGCATTATTGTGATAATCTCCATTAACAAGGCAATCATGAACCCCCGAATGTAGGCAGGGTCAGGTGTATAGGAGCAGTGAGCGTCTTCTGACTACATGCAACATCCGACATCAATGCCAAGTAGAAACGTGTCAAATCCGGTTATGTCAAAATAGGTAAAAGACAGTCAATTTGAACGGTCGCACTCAAGACCATAGAACTTCCTCAGTGACATCTAAAGTCGTTCCCAAAATGACCTCGAGTAAACAACTGATGAGCCTCTTTGCCCTAAACATGAAATTTTCATACTTAGAACATGCTCTTGCATAGCATATTAGTTGTGAAATGAATAAGCCGTAGGCAGGCGAGGAGGGAATGATGCTGCTCATATGAAGGGGAAGTTTGTGATGGTGACATTAAAATAGTCACGTTTGTCATAAAGAGAGGTGTACAAATGACCGTTGTCACTGATCGATAGTAGTATGTCTAGTTAGGAGGCGGAAGTGATGCTCTCTTTGATTTCAGATCACTGGAAAATATGGCACCAAGGTTATCCTGAAAGGTTAGATCATAATTGATGGAGAGTACGTCATCAATGTATCTGTAAGCCCAGTTGAACTGCGGTGCTGTTTGAAAACACAGACTGTATGCATTCTGCCTCGAATGAAGAAATAAATATGTCAGCTATCACAGTTTGTGCTTATTGGAATTCCAACGGTTTGTTGGAATATTTGGCTTCCAACAGCAACGAAAATATTGTCTATCAAAAATTCCAGCAATTTGATGATGTCGTCTTCAGTGTACTTCTGGTTTGAATCAGATTGTTCCTTGACAAAATAAGTGTCTAGACGTTCTAAAACGAGGTAATTGTATCTGCAATTGCCACTTTTGCAGACGAAAGATTATTTTCCATTATCGAAGCCACCCTAGTTTTGAGTTTGGTGGTGCACGTAGTGGAAAAATTGAAAGATTTAATGCCTGTAATGTGGTTGAAAGTCGGTGATTTGAGATGGTCTAACAATTCTTTTGAGGTTTTGAGGACCCACTTCTAGAGTATGCCGTATCACAATACCTCCGAAGACCGTCTTTAATGTGAATGAGAATTTTCGTAAGCAAATATAGAGAGGCTTTGTAGAACACCTGGATGAACAAATCATGAAACGCTTTTTTATGGATTCTGTTGCATCTTATGAATCCAGTATAAGTATGATAATTCAAAATAGAATTCATTTGTAGGTATACCAAATGAATTAAGCACATATGTGTGGTTGTCTGAACGTTTTTTGATGGAGAGTTAAGTCGTCGTATGTTTGATTTCAAGATGACGAATTGAGCCCTATTTCTTCCTTGATACAAAAGAAACTTCAAAACACCCAATGCAAAAAAAACACAGAGCAGACGTCCACAAAAAGAGACGCAAAAGAGACAAAGAAAGAAAGGACCACGTAAGTAGCAGACAGTGAGGTTATCCTTGATTTCGTGCGCACAGCCCTCCCATTTTTCCGATTACCCAGAGTTAACGAATAACGTACAATTATGATGTAAAACAACCTCCTTATTGTTAGATGAACACACACAAACAAGACCGTAAAATGCATAGGCCCAAGCAACACAGATGAATATGTAAATGGATATAAAAAGAGGACGTGCGAAATACAGTCCTTGCTCTGCCGACTGTAGCGAACTCATAAATGTTATCACCCAAGGAGTCCGACTGACATTCAGAGAGGACAAGTGGTTGGGGCCCTGTCTTCTCTAAAACGGTTTGGACAGGGCCCGTCATGGAGTCCTGTCGTCACAGTCAGTCAGAGTGCAAGTCTTGAGAATGCGCTCGTACAAGACTATAGTTTGGTCAAGTACCAAGCCTAGTGTTCGTCATGTGACATTAGGATTAATATTCACGGTATAACAGGCGTTTGGTTATTCTGACTCATTTTCGATGGTTATGCTGTCAACCTTTGATCCTTCATATTTTGTTAATTATGTCACCATAAAATGCAGGTTGTGAAATACCTAAAGTAATATACTCTGTTGCTTTCATGGGTCCGAATTTCAAAAGAAGTTGATCATAATTTTTGTAAAATTTCCAGAAAGTCTTTACTAGTTTGTGAAAGCGAAAACCTTGACCTAAAAGTTTCTTTGTAATTTGTAAATTTCTACTATGAAAATCCAAAACATCTGTACATGCTCTAGCATACCGGATGAGCTATGAAATGTAGATTCCGTATGACGGTAATCTAGGAACATCTCCGTCAAGCCAGGGGAAATTTACTATGTTGAATCCAAAATCATCTCGTTTGTCATACACACTTGTATGAATTTTTCCATTGACAACTTTGATGTTTAGGTTAAAAAATGGTGTATCTGTGTCTGTAACGTTTGCCTTGTTTATAGTCAATTCTTGTGGATAAATAACATCTTTATACTTTTCAAATACAGGATTATCGATAGTAAGAATATCATCCATGTACCTAGAAGTACCAATGAAACATTTCACGTCATCGTGTTTTCGTTGCTTTTGAAGATTTTGAATAAATTCTTTTTGATATGTGTATAAAATAAATCTGCAACAAGAGGCGCACAATTTGTACCCATAGAAATCCCTATAACCTGCTTGTGGAGATTCTCACCAAATCTTACATAAATGTTGTCCAAGAGGAATGACAAGGCACTACACAGGTCGCTACATGTCCATGATTTGTATGATTTGTATTCTGTAGTGGAAAAGAAACCCTTTCAGATTCAGATGTACAAATTTAAGTTTTCCCCTCTCGATTATAGCACCATTTAATAAGTTTGGACAATTGATCATTAATCTTGTCGTGAGGAAGCGTGGTGTACATATTTGAAAAGTCGTATGAAGAAATCGTATTTGTTTTTTTATGTTTAATGTTTCTATGGTGTGAGTTGATGTTCCTTGTCCCTTTTGCGTCTCTTTCTGTGGGTGTCTGTTTTGTGTTTTTTTGCATTGGGTGTTTTGGGGTTTTGCTGTGGGTGCTGTAAATTTCTACTATGAAAATCCAATTCACATAATATGATTTGCACACGAAAACCAAGTTGATAGATGCTTTGTCTGCTGGAAATAAGTTTTCATGGATGTAAGATAATTCCCCGGCAGCACAGGTGTCACGAAATATGGACTCGAATCTAGTTTTTACAGATGATTTAAGTCGATGAACTCTGCGTCTAAGTAACCTAACTACTTTAATGAAATCGGAAAGAGTGTCAAAGAAAGGAGGATATCTCCAACAACACTCGGTTGCAGTACCCACAGTAAAACCCGAAAACACCCTATGCAAAACACAGAGCTAACATGCACAGAAAGAGACACAAAAGTAACAAGGAACACAAACTAACATCATATCAACACAAAAGAACACACATAAACCAACGAGACCAATAGGCAATCGGTTGCTGATTTAAGACGGCCAGCTGCCACGCAAGAAGCAAGTTCGGCTTCTTCTCTTTTTGCCCATCTTCTACATACTCTTCACAAAAGTTCAATGTGATATCCAAATTCGTACGCCATGTGAATGATATGATACCCTGTATTTAGGGCTTCTACTCGGCAAGTCTAAGCTTTTTTTACAATTATGAGATCACCTGTGAGAACGTGGTTGCAATGTTCATCTTTGAACTGAGATTTCGGCATGTACATTGCCTTAGGTCTTTGGGAAGGTTTTTTTTTAGTCTAGACACTGCAACAACACTTTCTTGTAGTTATAAATTTTGGCAGCAACGGATGTTGTAAAACTATAGGAAGTTCAGGTCGACTCTTTGTTGTTAAAGTAAGGAAGAATTTTATCGTGAATAGTTTTGTGGTTCAAGATGTTCCTCAGATTAAGGGCATCAATTCCGTTCTTTTCAAACTTTATCTACAGAAACTGACAGTTCTTGCTTTCATGAGTTGCGTCAGTAATATGCATGTTTTCTCAAATTTGGGATTAACAATTCAAAATACGTCAATTTCATTTATAATTTTATTTGTTATAGCTACGACCATGTTGACATTTTTGATGGAGGGAATGACACAGACCACAACGTGGATAGATACTGTGGAAACAAGGTAAATTATCTCACATAGAACCAAAAATAAATAAAGAAGGAAACCGAAGACGTCTCTATCCAACAGTAACTTACGATTGTTTCAATACAAGAACGGAGATCTCCAACAAGACCCCGTTGCAGCATCAACAGCAAAACACCAAATCACCCGATGCAAAAACACAAAAGACGAGTACAGAACGAGACGGAAAAGAGACACACGGCATGTAAACATCAAACACAAAAGACTACACATAAACCGACAAGACCAATGGGCAACCGGTGCCGACTTTGGGCGGTCATTTGTCACGCAAGTAACAAATGGTGTGGTTATCCTGGGTTACGTGCGCACAACCCTTTCACTTTTCCAATTACATAAAGGTCCGAAGAACGTACAATTATGGTGTAAAATATGCTGTAAAACAACCTCCTCACTGTAAGATGACATCACACAAACAAGACCGCGAAACGTAGAGGCCCAAGAAACACAGAAAAAGAGGGCATGCGTGATACAGTCCGTGCTCTGCCGGCTGTAGCGAGCTCATGTATGTAATGAGAGGAATCCGACTGACATTCAGAGAGGACAGGTGGTCGGGGCCCTGTCTTTTCTAAAGAGGTTTGTACAGGGCCTGTTATGGAGTCCCGTCGTCACAGTCAGTCAGAGTGCAAGTCTCAAGGATGTGCTTGTACAACACTAGATTGGTCAAGTACCAAGCCTAGTGTCCGTCTGGTGATATTAGGATCATAGCCACGGTATAAAAGGCGTTTGATGATGCTGACGCATTTTCGATGGTTATGCTGCCTACCTTAGATCCTTTTTATTTTGTTTATCATATCACCATAAAAGTCAGGTTGTGTAATACCAAAAGTAATGTACTCTTTTGCGTGTATAGATCCGAATATCGTTTAATTTCCATTGTCATTTTCAAGAAACGAAGATTCTGATTGGCTGAGAAATTTTGTTGATACATCGATCAACACAATTTTTCACGGAAGTCTATTTATAGCACTATTTTAGAGCTGGGGGTTCCCTCAAACACGAATGAACTCGTTGCTGAAAATAAAATTTGTAGATGTTTGGTTATCATTTCAAGGGTACCATTTCTTTACTACTTACTCAAAAATTAACAGTGCATGTAGAATTTGCTCAAACTAGTCCTTATTTCAAAGATATAGAGAGATGATCGTTCGCTGTTTGAATCATGGCGGCTGCCATAACTTGTTTTGGCAGACGTATCACTGCGAAACATTTCGACTTGGTTGATTGTTTTTAGATCCAAGTAAACAGTCTGATGCAGTTTTCTGTCCAATTTTTCTGGTGATACCTGCATCAACAGAAAAAAAATATAAGATTCATTTCTTAATTCAAAAGAAGTTGATTGTAATTTTTGTAAAATTTCCAGAAAGTCTTAACTAGTTTATGAAAGCGGAATCCTTGACCTAAAAGTTTTTTGGTAATTTGTAAATTTCTACCGTGAAATTCCAAAATATCAGCACATGCTCTAGCGTACCAGATGAGCTGCGATATGTAAATGCCGTATGATGGTAATCTTGGAACATCACCGTCAAGCCAGGGGAAATTTACTATGTTGAATCCAAAATCATCCCTTTTGTCATATGCACTTGTATGAATCTTTCCGTTTACAATGTTGATATTTAGGTCCAAAAACGGTGTTTCTGTATTTGAAAGGTTTGCCTTGTTAAGTGTTAATTCTTGTGGATAAATTTCATTCTTATATAATTCAAAAGCAGGATTGTCAATGGTTGGAATATGATCCAGATACCTAGAAGTATTATTAAAACATTTCAGATCTTTAAATTTTCTTTGCATATGAAGATTTTGGATAAATTCGTTTTCATAAGTGTATAAAAATAAATCTGCAATAAGAGGCGCACAGTTAGTACCCATAGGAATTCCTACAACCTGCTTGTATAGATCATCACCAAATCTAACATAAATATTGTCCAAGAGGAAGGACAAGGCATTACACAGGTCACTACATGTCCATGATTTGTATGATTTGTAGTCTGTCGAGGAAAAGAAACCCTTCGATTCAGATGTACAAATTTAAGTCTTTCGCTCTCGATCAAAATTCCATTAAATGAGATTAGATAATCGATCATTAATTTTGTCATGAGGAAGTGTGGTGTACATATTAGAGAAGTCGTATGAAGAAATATTATTGGCTTTAAAATTTCTAGATTTCATTTTGTCAATCACATCCCCCGAATTCTTAAGAGACCAAAATAAATTTACATCGTTCCTGTTTAGAACCGTTTCACAATATCTAGTTATGTGTTCTCTATTAGCAGTAAGTGCTGACGTCAGATTTCTAGACAAAATTGTAGTGGAACAGTTACTAGAATTAGCAATAAATCGAAATTTGTAAGGAGACTTGTGCAGTTTCGGTATACAATATAGTGTTGGGAGATCCAATTTAGAAATAGAGATATTGAATTAAGACAGTTCACTGTTATGCTTGCTTAAAATGTTAGATGCACTTTCATTGCTTTTGGTATATGTATTAGTAGACGAAAGTTCCGAAACCAAAGTTGATATGTAGTAACGTTTTCAAATGATAATGGTGTTGTTGGCTGCTTTATCAGCTGGTGCAAAGACATATTTTTCATGTAATTTACTTAGTTTGGATTTGAAATATCTTTCTGATTTGGAACATGGATTTTGAAAAAAATGAGGGTTTTTATGGAAGTTATCTATTCGAATATCCGTTATATCTAAAATGAGGTTTTTCCAGTCATTCAGAGCATGCGGTTCGACTCCTTCTGATTTACACCATCTTTTCGTATAATTATCTAAGGCTTCCGTAAGCACCTCACGGCATTTGACAAAATCTATCTTGGATGGGATTCTATACTTAGTTCTTTTTATAGAAGACCACGGAGCTGTCTGTCTTGGATAATTGAAAAGTTTGCCCATTGGTCTCGTTGATTTATGTGTAGTCATTTGTGTTTTATGTTTTTCTGTGATTTGACGTTCATTGTACTACTGCGTCTCTTTCTGTGCGTGTCATTTTTGTGTTTTACAGTGGGTGTTTTGGGAGGTTGCTGTTGATGCTGCAACTAGGTGTTGTTGGAGATCCCCTCCTTTCTTTTATATCTACACTTATTTCGTGTTGCAGTGTGGAGTTGGTAATACAATTCCCCGCGACCCGATGTTTGAAGTGTTTTATTTCAAAATCGTTCTCTAACTTGACTGTGTTGTAGTATCTTCTACGCAGGATCTTAATTTACCTTTCTATCCTCGATTATTTCATTATGGCATTTCTAAGGTCGCCTCGTATTAAATTAAAACCTTTGAGATTACCCTCTGTCACTACAGTCACGTTACCATCATCGACATTTAACAGTAATCAACTTTTTACCTCACCCAGAGTACATCTATCACCTCTTAAATTTATACCCCGTAGACGTATTACACCTACTACTCCATCTGCAGGCTCTACATTTAACAACAAACACAGAGGGTTCTCAACCATTCGCCAGTGCAATGGAAAGAGATGTTCCATTTGTCCGCTCATCAATTGCAATTCCACGATTACATCTAGTGTTAATGGGCATACGTTTAAGATCGAGATTGATAGCGACGTTGATTGATCGTATCAAGATGTCATTTATGTTATTACATGAAACGCCAGGGGATGTGGCGCCCAATATGTAGGGGAAACAGGCCAGTCCTTAAAATCTCGTTTTCGAAATCATTCATATCAGATAAGAAACTCGCGTCACAAAAAGCACAGAAATTTCCTGTACCATCACTTCTTTAAATATAAACATTCAATTTCGGATTTAAGTATTACTCCAGTTCAGTCTTTCCCAAAACTCAAAAATCTAAGTAAAACTGAAATTAAAAAACGCCGACTACAAGCTGAACTTGCCTGGATCACTAAATTACAAACTGCGTACCCCCTTGGTTTAAACGATCAAATTTACGGACAAGGAAATATTTCCTCGACCTCGACAAAGATCAATATCTTTTCAATCCGCCCTGACGCTAAACGAAAGTTTAGGTCACACGGAAAAAGGCGAAACAGAAACCTTAGAAACAGAGCTAGAATACATCGTACCCTCAGCGATCTACTTATAATTGCACGAAACGGCGGCAGACATGAACTGCTTCATGCTCTCTCATCAATACCAGCAGTTCAGTTGAAATCTATCTTGGATGAAACAGAGGTTGCATTCTTAAGAAATACTGATTGATTCAAACTTAATATCATTGTTGCATTCGCACAGAATAAACTTTTTCCTGTCATTAAAAATATTCCCCTTAGAAGACGATTCATAAAAATTCCATTTATTAACAAAGGTTTCGATCTTCTTAACATCTCTAATATTTTTCGGGATCATCGCGTCCAAAGTGCTATTCCTCAATATTTTGAGAATTTTGAACCTCCTCTTATTTGTTACAAGTATAAAAAAACCTATTCGAAATTTCGTATTTAAGGTGGCTCCCTACTCGAACCGTTATAGGTTTTTCCTTATATGCAGCATTCTGCGTATAACGTTTTACAATGGCTGGTGAGGGACGAGCCAGCGCATTGAAAAACACAGACAGAAGATCTTAAATGCCAAAAGAAGCAAAAGATGGTGCAATCTATTGAATGTCCGCACCAATCATATAGTATAATTTCTTAGTTGAAAATGTGATGAAATTATTAGGGGATACCCTTATGTTTGTAGCCATATCTTGATCATTTATAAAATTGTATACCTGTATGCAATTTTTTCACCATCTATATACATTATCGTATAAAATGATCCAATTTGAAGAAATTCCATCTGTTGTTTTTTTGCACAAAAATGTGATATACTATATATCATTTGTTGAAAATATGATAACATTATAAGGGGATACCCCTGATGTTTGGAGCCATACCTTGATCATTTCAAAAACTGTGTACCTGTATTTGATTTTTTCTTCATCTACATACATAATTTTATGAAATATTACAAAATGAAAAAAAATCATCTGTTTTTTTTTATGCAAAAAGTTGGATTTAGTACATATTCTTGGTCAAAAATGTTATGAAATTATAAGGGGGTACCCTAATGTTTGGAGATATATCATTATTAGATTTATGTTACAATATCATTTTATGTGTTGTATTTCTTCTATATGACTTCTTATCATAAAATGAAACAAAACAAATAAACATATTCGTAACATCACTGAATTTGGAGGGTTCAAATGCATATGATGGATATTTGATTTTTCTCAAATTTTAAGTGTTAGGGTACCTTTCTTTAATGTACTGTATCTTTAATGAAAACAAAATTACCTATCTATGTCTGTGTTCATTATGTCATTTTGACTATTATGTATAGAAAATAACCTTAAAATACAAAATTCATCTGTTAAATTCACGAGTAGGGACCCACCTTAACTACAATAAAGTAACATCAGATCCTAAAATTCTTTAATCAAGTCCTACTTCTTGAGAATGTGCAACTTCTGAATACCTTTATAAACCAGCTGGCCATATTGTAACAGGTGACTTTTCAATTATCCAGAACAGGCAGCTTCGCAATCTTCTCAAGAAAGGACCTAAGTACAGAATTCCATCCAAGATAGATTTTATGAAATGTCGCGAAGAACTAAAGGAAGCCTTAGATAACTACACAAAAAGATGGTGTAAATCGGAAGGGGTCGAATCACATTCTCTGAATGACTGGAAGAACCTCATATTGGATATTACCGATATTCGAATAGATAACTTCCACAAAAATCCTCATCTTTTCGAAAATCCAAGTTCTAAATCTGAAAGATATTTCAAATCCAAATTACGCAATTTACACGAAAAATATGTCTTCGCTCCTGCAGACAAAGCAGCCAACAACACCATAATCATTTGAAAACGTTACTACATATCAACTTTGGTTTCGGAACTTTCGTCTACAAACACTTATATCAAAAGCAATGAAAGTGTTCCTAACATTTTGAACAAACACAACAGTGAAATTTCTTCATTCAAGATCCCTATTTCTAAACTGGATCTTCCTACACTATACTGCATACCAAAATTGCACAAGTCTCCTTACAAATTTCGATACATTGCTAATTCTAGCAACTGCTCAACTACAATTTTGTCTAGAAATATGACGTCAGCACTCACGGTGATAAAGGAACACGTTGCAAAATATTGTGAAACTGTTCTAAACAGGAATGATGTAAACTTATTTTGGTCTATTAAAAATTCAGGGGATGTGATTGACAAAATGAAATCGAGAAATTTTCAAGCCAATTCGATTTCTTCGTACGACTTTTCAAATATGTACACCACGCTTCCTCACGATAAGATTAATGATCAATTGTCCAAACTCATTAAATGGTGCTTTAACCAAGAGGGTAAAACTTATATTTGTACATCTGAATCAAAGGGTTTCTTTTCCAATACAGAATACAAATCATATAAATCATGGACATGTAGTGACCTTTGTATTGCCTTGTCCTTTCTTTTGGACAACATTTATGTAAGATTTGGCGAGAATCTCTACAAGCAGGTTGTAGGGATCCCTATGGGTACTAATTGTGCGCCTCTTGTTGCAGATTTATTTTTATTCACGTATGAAAAAGAATTTATCCAAAATCTTCAAAAACAAAGAAAACATGATGATGTGAAATGTTTCAATGGTACTTCTAGGTACCTGGATGATATCCTTACTATCGACAATCCTGTTTTTGAAAAGTATAAAAATGTCATTTATCCACAGGAACTGACTCTAAACAAGGCGAACGTCACAAACACAGAAACACCATTTTTGGACCTGAATATCAAAATTATTAATGGAGAGATTCATACAAGTGTGTATGACAAAAGAGATGACTTTGGATTCAATATAGTAAATTTTCCCTGGCTTGACGGTGATGTTCCTAGATTACCGTCTTATGGTATCTACATTTCGCAGCTCATCCGGTATGCTAGAGCATGTACTGATGTTTTGGATTTTCATGATAGAAATTTACAAATAACAAAGAAACTTTTAGGTCAAGGTTTTCGCTTTCACAAACTTGTCAAGACATTCTGGAAATTTTACAAAAATTATTGTCAAATACTTTTGAAATTCGGACCCATACAAGCAACAGAGTATATTACTTTGGGTATTTCGCAACCTGCATTTTATGGTGACATGATCAACAAAATTAGAAGGATCAAAGGTAGACAGAATTACTATCGAAAATGCGTCAGAATCATCAAACGCCTCTCATACCATGGATATGATCCCAATGTCACCAGACGGACACTAGGCTTGGTACTTGACCAATCTACAGTCTTGTACCAGCGCATCCTTAATACTTGCACGCTGACTGACTGTGACGACGGGACTCCATGACGGGCCCTGTCCAAACCTCTTTAGAGAAGACAGGGCCCCGACCACCTGTCCTCTCTGAATGTCAGTCGGACTCCTCGGGTGATAACATACATTAGCTCGCTACAGCCGGCAGAGCACAGGTCGTATCACGCATGCCCTCTTTTTATATCAATTTACATATTCATCTGTGTTGCTTGGGCCCCTGCGTCTTGCGGTCTTGTTTGTGTGTGGTCATCTGACAGTGAGGAGGTTGTTTTACACCACAATTGTACGTTCTTCGAGACCTCTGGGTAATCGGAATAGTGGGAGGGTTGTGCGCACGTAATCCAGGATAACCACACCGTCTGCTACTGACGAGGCAGATGGCCGTCCTAAGTCGGCACCGTTTGCCCATTGGTCTCGTTGATTTATGTGTAGTCATTTGTGTTTTATGTTTTTCTGTGATTTGACGTTCATTGTACTACTGCGTCTCTTTCTGTGCGTGTCATTTTTGTGTTTTACAGTGGGTGTTTTGGGAGGTTGCTGTTGATGCTGCAACTAGGTGTTGTTGGAGATCCCCTCCTTTCTTCTGTAACAACATGGCCAGCTGGTTTGTATGGATATTAAGAAGTTGCACATTCTCAAGAAGCAGGGCACGATTCAAGTATGTCAGGATCGGATAACTTTATTATAGTTAAAAACAAAGTTTCGAATAGGTTTCTTGTACTTATAACAAATAAGAGGTGGCTCTAAATTTTCAAAATATTGAGGAATGGTACTTTGTCCGCGATGATCCCGAAAAATATTAGAGATGTTTAGTTGAGGTGTTCTTCACAATAGGATAAGAATGACATCGTTCAATGCGATCAATACAAGATGCCATCGTACGGGTTTTACATCTCTCAGCTCATCAGGTACGCTAGAGCTTGCTCCCATGTTTCGAACTTCCGTGACAAAAATATACAAATTACAAAAAAAACCTTATCAATCAAGGATTTAGATATTATAAACTTGTAAAACCTTTTTGGAAATTTTACAATAACGATTCTGAACTTCTTTCAAAATTTGGGACGACTCAAGCACCAGAATATGTATCTTTTGGAATTTCATTGCCTCCATTTTACGGTGACCTTATAAACAAAATCAGAAGGATCAAAGGCAGATCAAACTTCAACCTCAAATGTAAGAAAATAGTCGGTCGCTCGCTTTATCGAGGATTTGATCCTAAAGTCATCACAAAAACACTGGACATGGTACTGAACCAACAGTTTTATACCAGTGTTTTTCCCAACCTTGCACACTGGTCAAGCGTGACGACTGAACTCCATGATGGGCCTAGTTGAAATCCCGTCAGAGAAGACTGGGTCTTGATTCTCTGTCCTATCTGAAAGTTGGTCAGACTTCTCGGGTGATTGATCTTGAGCTCGCTTCAGCCAGCAGAGCACAGACTGCAATAGAATTTTTTTTAGATCCATTTACATGGAATCTGTGTTACAAGTTGCCGCTGCGTTTACTATCTTGTTTGTGATGTCACCTTACAGTGAGAAGTTTTATGTATATACAACAATTTTGTGTCTATGGATAACTCTGTGTATCCGGATAAGTGGGAGGGCTGTGCGTACGTAGTCCGGATATCTACGCCATTTGCTAATAGCAGATGACCTTCCAAAGTGGGCGACTGGTGCACATTGGTCTCCTTCCTTTTATGTTTTTTTCAATGTTTGATGTTTCTGTACGTCTGTTACGATTGCTTTGTATGATGTTCTTGTGAATATTGTTGTGTCTCTTTGCGATTTGTAGTTTTGTATGATGTCATTTATGTGTCACTTTCTTGTGGGTTTGTTTCCCTTGGTGAGTGCAGGGTGGTCATGCTGGAGATCATTCCCTTTCCTTCTTCATGAACATGGAAAAAAGTGTATATTTTTCATATTCTTCGATATAGCGTTACCGACATAAATAGAACTCTTTCTTTCAGTTACCTGGAGAAATAATTTCAACAAGTGGTTTGCTGTTGGTTAGATTTAAATCAGATGACACTATCAATTGGAAAGGTTTCTCAGCAGTGTACGTAGAGAAAGATCCTGGTAATATAGGTAGGACCAAACCTACAACATGAAGGGGATCAGCAAGGGGAACATAGCAATTGAACAGTTACATAGAATTTTCACATGTCTGATGATAATTGAAGATATAGTTCATGCCAAAAATCGACAGATACGAGATAAAAATGAATAGTTTTTTTAGCATATTTTTCATTGCGATTTCTTGCAAATATGAATTTATACTTTCTACTACTATCTTTTCCTACAGCTGTACTCGAATTTTCCATTATTCTAATTACTTCCAGAAGGAACAGGGTGATTTGACAGTAGTTTGAACAAGGGTACCGATTTATTTCATAGGTTTAAACAGTTGATCAGTGTATTATTAAAGTGATTTTCAAATGTTTGCCTTCCAATCTGTGACATTTCCTCAGTTTAATCCTCCGCTTGGTCTTTAAATCATGTTGGACAAAAATCGCATAATTTCACGATTCATTTTTTTCTTTTAGTTTTAATAGTAATATTCAAAATACAAACAAACTTCAATTTCTCATTTTTCTACAATGTTTCCGTGCAGAAGGTACTACATGTACTTCGAAGCTAGCGAAAAAAATGTCAAACGTTCGCTTGCTTTTGCGTCAAGTGATGTTCTCCCTCCGCGGTGATATTTCAATTGTAAAGAAACGGGATGAAAAAAGGACAGAAACAACTTAATTAACACGTAAAATGTAAATATTAAAATTGTTTTTCAGCTTTTGCGCTTCATCTGTGTGTATTGGCTGTAGGGAATGGAAAAAAATATGTAGAGCACGAAATGTTTCCATTCCCTACTGCCAATACACACCGATGAAGCGCATAAACTGAAAAACAATCCTTAAATGATTATGAGATGTATCTTGATACTAATTTAATTCTGTTTGTTTGAATGGAAATTGATTTCATGTAAAATGAATACAAATCGAATAAAATTTAGTCAGTGAAATTGTAAATTTCATAAAATATCATTTTTATTTTTCATCTGGGTGTGTCGTGGTTGCATGATTTTGTCTGTTTGCAATGTCATCTTACAGTGAGGAGGTTATTTTACACCACATTTGTGCGTTCTTCGAGACCTCTGGGTAATCCGGAAAAGTGGTAGGGTTGTGCACGTAATCCAGGATAACCATACCGTGTGCCACTGGCGTAGCAGATTGCCGTCTTACATGTAAGTCGGTCTTACATGTAAGTCGGTACCGATATCCCATCGTTCTCGTTGGTATATGTGTAGTCATTTGTGTTTGATGTTTCTATGTGATATGATGTTCCTTGTACCTTTTGAGTCTATTTCTGTGCGTGTCTACTCTGTTTTGTATTGGTTGATTTAGAGTTTAAGGGTGCTGCAACCGGATGTTGTTGGAGATCCCCTAATTTCTTTATAGTAAATCAAGATTATTTAAGATACATGAGAATAAAGAAATATCATAATTATTCTTCAGTGTTAGACTGGAATAACTGCCATATCACATCAACTTTCCATCTATATCGGCAAACGGCAATACATAAAAATGCCAAGCCATATTTTATGTCCAAAAGACTGTTTATTAATCAGATAGCAAGAAACAATACATTATTATTTGGTGATATTTTCATTGTGGTGTCACGTTAAACGGACAATGCGTCAAAACATTGTAATTCAGAATAACACCATAAAACACTTCCTTCTGCAACATGATATTTTGTCTGTCACTTTCACATGTCAAATATAGTTTCAAAAGGGTTATATGATACACCCTTTATTCAGTTACATAAAGCGATTTCATACATAAATTTTATGTTAACACGTTACATATCACTTTGGGAGCGTGATCATTGGATGTAGCGCTCCAGATCCTTTGTGACGTCACAATAGAAACAGCGACGTTTTCGCGTTATTTGCAGGAAATGAAGTCGGAATTTTAATATTTTGACTTTTTTTTTATCAATGACGTCATATTTCATATGATAAAAAGAATCTCAAATGATGTGTCTATTCCATACAGTATTCATGAAACTCGTTTTGTTATTCTAATTAAAAAAAGGTAAAATTCACACATCTCGTTTCATAAATACCGTATGAAATAGAAAATCGTTTGAGATTTATTATTTATATTATATTGGTAAAAATGTCCGTGATGGAAGTAGAAGAATATGAGATACGACATTTGAAAATGATTCAAGTATATAGTCTCCTTCCGACACCACAACCTCTTTACGAGTTAGATCATATCTTTGTCTTGATCGATCAATTTGTTAATATGCTGATTCGGAATGATTTCATTTGTTTCTAATACAGAAGAGAAAGTGTATCATATTTCACTCTGACCTTAACAAAGAAACAGAGAAACTTACTGGAATATCATCTGTCAAGAATAATATATGTATCATCTGTACAGACGACTGCACAACGTCGGCACTGGTCTTATTTCTTTTATGTGTTATCTTTCGTTTTTCAGCGAAGTCTTTGCTTTGTTTCTTTATCCTTATTGTTTTGTTGGTGTATTTTCGTTGTCTCTAAATGTTTGTTAGAAGTCGAGGATATTGTCTTGATAAATCCTCTGGGTTCATTAAGTATGGATTCTATCGTACATTTTCGCAGATGGGTTAAAAAGGGTTTTGAAGTCCATTTGAATGTTTTAAAAGTAAACCGTAATTGAAGGAAACCGAAGTATTTTCCGAATTTTTAATCACATGGCAAACATGAATTCTACGAACGAATACGCATCCAAATTAATTCCAAATACCTCGTATAGGGTTTACCCGCATTATTGTTATATGTACTTATGAATTATTGCAATTCAAATAAAGAATCAAAGATATAATATATAGTGTGACGACCTGAACATATATAGGTAACATTAAAATCGGACTTTCTCATTTTGAAAATATTTTTTTATGAATTTACCTCTCGTGCCGATGACATCTTTCTCTCAAAACATAATATCTTTCCTTATTGATATCTTTATTCAAGTTCATACATGTTCAAACATTGGTTTTGAATTCTAAACTAAACATTTAGCTTGTACACATTAGATCTAAGACTTTGAAACAAATATTCAATGAGTATGTAGGGGTGGTTGCTGAGCTCTGGTATACTAATGATACGGCAGTGTTCCAACTCTTTACCATCTTGAAAAAAGTTCAAACGAATTATAAAGCACACCAGACACGTGCTTCGGATAGTAAATCATCAGTGGTACTTATCATATGCCGCAGTGATTTCCTGACACAACCAAATGCATTTCAGTAGCGCCTTCTAGTTTTATTTTTCAATTCAAAATGTGCATTTAACTTTGCAGAGAGTGTGCGACTCCAAATTTTATGTAGGGTCGATTCAGTAGCATAGTTAAATGAAATCTATGACCAAAATAACATTGCAGGGATGGTGCTGAGATTTCGATGATATTTTTGGATGAAATAACAATTTGCAAAATAACACATATGATGTCAAATTGATAAAGGTCAACAAAGATTCTTTCATGCGACAGAGATGGAAAGAAGAATTAATTACTACACACTAAACATCCATTCACGGGGAACAGGTATAACTGCTCCACACTGCAAAAGACAATGAAGAAAAAAGATCTCCAGAATGACCACCCTGCACTGACCATAGTAGCACAATACCTTTACGTTCAACAATGTGGTGTGAATGGAGGATAACTGGTAGTTAAATTCTACTTTGTCTTCCTTGATAACAACAGCTGCAGGTTTTTGTCTAGCATGTCTTCATTTAATGTTACACAACATCTTGAAATTACAAAATGTAAAGGAAAAATAGAACATCAAAATCGAATGGTTCTAACCTTAAAATAACTTTCACTATAGCGGACAAAGAAATGTTATAGTATTTTATATTTTCTTTGTATTCTTCAAAGAAATTCCGCAATGACAAAGTCAGTCGCTCATTGACAGGTAAGTTGCCTTGCTCTCAGTCGTTGAGGTATGAGCATGCTATGAAATAGCGTATAAATAGAGCTTTACCAATAAAAGACGGTTTTTGGCCGACGAAGTACGTCCGAACGAAACGCGACGAAACTCACCAAACATAAGGGGTCGTGTATAAAACATGATATATCTTCTAAAAAATTAAACAAAACTCTATTAGTACTGCAGTCAGTAATAGAGAAAACATGAGTAGATACATATATAGTTTTATCACATGATACACCCGTTATGCAGTTTCATAAAGCCATTTCATAAATATATGATATGATAACACGTTACATATCGCTCTGCTTGAATGCGATTGGTCAAGTTTGGAACCGAATCGCATAGACCCTGACAAATGTGACCTTTCAAATATCGGTCAGCTATTAAATTCAGACCAATAGTCAATATCAGGGATTAAATTGTTGTTGTTGAATTAATTCTTGCATTAAAATACTATTCAAAATTGAAATACTTTTCTCTTACGCATAGAATATCTATACGATGGGGACACTACTTCTCATGGCGTAGCAGACGACCTCAAGATCACGGCGTGGTTCGCCTCTGTAGTTCTCGGAAACGTTGATTTCACGTTGGAAATACACATTTTTAGGCAATATCATGTGATAAAAAGAATCTCAAATGAATTTTCATTTCATACGATGTATTATGAAACTCGTTGTGAGTTTAATATCCCCTCGCCAAGGCTCGGGGATATAAAACACACAACTCGTTTCATAATACATCGTATGAAATGAAAATTCATTTGAGATCCTATATTTATGTATTCGTCTTATTAGAGTTTTATGTAAGCTTTTGAAAGATATATCATGTATTTTTATGCACGACCCCTTATGTATGACGAGTTTCGTCGCGTTTCGTTCGGACGTACTTCGTCGACCAACAACCGTCTGTTATTGGTAAAGCTCTAATAAGAAAGACAGGGGACCAAAGAATGACAAATACGCATGACAAGAACCATATGCCAATAAAGAGATCAAAATGGAAAATTCGAAAATCATTAACCGCAGAGCATACAAAAACATGATAAAACAGGAATCAAAGCAACAAACAGAAAATTCCACCATGAGAACAGAAGTGAACCCCCTATAAGTGAGTGAGACAGGGTGCCCAGAACGAGTCAGTAAATATTATTTTTAAGTAGATTTTTTTTATAAAATCGAGATTTTGTAAAAGTATTTTAAATCATTGGATGAAAGTCGAAAATAAACGAAATCAGATTCCAAAATTCACAATCAAAAAGCATACAAATTTATGAAAGACATAAGACAGATCTTTTTGTTGCAAGAAAAGAAAATTCTAAAAAAAAAAAAAACCCCACAAAAACAACAACAACAACAAAACAAACATAAAACCGATTGAGAGATAGAAACACGATGGAAACTTTATCTAATGAACAATGTCCATATTCCAGTGCAAGTATGGAATTCATTGTAGGTGGCGTTAAAAAAACTACCGCCGTGTTCAGTTTAAACCTATTCAAATATCACATGAATCTTGTTACATATATGATGCAAGTTATAGTATCCAAGAAAGGAGGGGATCTCCAACAAAATCCTAGTTGCAGCAGCAACAGCAAGACCCCAACACACCCACTGTAAAAACACAAAGAAGACACGTACAGAGAGAGACGCAAATGGTACAAGGAACACCAAATCACAGAGACACATCAAACATAAATGACTACACATAAACCAACGAGACCAATGGGGAATCGGTGCCGACTTAGGTCGGCCGACTGCCACATTAGTAGCATGCGTTGTGATTATCCTGGATTACGTGCGCACAACCCTCTCACTTTTTCCATTACCCAGAGGTCTCGAAGAACGTTTAATTGTGGTGTAAAACAACCCCTTCACCGTAAGATGACCACATACAAACAAGACCGCAAAACGCATAGGCCCGGGCAACACAGATGAAAATGTAAATGGATATAAAAAGAGGGCGTACGTAAAACAGTCCGTGTTCTGCCGGCTGTAACGAGCTCATGTATGTTATCACCCGAGGAGTCCGACTGACATTTAGAGAGGACAGGTGGTCAAGGCCCTGTCTTCTCTAAAGAGGTTTGGACTGGGCCCGTCATGGAGTCCTGTCGTCACAGTCAGTCAGAGTGCAATTCTTAAGAATGCGCTGGTACAAGGCTGTAGATTGGTCCAGTACCAAGCCATGTGACCGTCTGGTGACAGAAGATTTATATCCACGGTATAAAAGGCGTTTGATGATCCTAACACAATTTCGCCGGTAATTCTGTCTACCTTTGATCTTTCTTATTTTGTTGATCATGTCACCATAAAATGCAGGTTGCGAAATACCCGAAGTAATATACTCTGTTGCTTGTATGGGTCCGAATTTCAAAAGAAGTTGACAATAATTTTTGTAAAATTTCCAGAAAGTCTACTAGTTTGTGAAAGCGAAAACCTTGACCTAAACGTTTCTTGGTAATTTGTAAATTTCTACTTTGAAAATCCAGAACATTAGTACATGCTCTAGCATACCTGATGAGCTGCGAAATGTAGATACCATATGACGGTAATCTAGGCACATCACCGTCAAGCCAAGGAAATTTACTATGTTGAATCCAAAATCATCTCTTTTGTCATACACATTTGTATGAATCTCTTCATAAACAATTTTGATATTTAGGCCTAAAAATGGTGCTTCTGTGTTTGTGAAGTTTGCCTTGTTTTGAGTCAATTCTTGTGGATAAATAACATTTTTATACTTTTCAAAAACAGGATTGTCTATAGTAAGAATATCATCCAGGTACCTAGAAGTACCCATAAAACATTTCAAATCATCGTGTTTTCTTTGCATTTGAAGATTTTGGATAAATTCTTTTCCATACGTGTATAAAAATAAATCTGAAACAAGAGACGCACATTTAGTACCCATAGGAATCCCTACAACCTGCTTGTAGAGATTCTTGCCAAATCTGACATAAATGTTGTCCAAGAGGAAGGACAAGGCAATACACAGGTCACTACATGTCCATGATTTGTATTATGTAGTGGAAAAGAAAGCCTTTGATTCAGATGTACAAATATAAGTATGGCCGCGGTATCAGAAGTTGAACCCTTTGATTCAAATGTACAAATACAAGTATTGACCGCGGTATCAGAATATTACCATAAGTCATTGTAAGCGTCACCACCTTGAAAAAAAATAATGAAGAAATTAAATTACACTATAATTAAAAACTGCGATTCCATTGATCAATAATTTGACATTCTCCACATTTGATGGTTTTCTGTCACTTTTTATTTCATCCAACCAATCAAACGTAATCATAGTTCTTCACAGAACAATCATGTTAACAATTTTGTCTCCCATATAAAAAAATAGAAGTCACACAATTGATTTCTCCTTTGTAAGGTCGTCAGCATCACTTCAGTCACAGACAATGAAAAACATCAAATGAGTTTTGACTTGAAGCAATGATTATCCATCTTATTGGAAGCACTTGACGAGAACGTTTTCTTGTGTCGATGATTTATTTGTGATAGCAAATATCTTTCATTTATTTAAACAACTGTATAACAGATTTTTTTAATGACTATATATATCATCACAAGTTATAATATTTCTCAGGAGAACACTATTGAGAGCAGAATAACCGAACGGCTGTCTGACTCCTTAAATGAATTACCCACACGGTCATTTTTTATTCCTTCTCCAATTTGTAAAGCGATCGATCAACATTTCTTGATTCTTTAAACATCACACCATCACAAATAGTAATGTCGTTTATATTTTAAGTCTCTGATTTATGATTGCTGATCCAAATAGGATTCATCTCGTTTATTCACACCTAGCATATTTAAGAAGGAAATATATTCTTAGCAACATTACACTCTATACAGTCCCCAGAGAATTAACATGAATTCAAGGGCCTGAAATAAATATGCATTCGAGGCAATTATCAAACTGGGTTTTACGGAAGTCGACTAGTGCCAACCTAAGTGAAATTTTTAAGTCGTAATTACGACTTAGTATGTCGTAATAACGACTAAGCTATCTCGTAATTACGACTTAGCTATCTCGTAATTACGACTTAATATGTCGTAATTACGACTTAGTTATCTCGTAATTACGACTTAACTATCTCGAAATTACGACTTAATATGTCGTAATTACGACTTAGCTATGTCGTAATTACGACTTAACTATGTCGTTATTACGGCTTAGTTATCTCGTAATTACGACTTAGTTTGTGATAATTTCCACTATGACCAAGGCCAACATGAACCATGACTGCAGCTAGGGAGATCGCAGGGATTTTGCTCATTCGATAACCCTATCCACCTTGATGAAGAAGAAGAATGAAGAAGATGAAAATTCACGAGAATGATCAATTCATCGCTTTTTCTTTAATCAATCAAAAATCATGAAAACTCAAAAACATTTAATCTTATAAAAGCATTGTATAGATATACAGCTATTATGTGAAAAGAGTTCAATAGATAAAGGAAATAATACAATATTGATAACTTTTGGAAAACTTTAAAAAGACGTAAAAATGCGTCAAAAATTCACTTAAGAGGGAATAATATTATGTCGAAATTACAGTTTAAATTATAGTTAAGTTGTAATTACGACATAACTAAGTCGTAATTACGACATACTAAGTCGTAATTACGACTTAAAATTTTCACTTAGGTTGGCACTAATCGGCTTCCGTAGGTTTTAACTTGCAAAAAGTCCAATCCAATTGGACTTTTTGGAAAAAAAAATGACCATATTAATTGGACTGTCATAAATTTGCGACGAAAATTAAATTAAGCGTCCTTTTTGCATGCCCTCTTTTTATATCAATTTACATATTCATCTGTGTTGCTTGGGCCCCTGCGTCTTGCGGTCTTGTTTGTGTGTGGTCATCTGACAGTGAGGAGGTTGTTTTACACCACAATTGTACGTTCTTCGAGACCTCTGGGTAATCGGAATAGTGGGAGGGTTGTGCGCACGTAATCCAGGATAACCACACCGTCTGCTACTGACGAGGCAGATGGCCGTCCTAAGTCGGCACCGTTTGCCCATTGGTCTCGTTGGTTTATGTGTAGTCATTTGTGTTTTATGTTTTTCTGTGATTTGACGTTCATTGTACTACTGCGTCTCTTTCTGTGCGTGTCATTTTTGTGTTTTACAGTGGGTGTTTTGGGAGGTTGCTGTTGATGCTGCAACTAGGTGTTGTTGGAGATCCCCTCCTTTCTTTTGTATGATAATGATGCGAATAAGAATATGTTCTTGAAAAATAAATCAAACAAATTTATTATCCAATGTATTATGCACCAGACAAATGTTTCGGATATTAAATCGCCATCAATTATACTTCCAGCCAAAGTGATTTCGCCAAATTTCATTTCAGGAGCCGTAACAATTCATTTCAGTAGCACCCTCTGGTTTTGATTTCTAAATTCAAAAGTGTGTATTTACTTTGCAGAGAGTGAGCGGCCCGAAATTTCCTGTAGGGCTGAATCAGTAGCATATCCAAATAAAACCTGTGTTCAAAATAGTATTGGAGGGATGGTGCTGAGATGTTAATCTCCTTTGATTTCGATGATGTTTTTGGATGAAATAACATGTTTCCGAAATAGCAATGAAATATTTTTTATGTCAAATTGATAAAGGGCGAAAACAAAGCTTCTTTCAGGCAACAGAGCTCGAAAGAAGTAATTTTAGATACAATTCAAATAATTAAATCACGGGGAACGATTTTATCTACTTCGCACTGCAACAGAAAAAAAGTGTTAATATAAATAATACGGAAATGATCCAACTCTATACCTTCTTGAAGAAAATTTCAAACCAATTTATTATGCACAAGACATGTGTTTTGGGACATTAAATCCTAATCAATTATGCTTCCAGCCAAAGTGATTCTGAGGAGCCGCCAAATTCTTTTCAGTAGCGCCCTCTGGTTTTATTTTCTGATTATAAGTAACATGTCCGAACTGGAAATTTTTTTTAATGATCATGACGCTTAACTAATAAGAAAAACATTAAATCAGAAAAAATGTAAGTATTGCGATATTAAAAAGATGGATTCTCCAACAGGACTCGGTAGCAGCACCGACAGCAATACACACAAACATCCTTATATGATAACACAGAGTATACAATACATCAAGAGATAGAAAAGTGACAAGGAACACCAAATATGACATCAAAACAGTTACACAAAAGATTCAATATAAACTGATGAGACTTCGTTGCTGACTAGGACGGTCATCTTTCATATAGCGTAGGTATCCGGATTATGAGCGTATAACCCTTCCACTTGTCAGGTTACTGAGTTGTCTCGAAAAACGCACAATTTTTGTATATAATATTCTCTTCACTGTAAGATAACGTGACAAGCAAGACAGCAGAACGAAGGGACCAAAGTAACACACAGATTAATATATTATTATTAAAAAAGCACAAGCCCTTACGAAAGTCAATACTTGCTCTATCGGTTGAAAAAAGCTCATGCATGCAATCATCTGAGGTGCCCAATCAACATTTACAGATGACAAATGGTCGGGGTCCTCTCCCTACTCTCTATGACAGGGCCCGTCACAGTCAGTGTGCAATTCTTAAGTATGCGTTGGTAAAAGGATGTAGACTAGTCAAGTATCATGCAGAGTGTCCTTCTGGTGAACCAGGATCATATCCACGATATCAAGGGCAATTGATGATCCTGATTTATTTTCGATCGAAATTTTGTCTACCTTTGATCCTTCTAAGTTGTTTTATTATGTCACCATAGAATGCAAGTTGAAAGTGAAATTCCCGAGGTAATATACTCTTTTGTCCCGGAGGCCATGTTTGCTGACGAATCGTTTGAAAATAACTTGCTTCCTGTGAGGTTTTGTCATAATCTTTGCAGCGGAAGTGGGAAGAAGTCAATCAAGCATAAGCAAGTTGAAAAACGCCAGATGAAGCACATTATTTTCTAAAGAATGCATACATCCATCTTGTCCGTGTGACTGGAATTCATATTGAGTGAATTGACCATCGTTGACCACCATTACCTGTTCAAGCAGATGATTTAAATTGTAGAAGTCTCAAATTAATCTAATCAATCGGACTGCTCCTATGTCGAAAATGATTTACCCTTCAGAGTCTCCGGCGCATATGGCTTATCAATAGAACTTTTTTTGCTGCTCCTAATCATTTTGTCAAATTATGGAGGGAGAAAGTAATAAAAAAGGTTTTTTTTAATGACTGAAACAGTTTGTTGTTATTCTTAAGTTAAAATGTACATCAAATTTGACAAGTTTTCCTGGAGCTGTTGAGATGGGTGTTACATGTCAACGGGAGACGCTGGCACTCCCCGGGCACCTGGTCTCTCTTCGGAATATTGTTCATTCCGAGGTTCACAACTATTCCAATGAAAATTCTATTGATGTTGCCTTGCCTTCTCGACTTTCTTTGATGTTTATTTAACCATGTCAACAAACATCGTTTATAAAGGGAAAAAATCAGATAAACCCGACAAAACCCAAGTCAAGGACAACCAGTGTTACTCCTCTTCATGTGATATCTAAGCCTTTATAAAATAGTATTTTGATGAAATCATGTTTTAATGTCTTATTTTGAAGGTGAATATCTGCACCTTGTCCTCGCTTCAGTTACCATCTGACACAAAAATGAAATCTTCAAAAGGTAGAACTCATCCGAAATTTCCTAGGGGAGACTTGTGAACGTAATATAACCACCATAGTGACCATACCATTTGCTAAGTGCGCTGATCTGGGCGACATAGGCTGCACATAGTTAAATATGCGTTTGCTTATTATGTTCTTTGCATCGTTGTAGTCTTTTTTGGGGATGTTGCTTTTGCCTTGGGCGTTGTGTACCTCATAAATTATTTCGCCAACCTACGGTCCTATTACTTAAAGCACTGGCGCGAGGTACAATCCCTCTCTTCTGCAGAAACTTGTTCCTCTATAAGTCTATAGTAAAATCCCTGTGGATTGACACTCTCTTTGTACACGATCGAGGCTTTCGAACTTTCTTTCCTACAGGCTGACCTCAAGGCCCAATTAATACAATTTTTGGTCAAGATGAATAAGAAAGAAATCTAAATCAAAATTCATTATAAAAGTTGCTATGGTCGAATCCAGATTGCTAGAATGACAAATATGGACAAAACCATATCCTTATTAAGAAGTACAAAATCTTTAATCGAAAAATCATCTAACCAAGTGCATACAAAACCAGGATAAAAACCACTCCCTGCGAAAGAGTAAGATCAGGTGCCAAGGAAGGGTGAGCATCCCCTGCTTGCATGTAATACCCGACACTTCAATTCGGAAGAAAGGTCACAATCTGAAACTCCCACAAAGGAAGACAAACGTATAAATTGGTATGTCATGACACGAAAGGTCTACGTCAGAATACCATTTATGACTGGACAAGGGGACGTCATAGTGTGCTACCATTTCCCCATATCGACCATAGAACTTCCTCAGTGACGATGTTAGTAGGTCACAAATGTATCCTTGACTGAAAAACTAAACTGAAAGCCGTCTAGTTCTTTGTTCAAAATTTGAGTACATGCAGCTTGCCCGAGATTAACGTATTAATTGAGAAATGAAAACGCCACATGCTGGTGACGACGGGATGTTGCTACTCAGAAAAGGAAAATTTGTGATATTGAAACTGATGTCGTCACGTTTGTCAAAGAGTGAGGTGTTCATATTACCATGGGCGTCAAAAGACAACGCTGAATTTACGGTCTCTGTCGTTTCTTTAACTTCAAGTTCAACGGGATAGATTGCGCCAAGGTAATTTGCAAATTTTGGATCAAGATCATCAATGTATCTGTGCGTGAAGTTGAAGTTAACAGCTAACTTCTTGTTATTTTGTTTTGTTTTTTGCCCTCAGAGATCAAGGATTGAATAAATTCAGCTTCGTATGAGTATAAAAATGTCAGCTAGGAGCGGGGCACAATTGGTTCCCATTGGAATGCCAACAACCTGTTTGAAGACCTTACCTCCAAAACCACAAAAATGTAATCGATCAGGAAGTTCAATATCTTAATGACATCTGATTCGGTATACTTTGTTTTTGACTCAGCTTTCTCTTTTACAAAGTAAGTTTAGTCGTTATTTACGACAATGAATTTTTACTTACGATTACCGTTTTTTACTCGTAAATGCGTTGCTAATAATTTGCTAGGGGTCCGTCCATGCTCGATTTTGTGCTCTATTGTGAGTGCTGTTGAGATTGTCGTCAGCATCTTCTTTATCTCATTTGTGATAGTCTCTCTTTCAATTTAGTATGTGGAATTGTGGTGTAACGTATCGAAAAGTTAAACGATTTTATAGAGTGTACTCTGTTGAACTGTGTTGATTTGAGGTGTTCTAAAAAAATTTCCGAATTTTTTAAGATCCATATTTGGTTTATACAGCTACGCGAATACACGGTTGAACAATATTTTTGAAGGTCTGACTTGATTTCAGATTTCAGTGATCCTCAAATCTAAACAATGTAATATGCCAAAAAAAAGTATGAAAGTTACTATGTCGAAAAAGCGTACCGAAAGACGTAGCAGGATAGGTGGGATATGATGCTACAGGACCCACGTTTAAGAAATTTCAAGAAATTTTGATAACAGAAATTTTAGAATGCGTTGAAGAAACGATCAACCGAAATTGATCGAACATGGCTACATGTGCCCTCGGGGACTCCCGGTCCACCAGCAGCGACACTCACCAAGTGGTATAAATATTAAACGTCTTCAAATTGAATAGCATCATTTAAGAACACATAAATTCGCAGCATGGACCAGACATGCACGTTTTGGGTACTTAACCCTCGTCAGTGATCCTCAAATCTAAACAATGTAATATGCCAAAAGAAAGTATGGAAATTATGGAAGTTAGTATGTCGAAAAAGCGTACCAAAAGACGTAGCAGGATGGGTGGGATATGATGTTACAGGACCCACGTTTTAGAAATTTCAAGAAATTTTGATAACAGATGACAGATACTTACTAATGTTGTGTAAACTTTTGCCCAATCCTTTTTTCTACTAATTGAAATAAAATATGATTAAACTGAAAAACAGATTTGGTCGAACATTTTGAGGAACCAGCAATGAAACAATGTTTATACGGATTTTTGTACATTTATGGTATACAATACAGGTACGGTAAATCTAGATCCAGTTTGTTGGTGTCAAGACCGAAAGAAGTGCTGATTCGTGATTTTCAATTACTTCTGATGACGAAAAATTTGAAGTTGAAGCCACGATCATGTACAAAAGAGATACATAGCTAATACCCGATATATAGGAAGTGTCAAACCTTGGGGTTTTTGATATAGACTTGTGAAGAGGAACAGGTTTGTGATTAAGCTATGGTACTCACCCAACATTATGTGCCTTACTTCTCCCGGGCATCTGGTCCCACCTCTAGCTTGCTAGGGTTCCTTCGATGCTCAATTTGGTGTTTTATTGTGAGTGCTGTTGAGATTGTAGTCAGGATCTTCTTTATCTCATTTGTGTCATACTTATGCCCTTTTCCACGTGGAGCTCGTAAGAAAGCTCCCCGCGTGGGGTTTGACAGTAAGTGTTTAATTGTTTTTCCCTGACATGGTTGCCATAGTACTTTCTTTCTATATAGACAAAACCTCTTACATTGCATGTTTTTTGATAATGCTTTCATTTTCGTGCGTGAACATCAACGGCGGGTGTGGCTAACCAAACAGGGAATGCTTACTCCTCCCGGACACCTGGTCCGAACTCTTGCTATCTAGGGGATCCGTCGATGTTTAGTTTGGTGCTCTATTGTGAGTGTTGTTGAAATTGTCGTTATGAAGGGTGTCATTTGTATCACACATATGCGCTTTGCCGTGTGGTGCTCGTAAGAAAATTCCCCGCGAGGGGTTTGACAGTAAGTGAATAAATGTTTTTCCCTGACAGGGTCGCCATATTACTTTCTATGTAGACATAACATCGGACAGTGCATGTTTTAGATATTGTTTTTATTTTCGTGCGTGAACATCGACGGCGGGTGTTGCTAGGCAATCAAGGAATGCTAACTTCTCCCGGGCACCTGGTCCCACCCCTAGCTTGCTTGGATTCGTCGATGCTTACTCTGGTGCACTATTGTGAGTGCTGTGGAGATTGTCGTCAGGAATTTCTTTACATCTTCAGTGGTCAGTCTTTCTTGTCTCTTGTGCTTGTATACTCTCGGGGTTGTATTTGAGTGGGTTTTTTTCCATTTCAGTGGAATAATTCTTTTCAGTAATTTCATAAAGTTGTATATAGATACCGCTTTGTTTCATAGATATTTCTGGTTGCTCCAACGGTGTCTTGTAGAAGATTCCATTCTTTCTCCTTTTTTATGAATCCTAATTGCCTGTCCTTTCGCTATGCGTAAATCGCCTTGTATTCCATGACGATTGTTGGTGTTCAGGATATAAATTCAGGGAAATGAATGTCTTAAATATCGTATAGATAATCATTTTACTTGGTCGTTGAAGCCTATACTGGTCATTCATTTTAATTTGCAACTATTTGGCAAAATCCAGACAGTCAAGCTTTCGCTTATATATATTTACGCTGTAGAATAATAAAACAAAATTCAGTTCCGTCGTCATTATGCCATGATTTGTAAATGCTTTCATGATGACAATTTTCCTATTTTTGTGCAAGATTGCAAGGTATAGGTTCTGTGGTAATCAGTGCCACTCACCCCTTGATCACAGCAGGGCTGACATTTGCCCTTTATAGCAGTCAATCAAATGGCCAATAGATTTACTTGCAAATTATCCGTTCTAATAAGATATTTGCTTGATATGGTATCGCCTTTATTTCTCTTACTCGCATGACGAATTCCCGCTGGACTATCTTGAGGTGGCATACCTTAATTTCTGTCTGTCAAATTATTCATGACGAGGGACAAAAATGAATCAAGGTTTCTTCGGATGACTTTCTCCTTTTTTCTCGCGCTTATGCTCATTTTGCACAGGATTCTAGCAGTTGTCTTATAGTTGTTATGATTTACGTACAATCCAATTACAAAGGAATATTGTAAAAGCTTTGTGTAGTGTGCAGTTTAGACATTACTAAGATGAAGTTAATTATTATCTAACTTGAATTTTCAGCCAAAAAAAGGGAATCTAACTTGAATTTTCAGCAAAAAAAAAAAACCCGGAATATTGCAAATTCGTCGTGTACTAATGAAAAATGAGGGACTGGTGTATAATTTTTGATAGATTTCATAAGATGTATAAATATTGAAGTTTCAGCAAAAAACATTTGCATTTAACTTGCTGGCCGTGAAGTTGCCTGACTATTTCAGATGAGTTGCTACTAACCTTTCACACTTTGACGATGGGTCGATACCAGAACAGCCGTCAGTTATTTGATCTGGATAAGCCAAACTTCCCATAAAACACTGCGCACAAGTTTTTGCACCATATATTTCGTGGTTGTTTATAACAATGCTTTCCATATACTGAAGTGTTAATGGACGATTTTGATGGAACCAATGTGTGAACACGGTAAAATGGAGAACATCGTAGGAAATTTTGTGGAAATGAATACCATTGGGACTGTATTTCACAGTAGAAGTGTCATTATTGTGAATTGTTTTAACACATGAGGAAATACATCCAAGTAATATAAATAATTGAACGTAAAAAATCAACAGTTATAAGTTATTCAATATAAAAGGTCCAAATGCACAAAATCGTACCTTTTATTTATTTTGAAGAAGTGTCTACTCGTCTGAAATACTACAATGCAATAAGATTGAAACCAAACACAAGCTCACACTGGTGACAGACTTTTTTTTAGATAAAATGTACTGTAGTACCAGAATTCTCACACTGACATCCTTTGTGCTTGGTGCAATCTCCGTTGGAACACTGTCGTTGTCCGTGGCAACGGATTCGTGGTTATTTATGGTAGATCCAATAACCAAAAAGATGGACAACGAAACTCGGACAATACAAGTGACCACTAATTCTGGACTTTGGAAAGTGTGTACTATTTTCGGAACTGCTACGGTGAAAGGTAAGCTAATGATATGAAAATTGGTAAAAAATAAGTACTATTTTCCATAGCCTTCATTCGAAACTAGTGAAATTACATAAAGACTTATTTGATTTTTTTTTCTTTTTACAAAGTATATCAACCGAATTCTTTAGAGTAATCTGATTTTTTTTTATCATAACAATTAATACATAAACGTTGTTGTTCTATGAGTACAAATCTCATAATCTGTACTATATGAAACTTTAATTTTGTTTTTTCTTGTTACACGACGCAACTAATAGCTTGCAATTAATTGCAAGCGATAAATCGCGTCGTGTAACATAGTGTCCTATGACAAATTTGAAATATTCAAAATATTTAATTTTGCTTAATGACTATTTAAACCAATCGCATGCGACTGTGAAAAGTTATATGCAACTTTTTTCAGATAAGAACATCTTCTATTCCTTGCGATTAGTTGTAATTACATTGACAGCAAAATGACGATTTCTATCACAGATGATAACAATACGCTTATTATCTTTGGTCAAAATCGTTATTTTCTGTCCTCTCTTCATCAAGAAAGTTATGTGCATGGAATTCTAATGAAAATTGTAAATACATGCCCTATTGTCTATTGATAATACATTTTTTTTTTCGTAACAATTTTGGCTAAAAAGGAATTATGCAGTTAATTGCAACGTGTAACATTGGAGTCTCTTCAACTTCCTCGGACCGTACAATCGCTGCAATTAATCGCGTCGTGTAACATGATCCTTTTTAATTTTTTTTATGTATTTGATATAGTATGTCAAGTGTAATGCATTCAAATAGGTAAGACTTTACTACCAGTCTCTATAGAGTTTTCATTCAATAAGACTTCATGATTAGTCTTTACAATAGGGTAAATCCGGTTTAGAGATACAAATAATCCAAAAAATGAAATTATGTAACACAATGATATGACATAATTTCATTTTGTCCACAGCGTTTAAATCTATTTTGGTCTCAGTTGTTACATGATAAATCAAAATGGAAATCTAATTTTCTCCTCTCCTCTGTCTTCGTGATATCCATTATAATGCTACGTGTCGTGGTGGATGATCATTGTGTTTCTTATGTAGCAGGACTGCAGATAATATACCTAATATTAAATCATTGTTCAGATATTTAAAGGACTGTATTTTGAAATTCGTCCTTGCAACTTACGTAACAGATGGCCGTCCAAAGTCGGCACCGATTGCCCATATGTCTCGTCGGTTTATATGTGGTCTTTTGTGTTTGAGGTTTCGTTTGATGTTCCTTGTCCCTTTTGTGTCTCTTGCTGTGTGTGTCTTCTCTGTGTTATCACTCTGGTGTATTGGTTTGTTGTTGTTGGTGATGCAACCGAGTCTTGTTGGAGATCTCCTCCTTTCTTCTATATTCTCTAAAGAAATATTGAGAGGCCTTGTTATGAAGTTTTTTCTACATTCGTTCATTGCATATTACGTACATGGGTCAAACACAAAATGTCGCTTTTTTATTTTACATGATGAACAATACCAACTTCGTCCGTTCTTTTTACATAATACCAATAATTTCTTTTTCAATAATCGTAAGTATTATAGTCTTTGTCTCTTTGTCTTCTTTTCCTCGTCTCCTGAGGGTGTGTTCCGCTGTTTTCACTGTTTGGGATCTTCCTACCTTTGTCTTGTTTTATATCACTCACGAATTTGTATGCCTATTGATGCTGATTTTTGGATTCGATTCTAAGTTTGTGTTCGTCATTCATTCACTGATTGTAAACATATTCTCGTCTTTTTGATATGGTATATCATATTAATCAGAATCTCAATATTAGCAATACTATCAATATAGCTATTGTCAAAGCTCAACGTAAGTCAAAATATATTTTCGAAGTCTTGTTTCCGAGTTTGCTAAACTATGACAACAATTATTTCTTTATGATCATGAATTTACGCGAAAGGACAGGCAAATTGGATTTATAAAAACAAGAAAAAAGGATATAATCTTCTACAGAACACGGATGCAGCATCAGAAATATCTATGAGACAAAGCAGTATCTTTTACAATTTAATGAAATTACTTCCACTGAAATGAGAAAAAAACAACACTCAAATACCCTTTGTTTGAAATACTTATAATTATCTTAGGGATGAATTAGGAAATAAGGTCATTTTAAGATTATGCTGAATCAATTTCTGTGGCAGCCAAGGCCAATTGAAGTGGTCCAACTCGTTACTTTCACTGGTACTTCAGTGGTACTTCAAGCCAAAGTCATTTTCGAACATAGCCAAATTTATTTTAGTAGCGCCCTCTAGTTTAATTTTTTAATTTTGTGTATCTACGTTGTAAAGAGTGCGCGGGAAATAATTTCCTGTATGGACTAGGGCTGTCACGGTTAACCAAAATTCTGATAACCACGGATCAAGCTTGGTCGGTTCGATTCGGATCGCACTTTACGGATTTCGGTTCTTTTTTCTTTCTTTTTTTTCTTTTGTTACATCTGGTATTCAGTAGTTTATCAATTTTGTATGATACAAAGACTGTAATTGGGTACTTTGTTGTATTCCACCCAATGAAATGGGTTAGTTCACTTCTTGATTGTAAACGTGCACCTGTTTGTTTGACAGGTGGAGTCTAAGATGTCTTCTAAGTGTTTAAGTTTGATTAATTTGTTGAATTTTGATAAAACCACGAAGAAAAATGCTTTCAAAGCAGAAAAATTAAAAAGAATATGTTGATTTGTTATTCCTACCATTATTTCACTCTTTTGTGAAATAAAACAACACAAACTCAAACCGAACCGAAAAACCCGAGAACCGCGGTTCGTTTTCCTGAATCGAACCGACTAAAGGCTGAACCGTGACAGGCCTAGTATGGACTTAAATAAAATATATGATAAAGATACACAGCATATACACCCATCGTCTCTTCTGAACGCTCTATGTGGGAGTAGAAATATGGGATTGTTTTGATTTTGGTTACAACTGGAACCTTGCCAATTTGAACATGATTTATCACTTATTTAGAAGATTTCAATTTCCGTGTTATTTTGTTTATTACCCTAACAGAACAATTTGAGTTTAACAGTCTGGATGATTTTATTCACTTTTTTTGCTAATTGGCACAATGGATTCCATGGAAACTTTAGAATTAATATCATTACTGTTTCGTTCGAAAATTGGTCAAAGATATAACAGGACAAATCGCAGATAATTGATGAGGGAAATGATTAAATGATGTGCTTATAAGAAACAAATCACCTTTGCTCAGAATTCAATATTTCCATAGCCTACATTTACACCCCTTACAAAATGAGGAGAGGGTAGAGGTACATGTAAGCACTCTCAGACAAAGGGGTGTATAAAAGAAAAGAGGGGATCTCTAACAACACTCGGTTGCAGCACCAACAGTAAAATGTCACATTCAAAGAGATTAGTTATATATTAATTTAATCTCTAGATCTATCAGACAAAAATATGTTTTCGGCATATTTATCCCTCTAAGCTTTTATAGGTCAGGTTTACTAAAGACATATCGACCTAAAAGCTTTGATGTAGAAGTGATACTCTTCTATCGTTGAATAAGCACACGCTGTAACAAATAGGTTTCCTAATGGGGTAAAGGAGAACATCCCTTAATTAAAAGTAGAATATAAGTATTTGCTTTTGAACTTGAAACACAAGAACGAAAAAAAAAGAATCTGCTGACGAAAAGTTTGGGTTTTATCTTAACAAAGATACTTACGAATAGTGTTGAGAATTGCAAAAGATGGACAGAACAGTACCACAGTATTCACAAAAATGGAAAAAAAATAAGAAAATCCCAATCTTATTAAACTCAAAAATTGTAGAACGAGGGGGGTTTCGTTAAGTCAACATAATGATACGGAAGTATTTCAGCTATTTACCTTCATCAAGATTTCAAACCAATTTTAATGTACCAGACACGTGTTTCGGATAGTAAATCCCCATAGTGATGTTTTCAGCCAATGTGATTTTCAGACACAGCCAAAACTCATTTCAGTAGCACCCTCTGGTTTAATTCATTCGAATTTAAATTTGTGCATTTACTTTGCAAAGAGAGCGCGGCTCCAAATTTTCTGTTGGGTTGATTCAGTAGCATAGTTAAATAAAATTTATGACCAAAATAGCTTTGCAGAGATAGTGCTCAAATGTTTATTAACTTCCTTCAATTTCGATGATATTTTTGGATGAAATGACAAGTTTTCAAAATAGCAAAATAATATACATGATATCAAATTGATAAAGGGCCCAAACAAAGCTTCTTTCAGGCGATGTAATTATTACACATCAAACATCGAGTCGCGGGGAACAGGTTTATCTGCTCCACACTGCAACAAGAAATAAGTATTTATAATTAGGGAGGTTGAGATTTCCTACGTGTTACTTGTACGTGTACTTATATTCTGATCCGCTATTGTGACGTCATCATTTTTTTGCGTTTGACGTCACTTGCTTTACAAGGTACACGTCGCCAGTGAACATGTAAAGTGCGATATACACGTAGGTCTTCACTTCAAGATATTTCATCCCCTTGATGCCCTGTTTATACGAAGGGTTTAATGCGAACTAAATCGAATTTAATGCGCATTAGATTTTTGTTGCGTTCACACGACAAATTTAATTCGCATTACTTTAATTCGCATTAGATTTAAGAAATGAATCTTATACTTTTTCTGTTGATGCAGGTATCACCCGAAAAATTGGACAGAAAACTGCATCAATGCGCGTAGCGCGTTGATGCAAAAGTTTTCTGTCAAACTTTTCGGGTGATACCTGTATCAACAGAAAAAATATAAGATTCATTTCTTATCATTTAATTTTGAAAAACAGACTGTTTTCTTGGATCTAAAAACAATAAATCGCCACACTATATTTTCACGAGTCGGAAGGTTTCGCAGTGATACGTCTGCCAAAATAAGTTATGGCAGCCGCCATGATTCAAACAGCGAACGATCGTCTCTCTATATCTTTGGAATAAGGACTAGTTTGAGCAAATTCTACATGCACTGTTAATTTTTGAGTAAGTAGAAAAGAAATGGTTCCCTTGAAATGATAAGCAAACATCTACAAATTGTATTTTCAGCAACAACTTCATTCGTGTTTGAGGGAACCCCAGTTCTAAAAATAGTTCTATAAATAGACTTCCGTGAAAAATTGTGTTGATCGATGTATCAACAAAATTTCTCAGCCAATCAGAATCTTCGTTTCTTGAAAATGACAATGGAAATTAAATGATTTAATGCGCATTAGATTTTGTCGTGTGAACGTAAAGCGAATCTAATTCGCATTAAATCTAGCGCATGCGTATTTGACGTACTTGAATTCTATAGTACTCATACACTACAACTTGGCACATTTCACTACCCTTGCATCTCAGAATAGACCAAATACTAGATCGATTTCATTCACTATAAGCACTGCACTACATCTCTTGACTTACGCTTAGTAACATTACAAACATTATAACGTCATTTTTTTTTTCTTAATGACGTCATTCTATGTTAAGCTTTAGCCTGGCTGGAAGAATTTACGAAGAGAAAAAAATCAAGTTAAGAAATCCAATAATTTGGCATAAATTTTCACCTTTCTGATATGAAAATAAGCGGTTATCAGTGCAAATGTACCAAAACTTAATGCGCATTAGAATTTGTCGTGTGAACGCAATGCGAATCTAATTCGAATTAAAATTATGCGCATCAAATCTAATGCGAATTAGATTTGATGCGCATTCGTGTGAACAGGGCATTATTCTATCAAATTGTTTTAAAAGTATGGCATTCAATTCAGAATGATTTCAAGTTTATATTTCATTGAGATTTAACCGAACTTAATGTCCCTTTTGAAATTAACCTGTCCAAATGTCAACTCAAGTTCACTAAGGTTTTACAAGTACATGTAGTAATCTTTGATTAGAAATCTCAACAACAGTGACGTACCCGTACAAGTTACACGTAGGAAATCTCAACCTCTCTAATAATAATAAGGAACAACGGGAACCGCCATAGTTAATTGTACTCGAAAATAGGAAGCTGGGAGGAGTGATATCACTTTGTCATCGTCTTTAGTTGTTTGTTGAATAATTTGACTTCGCCTCTGCACGAGTTTACAAGTTGACTCGAGATGCCTGTATGCCTTTTGCCCTTACATTTCAAATGATTAAGCTTTTGAATAGACCTAACGCTTTTCAGTCAGGGATACGTTTGTGACCGACTAACATCGTCACTGAGGAAGTTCCATGGTCGATACGGGGAATATCGTCATACACTATGATGTCCTATTCTCCAGAATGGTGGATGGTAATCTATCTTAGACCATTTGAACCATCCAACCACAGAATATACTTGTATCTTCCTAAATGGAAGAACTTACTGGATATGACATTTCTACCGAAGTAAAGCGATGGATTGAGTTGCTGACTCTTCCTGGGCACCTGGAGCCCGTTTCATCATTGGGCGTAAATTTTGGCTTAAGTTACGCCAGATATTTTGGCGCAAGTCTAGTTACGTCAAAATTTAGTTTGGCGCAAGTCCGTTTCACGAAACGACGTAAATACATACGCACGTAAATCTCGACTAACTTTTCGACTAACTCAACATTTGGCGTAAGTCCTTGGTAACGAACCCGATATTCTCAAGCATTTACTTAGTAACGGACAAAAAAACGATGAGAATGACATTAAATTAATACAAATATTTCTTGTAAGACTTTTTTATGTTTAGAAGGTTAAGCTTGACGTCAACGTTGACGTCATAAGCACAATGACGTCATTTCACGAACGGCGAGAAATAAGCGACAGAATACTTCGAATCGATATAAAGAAGTTTGCTTAATAAATGACGATTAATTTTCATATATATATTCATTTGTTTTCAAAATTCTTATTCTATTCATTTATTTCATTTATTTTTCTTTTATTTCAAATTATTTTAAAACTGACTTTTTTCCCCAATCTAGGTTTTCGTAAATAAGTGTGCACGTGCGGAATTTGTTTATGTCAAACTGGTATGAATCTCCCTCCCACTATGAAATAAAATAGAAATAAATATCACTAAAAGAAAAAAAATCCAAAATATGTGTTTGCGAAACAAGGGGTCCAATGCGGGGAGGGGCTCTTGAAACTTAGGAGATATCTCAATTTAGGCCTTAAAAATATAAGGTGCAAAATCACCCCCCCCCCCCCCTCCCCTACCCCCATCCCTTTGATTGATCCAGCATGGTGGTCTTCTTGATTTACAAAAAAAGTGATATGTATATGAAACCAGAGAGAGAGAGAGAGAGAATACGAGTTAAAATAAAGTGAAAAGCCCGTCAGCATGGATTTTTTCCTTCAAATGTAAGAGTGGATAGGAGGGTTGAGAGATGTAATGGTATTACAGAGAAACATCAGTAAGGCACGGTCCATTTGATATTCTGGGGGGGGGAGCTTGGGTTTTTTTCGAAAAAAATAATTTTGCTCTGAATTTTGATGAAAAAAAATAATTTGCTTCTGGTGTGACAGAAAAAAATAATCTTGCTCTTACAAGTAATCTGAATTTGAAGAATAACCATGAAACTCGCTTAAAATTCCTGAAAATTTTTCGGTTCGCTTCGCTCGCCTCAGTTTTCACTTTGTATAAAAAATGTTGGGCTCGCTCTCGCTCGCCATACTTTCCTTCTTTAATGGCAAGTTCATATTAAAAAATATCAAAAGTATACATGTAACTGGAAAAAAGGGGCTTCCTTAAATACATCATCAATATCATTTATTACTATTAATAGATACATGCATCACCATAGAGTCTAAAATTTATATACATTCTTGGAAGGAGAATTTGATTAAGTTTTTCACTAGTTTACATCTCTAAATTTGAAAATTTGTCTAGAAGAGCCTCCCCTCAGGCCCTCTTACATGTAGACTACATAGTAAATAATAAACATGCAATCAAAGTCCACATTTTCGGCCTCTCGGCTTTTATCAAGTGGAAAGCAGGAATCTGAGATTCTCTAAGTAAAATCTATAACTGCTGGTAAATATATCTTCGGTGATATCCAGTTGAAATGATGTAACGTACTTTTTCTAACACGTAGAAATTGATATAAAAAATCTAATTTACGCAACCGTCCAATAATTTTCATACTCACTCTGCTCGCCGTTTTGTTTTGTATTTTATTTTTTTTCATTGATCTTTTTTTTGGGGGGGGGGGGTAGTCTTAGGCTCCGCTCGCCGTTTGATATATTTTTTTTATTGTCTTTAAACATCTTTGATATAATACAAAAATGACTAATAATTTCATTTCTTAAAATTTTCTGACTCATTACACTCGCCTGTGTAGTTTAAAAAGGTATTGATCACATTGATTTTTTTTGTCGAAGAACACCCCCATTCGTCACATTCTAGAGGGAAAAGCTTTGAAAACATTGTTTACTCCATTCCCTCTCTTAATGTTTATCCATTTCGCTCAGTAGAAAGTATGGTACATGTAGTTGTATGAAACCGTAACGGAATTCCGGATGATAATATTTTGACTTCGTGTTTGTCAATGGATTACTGACATATAAAGAAACATATTACCAATGAGGTTTCAAAACAACACAATTTTCCCAAAAATAACCGATAATAGCCATATAACACGCAAAATACATCTAGAAAATTTTGGCGTAAATCTAGGACAGGATTTACGCCATGTCAGGAGGTGGCGTAGAATTTTGGCGTACTTAGTCTATTTTTGCGTTTGGCGTAAATTTACGCCATTTCATGAAACGCAGTTACGCATAAAAAATCCGCTAGTTCAGACTTACGCCAAAATTTACGCTAAGTACAGATTTACGCCTAATGATGAAACGGGCTCCTGGTCTCACTCCCATATTGGGTTCGCTTCTTAACATGCGGTGGAGGTTTTTGTTTGTTTGCATTGGTTCCTGTTTTATCCTGATTTTGTATGCCTTCGGTTTATGATTTTCTTATTTATCGATTTTGTAACGTGACTGGGAAATGGTCATTCTCCATATTTGTTATTTCAAGAATGGATGTGATGTCCGCAATGTATGTATAGGCATAAATAACTCAGAGAAAGGTGTTCTATCCAGATTTCTCGGAATGTCATTTAGGAATGTAATATTTCTCGGCAATGATTATACATGTTTTATCATTATTAACGAAAAATAGTTCCGTTTTAGTTCCTTTTCTAATCGATGCCGCACCTTATCGTAAATAGGCAGGACATGTATAGTATATTAGTCAATTTATTATTGCTGCCTATCTTTACATTCCTCGACAAAAATTGTAATATTTGGAAGGTTGAACGACGCAATTTATCAGGTCTTAAATGATGCTATTGGTTGAAGACGTGTAACATCTGAGAGTAAAGTAAGGAGAAGATCCAAAATTTGTATTTTGAAAATTCCCAAAGGGGGGATAGGGATCCCCAACATGATGACGGTGGGATGATCACATCGGAACAAACAGACGGAGAAATATACCATCACTAAAACATGAGGGACAACTATATATAAATTAGAAATCTGCTCAGAGTCCCATTGAAAAAACAAAATTATGCGCAATTTGTACCCCCTGGAACCCTTACAACCTCCGTGTCATGGTGAAGAATATATCCAATAATACGGAAGTGCTCCAACTCTATACCTTCATGAAGAAAATTGCAAACCTTTTTTTCCTGCACCAGACATGTGTATCGAATTTTGAATTCTCGTCAGTGATGCTTCCAGCGCAGCCACCAAAATTCGTTTCAGTAGCGCCCTCTTTAATGTTTTGAATTTAGATGTGTACATTTACTTTACAGAGAGTGCGCGGCTCCAAATTTTCTGTAGGGTCGATTCAGTAGCATATCCAAGTAAAATATATGTTCAAAATATTGTAGGAGGGATGGTGCTAAGATGTTAACCTCCTTTAATTTCGGTGATAGTTTTGAATGGATGACAGGTTTTCGAAATAGGAAAATAACATCTATGATGTCAAATCGATAGAGGGCTAAAACAAAGCTTCTTTCAGGCGACAGAGCTGGAAAGAAGTAATTAATACACTTCTAAGTATCGATGTAGAAAGTTTGTTCATAGCATAAAACAGTACATAATGTTTTGCACATTAAACCATAAAGTTTTTTTTTTCTTATGGTTTATGTCTACGGCAACCTTGCTTGCCAACACTTTTGGCATCACGTATGTTCGAGTCATAAACCTACTATTGCTTTAGATGAGTTCATATCTACTCATCTTAGTTTGCTTTTTTGTTGTGATAAACATCTTGTTATGTGAACTTTTAAGTATGGCCTGACCTTTGGTTTATAACAATCGATCTTGGTATAAGAACCGGAAAGAATCAATACACATTATCCTCTTCACATTGGCAATTTGGATGATTGTAAATGGATCGAGGGAAAAGGCTCGAATTCTGGACAATTAATGTCAATTATTTATATTCGCTGTTATAGTTAAGAGTCTATACTCTTTGGGGTGACTTTTTTCTCTCCCTCAACTTATTCTTTATTTTGAAATACAGTCAAAAAAAAGCATTTGCAAATCAAAACAAATGAAGATTGTTTCAAAGCAGCATTTTGAATTTCTCATCTTTCACGCAGATGCCATTTTTCGAAATTCTAAATTTTTTTTCTGTTCAATTTTTGGAAGTTATATTTTCTATTATTTATACTTTCGAGCTCCTCTATTCCGGTATCAAGCATCTCATTAGTGGCGAGATAGTGTTCTTTATATCACCATATGATGCAGTAGGACTCATAAGGCATGTACTAGTATCCCTTATTGTTCAAGAGAAAACAGAAAGCCGATTATATTATTAGAGCATTTATACCAGACCCTCTATGTTTAACAAGCCTCTAAAAAACGTTTCTAGGAACATATAAGTAGCAAGGAAATAAATCTGCAGTCTGAAGCGAAAGTGTAATTTGTAGGTCAAGGTCATTAATCAGATGTCATGGAAGGTGGGATAATCAGAGAGAGCCGTCTTGTCTTTATTGCTTCTTGGCGGAAACATGTAAAATGAGATTGGACTCTACCAAATACTAGGGTTAACCAAAGCAAAAATTACCAATATTCGGCTTTCTAATAAAAAGAAGCCTAGTAAAGATCATTATAAATTCGCCAATATACGTGGGACTGGTCCTACACAATATTTTGCAGTTTCTGAGGTATCGTTTTAGTCTTGTGCCTCCGATTTCAGCAGAAATTGAAACATACAAAGGTTCCACCAGATCTGACATCTGGAAAGTTCATTTAAAATACAACTCGTAAGTCATAACCTTTTCTGAGTGAATCCGCGTCCAAATGTGATAATCAAATGAACGATGGCTAGACACTATACTATGAGATTTACACAGTTGAAAAAAAAATTATGAATCGCAAGCGATATAAGTCCCCTACCGGCATTAATCCATGTCCTTTAAGTCTGCCTTGACCTGTACTTGCACCAAAAGATGAATCCAACATCGAAATAAGGTCAATATGCGTTTTAGAAAAAGGTCTGGAAAACAGAAAAAATTGAATGAAATTTGCTATGAGGCCATACCTTTTGTAAGAACAAATAAATCAAACCCAACTTCAACTTATGCTTTATCAGACTATAATGTATCTGCATACCAAAAATCAGCTCAATATCTACAAGAACAGGCATGAAAAGACTCGAAACTGAGAAGTTCATGAAATTTGCTGAGTGCAGGGGCCATAGCTCCTGTAGAAATGGGTCAATAAAATTGAAACACGAACTTGATTTGTATCACACTAAGATATATTCACATAACAAAAATGATTTCAATATCTGCAATACCATGGAAGAAAACCGAGAATTTCATTAAATTTGCTAAGTCCAGGGGCTATAACTCTTGCAAAAATAGGTCAATCTGAACCAAACTCAAACTTAGTCTGTATAACACTAAAATGTAATCACATATAAAAAAGTATTTCAATATCTAAAACAACAGCTGAGAAAATTCGGAAAACTGAGAATTTCATGAAAGTTGCTAAGTCCAGGGGCCATAACTCTTGTAGAAATAGGTCAATCGGAACCAAACTCGAAGTTGATCTGTATCACATTGGGATAATTCACATACCAAAAATGAGATTACTATCTGCAATGACAGCGAAAAAAAGTACATAATGGAAAACTGAGGATGTCATGAAATTTCCTAAGTCCAGGGGCCATAACTCTTTTCAAAATAGGTCAATCGGAACGAAACTCGAAGTTGATCTGTATCACGTTAAGATAAACTCACATACCTAAAAATGAGATCAATATCTGCAACGACAGCGAAAAAAGGTCTGGAAAACTGAGAATTTCATGAAAGTTGCTAAGTCCAGGGGCCATAACTCTTGTAGAAATAGGTCAATAGGAACCAAACTCGAACTTGATCTGTATCACATTGAGATAAACTCACATACCAAAAATGAGATCAGTATCTGCAACGACAGCGAAAAAAAGTCTGGAAAACTAAAGTGTGACGGACAGACGGACAGACAAAGGGGGTGGAAACTATAAGTCCCCTCCGGCGAGCCGGTAGGGGACTAATAACGTTAACACGTATGTAGATAAAGACAAAATAAATATATCGTGCTATTAAAATACCATATTAAGATTATTATATAATGTATGAGCTGATTCGTCCAATGACGTCAGAGTGATAGAAAACAATTACCATGACATGAAAGATAATTTGTTTGAAGCACGTCTCACATTCGTATTAATAAATACTTTACTGATTCTAAACATGATAGAAAACTGTCAAGGTCTTACACTGACCCTTTGAGATTTAAGTTGCAACAATAAAGGGATTTTTTCAGACATAAATTCGTTTTATAACCGTCTAGTATTGTACAAATTGCTTCCCAATAACCAAAGAAATTCCTTGGAGTACGGGTTTTCTACGTCAATGATCCATTTAGGCTTATTTAATTTCTGTATAACTTTTCCCTCTATTTCAAAATTCCGTTTTTTCTTGTGGAGATGTCTACTCATCAGACTTTCTCACTTGGAATCATTCCTGTAGGTTTTTTCTTTGTTGAAAACAAAGTGTGACTTATAGATTGTATTATTTTCGTAGATATTGAGCATGTACAATACAAGAACATGTATGGAATATTGGGCGAGATTGGATGCATTTGCGTAAAAATAAACTGATTAAGGAACTCCAAATGGCCACGAATGGAAAGTTAATTTCCATTTTCTGGAATTGATTTCCCATGGGTGACATATTGTAAAATTATTCTCTTTTCGTTGCAAATTTGCTGTTTTGTGATCTTGTTAACTTCTATCTGTTATCATCAAAGTTATTTCTCACCTGGAACATACACGATATTATCGTAATAGCAGCATTTTTCGCGAGGTACAAATTTTCGCTATATTCACGAGTTATTTCAATACGCGAACATGAATCTTCTAAAAAAATGTAACTCTTTATAATTACATAATATACGTTCAGTCGCTATCTGAAAGAAGGGAGGGGATCTCCAACAAGACCCGGTTGCAGTACCAACAGCAAAACACCAAAATACCCGATGCGAGAACACAGAAAAGACGAGCATAACAAGAGACGCGACATACGACATAGAAACATTTTAAAACACAAAAGACTACACATATACCAACGAGACCGATGTGTAACCAGTCCCTACTTAGGACGGCCATCTGCTACGCAAGTAGCAAATGGTGTGGTTATCCGAATTACGTGCGCACAACCTTCCTACTTTTCCGGTTACCAAAAGGTCTCGAAGACCGCACAATTGTAGTGTAAAATAACCTCCTCACTGTAAGATTACCACACAAACAAGACAGCAAAATGCAGGGGCCGAAGCAACACAGATGAACATGTAAATGGAAAGTAATGAACATGCCTTATTCCTCACTGCCTTTATATCTTAATAAAAAAAATGATAAGGTTGATAAATTCATAAATCATAAGAAGAATGACAAGAAATATATAAAGATTTGGGTTTTCATTAAAATATGACGTCGAATTAGTAGAGAAACCAACTGAAACAAGGTCTCAACTTGCAGACAAACTGACCAGAGAATTATGTTATAACATTCCTCTGAGCAAACCTGTAGTTATGCTTTACATACATCAGAAAGGAGGGGATCTCCAACAAGGTTCGGTTGCAGCACCAACAGCAACACACCAAACACCCCAAGTGAAAACACAGAGAAGACACATACAGCAAGAGACAAGGAACAGCAAACGAGACATCAAACATCGAACATAAAAGACAACACATAAACTAACGAGACCCATGGGCAATCGGTACCACATGTACATGAGAGACAAATACTAGTACTGTGTAAATAATTCTCATAATCTAATCTGGCTAACATGATATTTGTAAAATTTCTGATATTCTTAAAGATAAATGTTTTTAGAATGTAATGGGTATCTCCCTGATGACATAGCTTTGTCCTTAGCTGACTCTTTGTCATACGTTTAGTTTTTATTTAGAATTACGCTCTTCATACATTAACTTTTTGGATTTCCATATTTTTCTAACTCGAGCATCACTGATGAGACATTTAAAATTGTTTAAATTTGCATGTGGTGCACAAAATCATTTACAATAGAACTTATATTTTTAATATTGCTCATTTCAACCACTAGGTTGGTATGTATGCTGGGGACTGTAAGTCCTTAAGGATATCATTCGCCTGGTTTGCAGTTTAACTATGCTTCTGTACTGACTTGGAGTATATTTGTATATTATCTGACACTGAATTTGATAAATCATTCTAGAACTAAGGGGTATCTCATTTATAGCATAGCTCTGTCCTTTAATAGCTAATTCTTTGGTAAATACTTTAGGTTATATTTGGAATTTTGTTCTATACATATTCACTTGTTGGATTTCCTCTGTTTCGGCCTCCAGCATCACTGATGATACATTATTTGCTGCGCATATAGTGCTCTCAATTATTTAGATAGAAGATATATTCTAATATTGTTAATTATGAGTACCTTTCAATTCTAAAGTACAAACTGGGCTATACAAATAATTAAGCCTCTTAAGAATATACTTTATTTTGTAATAATTAAAAGTTGTTATTAAAAACAACACCTTTTTCTGTACAAATGTTTTGGCCTGAGGTTTGAGACGTTTGGACAAGCCAAAACACTTTTACAGAAAAAAGTGTCCTGATGCATACTTTTTTTTTTCTAACGTTACAATACACACGGACGGGAGAACGAAATCGAATCCTTTCAGTGATTCAAATTATCAAAAATACAAGACACTGTTTTATATTTTTATACCACAATCAAAGGCCGCACACCTTTATGTTTATATGTTCAGACTTCCATTGTTCCGAGGACAAACACGAACTGACCATATCCCACAAATACAAATCAAAAGAAAATTACTTTCCTTATAGCTTCAAAAATGTTGTTGTAAAATGGTGTAATTTTATGTTTTGCAGAATCTCGATTTTGCTCTCCCGTACCTTTTGCCTTTGACGAGGATGAAGATGATCGGGGGCGGATCCAAGGCCAGGAAACCTCAATGGCCATACTAAGTATGAATGAAACATACTTCTTTAATGTTTATTGAAAGTACATTCAGTATGAAGTAGTTCCTTTTATGGAATAGTTTCACAATTGTATATTTGTTCATGTAACATTATCTAATCCAAAAGGGAAAAGGTGGATTCAACGTTATTTATATAAAAGAAAGGAGGGGATCTCCAACAACACTAGGTTGCAGCACCCACATCAAAACCCCAAAACACCCATGCAAAAAACACAGAACAGACACCCACAGAAAGAGACGCAAAAGGGACAAGGAACACCAACTTACAACATAGAAACATGTAACATAAAAGACCACACAGAAACCAACGAGACCAATGGGCAACCGGTGCCGACTTAGGACGGCCATCTGCCACGTAAGTAGCAAACGGTGTAGTCATCCTGGATTACGTGCGCACAACTCTCTCACTGTTCCGATTTCCCAGAGGTCTCGAAGAACGCACAATTATGGTGTAAAACAACATCCTCACTGTTAGATGACCACACACAAACAAGACCGTAAAACGCAGGGGTCCAAGCAACACAGATGAATATGTAAACGGATATAAAAAGAGGACGTGCGTAATACAGTTCGTGTTCTGCCGGCTGTAGCGAGCTCATGTATGTTATCACCAGAGGAGTCCGACTGACATTCAGAGAGGACAGGTGGTCGGGGCCCTGTCTTCTGTAAAGAGGTTTGGACAGGGCCCGTCATGGAGTCCCGTCGTCACAGTCAGTCAGAGTGCAAGTCTTAAGAATGCATATAAGTTACATTTCTTTTTACAGGAAACAATCGTATGTCCGTATTTTTCCCTGTTGCTTCTCTCATGTTTATGGTGATGGCCACCATCTTGGCAATCATAGGCAACATCAGGGAAGATGTCAAAACACTACTGGCCGCTGTCGCTTACATATCTGGAGGTAAGTCTCTATAATCAGACATAGACCAGTTCTAGTTCGAGTGACGAGAAAAGAAAGGAAAACTAATTAAAACGATCGTAAAAAAATTGTACCAATTTAACTTTGAAGATTTCATCACGATATTGTATCAGCATTATTTTATTACAGCATTATTGCTCGCAATCGGTATCATACTGTATATATCAGCAATCAACGATGAGGTAGGACACCGGATGAAGACGTCGGACTCCAAGGAAGCTGGACCTATGAACTCGTTCCGATACTGGTACGGATGGTCGTTCTTCTTTGCTGGCACCGCGTTCATTACCAGCATGCTCACTGCTGTGGTCCTCGTGACACTTTACTTAAAACGGAACAATAAACAGGAAGATATGATCAAGATTATTCCAGGACTAGAAGATGTCATAGATTCGGATTGTAACAATGATGATGGAAATACTAACCCTACTGTGATATTATGAGACATTTTATAAATATCTGGATGTTGTCTACAACTTTTATATTCCATTTTAAGACTAATGACCTTGCAAGAATCTTAAAATGATTCTGAATATATCAGAGAAGATCATTTTTAAAATTTTGACAATGAAACACTTCACTTCAAAATGAAGGTACTACACATGTACTATCTACCAGAAGTCACACTACAGTGATCACAAAATGAGCTGCTCACCGGACACGTTGATAAAGATTTTAGCTGACGTTCGGAGATTATGATAGTGTGTACATCATTGTAATACCTTTAAAGATGTATGCCATCATATCCAAATGCCATATGTTACATATATCTTTATCAACTACAAAAGGAGTAAGATTCGCTTATTTATTCCACTTCATCGGAGTGCCATTTAGAATGGACTTAGTCTGACTTAGAAATATTATCTTATATTAGCTACTTTACTTCTTGAAAGTTAAGAAAGGGTCCGCAATGAAGTTACATTTACGTAGTTATGTAGAATGCATTACAATCTTGTATGTTGATGGAAGGCGAAAGGCAGACCTATTAGCAAGCAACGACCCTATTCTAAGGATTATCTCTTCGTCATCAAAAATGTTTGTTACTAGCTTTCAATGTACATGTGAATAGATAGAAAAATTGTTTATTGCAGAATAAGGTGTAACGTAAGTGAGTACCAAGAAGGATAAAACTAACCACGGGCGGATTCCAAGCTTGATCTTATCGCATGACAGTTTCTTGTTGTGATATGAAAGTTAGTTTACATCCCATGCAAAAAGCTCATCATACATGCAAAAACGGATTCTAGAAGAGTAAGCGTATAACAAAAAGATTGAGGAAAAAACAAATGTCCTTCCTGTAATCAAATCGTAAAAACGTGAGAATGTGTATACCATGAGGAAGTAAAAGTCTAACACAAAATTCCAAAGTCAGAATTCATAAAATCTTTAGAATTTCATGTTAAGAATTTCGCACTGCATATATTCATTACTTGGAATTCCACTAATTCGGCCTCCATTATCACTGATGAGACATGACTTGTTGAGATGCGCATATGGTGTACTGAAATTTTTTCAATATAATAACATACATTTCAATATTGATATAATTTCAACCACTAGGTTTGGTACATTTGTTTCTCCCCTTTGCCTACTTTCACAACGCTCAGCATTTTACTTGAACTAAATTTATAAATTTTTCTTCACTATTTGATAAATTATTCTACAGTTAAGGTGTGTCTATCTGACATAGCTGTCCTCAGCTGGTTCTGTGGCATACATTTTAGATCATGTTCAGAATTTCGCTCTTTATATGGCATTATTTATATTTCCTCTATTGTGGCCACAAGCATCACTTATTAGACATAATTTGTTAAAATGCTCATGAAAGGCGGGGATTCCAACATCACTCGGTTGAAGCACCCACAGCAAAACTCCAAAGCAATGAATCTCCGCAGTAGCAACGCCAGTCGTTCACAAATATACCTCCGATTTGGTAGTTTCTCTGTCGCATTGCCCTCACAACACAACGAATGTACTTGATTTGGAATAGCGTAGCAACAGTTATAAATATATACTTTAAGCAGGGTATGAAGAAAAGTTGTCACTCAAGGAAATGGAATGTGTGATTTAAGGTTACGACACGTTTGTTGGCCATTGTCGTCAATGGATAACCAGATCAAAAATTGCAGCGACGTCAATGCTTTCATTGGTCTCTTTTGCTTCTAGTTCACACAGATAAGAGTGTACTTGAGGTGTGAAATCCATAAAGTTTTGGTTACCATTCATTGAGAACATATAAATCTGTTCTAAATAACTGTTTTGCAAAAAGAAATCACATATTATAACGCATATTACTCGTTACTATAGCTCCTCAATAGTTACATTTATCACTGTCGTAAGATAGCATGATTTATATAGCATCATTCCCCTTCAATTTGTCTTTCAGTTACTTTCAATGAAGAAGAAACTATTGTTAAGAAATTTATGCATTAAAGTTTCCATTAAAACTAATAACTATACTTCATCATTGCAATTTTGTAAAATAAACATAAAAAAGTACCTATCAGTTATTGAGTCTCGAAATCGAGAAGACAAGGCAAATCATTAGAATTCCCATTGGATCGGTTGCAATGTCAAACGTCTTCAAATTCAATAGCATCATTTATAAACAGATAAATTTACATCATGGACCAGACATGCACGTTTCGGGTACTCAACCCTCGTCAGTAATCCTCAATCTAAACAATGTAATATGGCCAAAGAGGGTGAAAATTATTATGTCAAAAAGTGTACCGAAAGATGTAGCAGGATGGGTGGGATATGATGCTACAGGACCCACGTTTTAGAAATTTCAAAAATTTTAGTACCAGAAAATTTTGAATGCGTTGAAGAGACAGACGATCAACCGAAGTTGATCGAACTTGGCTACATGTGCCCTCGGGGACTCCTGGTCCACCAATCTCGAAATGAATAACTTCGAAGTGAGACCAGGTGCGCGGGAGGAGTCAGCGTCTCCTCATTGCATGCAATAATGATGGGTCGAAGACTGCATTATTCCAGCTTCATACTCGTGTTTTAGAATTAATTTGAATTACAATATTTCTTTCAATGAACAGTGTATGAATAAGAAAAAAGTATGATAATATAGTTTTTACTGTTTATCTGGACTGACTTTAAATATTTGCTAATTTTTTATACTAAAATTATTCTGAAACTATTCGTGGCAAAGATCTGTCCTAAGCTGACCCATTGACAAATATTTTATATCATATTTAGAATTTCGCTCTTCATAAATTGACTATTTGGATTTCCTCTTTTTTGGTCTCGAGCATCACTTATGATACATTGTTTGCTGAAATCCGCATATGGTTCACTAGATTATCATGGTAGAACGTACATCTCAATATGATCATTTCAACCACTAGGTTGGTATCATTGCTGGTGGATTGTTAGTGTCCCAGATGATACCGTTTGTCTAGTTTTACTGTACTTCTGCACGGACTTGAAATATAACTGTTAATTTTCTGATACTAAACTTGATTAATTATTCTGAAACTAACGAAAACATCCCTCATGGCATAGCACTACCCTTAGCTAGTTCTTTGGCATGCATTAAGTCATGTTTACAATTTCGCTCTTCATATACATGTACTTATTATTTGGATTTCATCTTTTTCGGCCTTGAGCATCACTGATGATACACTGTTTGTTAAAATGCACATATGGTGCACTGAATAATAGCGATAGATCATATATATATTTCAATATGATAATCTATTACATTGCATACCATTAGTTGCTACAACTTGTGCCCGATCCAATTTTCATTGAAGTGAATAAAAATCATGTTTGAAATGACATAACATTTTTTTAGAAAAACAGATATATCGACCGGGAAACAAAGCAGTAGGAGTGTTAGGTTGGGCAGGCAAATAACACATTACTTGACTTGGGTGTTTCTGCCTGCGATTGATTGATGGTTTACCGAGTTTAAATCAATAACTGACTTACCCTGTGTTGTATTAATTCTTACATGATTATTCGGCTCTAGAAAGCAAATATCTCACATGTCAAATTTAAGAGTCTGATCAGGATGAAGTGTGTTCCTGTGGGAATTCTCCGTACATCAACCTAAATTATCGGCTTACAAACACCGGCGACTGTAATTTACCTATATTTAGAACTGGTAGGGCTTCTCCTTTTATCGAAAGTCACTTGTTTTCTCTGCTTACCTAGTTATTAAGAAAATGATTCCAAGAGGGATAATACTTCCCACTCTCTAAATTTCCTCTTCTTTTGAAGATATATGAGAAGTTTTTGTTGATATCACTGGAAAAAATGAGATCTAAACACGACTGAATAAAAAACAATGATTTGTGAAACACGAATACATCTTTGATAGTGAAACAGCTGTAATGAACAAAGTTTTTCATACTCCAAGGTCTTAAGGTCAAAAATTTCGGAAAGGTCTTGCTACAAGGAATATGCATGAGAAAAATGAAAGCCCTATCACTTACCATTCAAAAGTCATGCCCAAGGTTAAAGATTTGGCGGACAAACGGACATGCATAAAACTACTAGTATATGCCTCCGAATCTCCGTTTACGGGGACATAAAAATGGCAATTCTGTATTTAATGAGATGCATACATGATCATAGATGTATTTCTTACACGTTTAGATCCGTTTCCCTACTACTTATATACTGTTCAAAAAGTTTAGAATCACATTCTTATTTCTTTATTTCCATACCAAAGTAACGAAAAGATTTTATGATTACTCGTATTTGATCCTTATAATTCGAACAATTTTTATATTACTAACATTATCATCTTAATCACTGAGTTTAATTGTGGTAGAGATTAATTTTGATAGTCACAAGTGTCTTAGTGATACATGCAGTTGCTGCAGGCTACATACACTGCTTCGTAAAGGTACAATTATATTCTCTCCTTATGTTTTGGGGACTATTGTTCCATTCCTGCACCAATTCCTGCTGGAGCTGGCGCCAATTTTCGGGAGGTTGTCCCTATACACACGACTCCCTAATTCATCCCAAATGTGTTCTATAGGGCTCAATTGTTCAACGTCTTCAAATCAATAGCATCATTTAAGAACATATAAATTATTACAAGGCCACAACATCAAGAATTTTTTTAAAGGTAACGAAAATCGGAAATCTTCAACGTGAAGATTTCTTAAAACGTATCATCTAAGGGAGGCTTCTGAAACACATTATTGTGATATACCGTTTGCCCTCGTCAGTGATCCTCAATCGAAACAATGTGATATGGCCAAAAAGTGTAAAAGTTAAAAAGCGATGAAAGGATCCTAAAAATCCAGTCCAGACCAGACCTTACTCTGCATCGATAATGCGCTCTCACTGTAGCATTACTACTACGTTCACCAGGGAGAATTCTCCTGTCGCCTGACTGTAAGTTGAATTAAAATAAAATGCAAACGGACTTTTGCTGGCCTTTTGGTCAAAGGTACTCATATTACAGGGCGCCTTGAATGGACATGAATAGCATATAGCCGGTTTCGGATACTCTTACCCCTGTTGCAGACATGAGTTCTCATCGATGCCTTGACATCACGTGACCGAAAAGTAAATAAGTGCAGAAATCTGTCTTGGCCTAACGAGGTACCCCTTGGCCTTCTGGACATGAGAGGAAATTTGTCAAATGATACCGAGGTAGAAACTTGGGGATACTGCTTTGCAAAACATTCAACATATTGGCAACGACACGGGTGAATAAACCTGCTTATCAGTGAATAAAAGTCGAACACAAAAGCTGAAACCAGACTCCAAAAATCACAATAAAAAGGCTTACGAATTTTGGGGGAAAATACAAAACAGAGCTTTCTCATGCGAAAAGAAAAATAGGACATACAGACGGAGACAATGACACAAACTCCATAGAAACACGAAGGACAGTTTATTTAATGAATCATCTCCATGCAGTCAAAGGCATCGAGAATGTATTGTATGTAGCGCTTGTAACATCCTTAAAGTATTTAATCTCTCAGATGGTAGCGTCCACCCATGTTCAAACCCATGCTAATTATATTTAAATATCGTGTATGATGGATGACATATCATTTGGCAAAAAGAAGTGTTCTAACAGTGCGTTTCACAGAGCACCATGTCTTGATTCTTAATTAATTGCAAATTGTCTAGTTACTTCATACATGTATCAAATGTTGATGACCTCGAACACTTTATCATAAGAGATGAAATTGCGAATAATTAGTAGTATCGCAAAGTTAGATTTTAGAAAAACAATCGAGGTTTTCATTGATCAAAATTTTGCATCAAGTTTCCAGATGATACTTAAAAGTGGGAGGGTTGTGCACAAGTAATCCAGGATAACCACACCGTCTGCTATTGACGTGGCAGATGGTCGTCCTAAGTCGGCACCGGTTGCCCATTGGTCTCGTTGGTTTATGTGCAGTCATTTATGTTCGATGTTTCTATGTGATTTGGCGTTCATTGTACCATTTCCGTCTCATTCTGAGTGTGTTTGCTTGTGTTTTTGCAGTTTGCAGTGGGTGTTTGGGGTTTTACTGTTGGTGCTGCATCCGAGTGTCTTTTAGCGGTATATATTAGATTCTAAACATTATCTTATGACAACACCAGTTATGAAGTGCCTGCACGTTCATAATTTCACGAGGAAGAAAGGATTTTGACGTTGTGATCACATCAAAGTTAATTTTTTTTATATGCTTGAACCTCGACTGCGAGAGAATGTATCATGGGAAACATACAAAAATGTACATGTACTGAGAATGAGATTATAAGTATAATGGAACATTTTACATTTTATTCCCCTACAAAGGAGGTTTCAATATAGATGTCACAGATTTTCTTTTACCGGCTGTCTACATGAACATTCCACGTCGCAGTGGCAAGTACTTGGTCCAATGCAGCCCTTTCCGCACATGCACGAGCCTAAATAAAAGTTTTGAAAATGTCAACCTTTTTCTAATGAAACCTTGAACTTATATATACTGTAGTTTCTCAACTAAATCATTTTAAATCATTTTAATTACAAAATGATGCACAACAGAATAAACACTTCTTTTATTTTGTTTGTTATTTCTGTATGTATTTACATTTTTTCTAATTCTAATAAGACGCCTTGGAAATAAAAATGGATTCCTAATCAAGACCACATATTTTCAAATCATTCAAAAGTTTTATGATAATGGCCCTTTTAGGAAGATTTATAACATGTCCCCATTCATAAATTTCTTGAAACGTTCGAGTCATTAAAAAACCCAGATATAAGCAGTATCTTTAGAATCAAAAACAAAATTTAAAAAATATCACCAATGATTACCTTTACATCTACATAGGAACTTATCGTCACAATGATTGTCCTGCCGGTTGGCTGACCAACTACAACTTCTACCTAAATACCAGATAAACGAGAAATTTTAGAAATGATGGACTGTGTGCATGTTTTGATCAGATGATGAGAAGACTACGTCCATACGGCAAACATACACATGAGGCAAGATAAAGAGGGACACATCAACAGACGGATACATGGAGAAAAATAACACATAAACGAACAACAAATAAGGTTTGAAACATGATGAACACATAAAACTAAAGCACATCTATGCCTAAATTACCCTGGCCCTCGAATATAGCATAGGGAAATAGAACATCAAAAATGTTTTGCCGGCGTGAAATCAATCTAGAGGCTGAATTCTGTCAACAATATGCAACTGTGCATCTAGCTGTGAAAAAATACGAATTTTGCAAGTCTTGCCAAAGTACAGAAAAGAAAGACAAATATTCAACAGTTCTGTAGGCGTCTCCTGGTTCAAAAGAAGTGAAATTAGCCTGTGTACAATTGAACATTGATAAAAATTTCTATTTTTTTAATTCTTATTTTGAGTTTTGTTATCAGTGAATGACAATCACATACAAAAGCCGACATCAGACTCCAAAAGTCACAATCAAAAAGCGTACAGATTATTGACAAAACATACAACAGAACTTTCTCAAGAGAAAAACAGACGGGGAAAACACGAATGACAACTTTATCTAATGATCATTCTTCAGAGTAAGTAAGTAAGAGAAGTATTGTAGTTGGCGCTGCCATAAACACGCCGTGCTAATTTAATTAGTAAAGTTTAATCAGTTAACACATAAATAATGTTACATATATAATGGAAGTTTAAGTATGTAAGTAAGTAGGAGCAAAGAGGAAGCGTTATGCTTATTTTAACTTCTATTGGTGTGTTATTTAACAACAAAAAGGGGTGGTCTTACAGTCACCCCGATATCAGAATTTTGAATAAGAAAATTACCAAAATCCATTGTGTAAGTGGCGCTTCCTTAAATAATCGGTTCGATGAAGAAATTAGACGTACACTATGATTCAAAAATGCAATTTCATTGATCGCAAAGCTAAATATAATAATTACTTGTGGAATCTGCTATAATTACAAAATAGAAACACAGCGAACACTGAAGACCACACCACACCGAACTAGAATAAGATACGTAGGAAAATATTTCCAAAACAAAGTATACAATCAACTTTAACATTCTGCAAAGAAGCAAATGGAGATTAGATCAGGTACCCCGGGAGAACGAGCATCTCCTATTTGCTAGCAACACCTGTCGCTTGGGCCTTGCAGAAAAAGTAATTCTGTATTTTGGATGATTCTGTCAATCTTCCAACATGGATGATAACGAAATGTTATACCTTTAAATATTTTCATTGTATCGTCCAAAAATTATTGCATTGACAAAGTCAGTCGCTCACAAATCGACATTTCATTCAGTAGTTTTTCTTTTAGTCTCCTTGCTGTCAGATTGAAGTTGTTGTAGTTTGAGTTTGCTCTAGAACAAAGGAGGGGATCTCCAACAACACCAGGTTGCATCGCCAACAGCAAAACACCCAATGCAAAATAACAGAGCAGACAAGCACAGAAAGAGACGCAAAAGGGACAAGGAACGTCAACGCACAACACAGAAACATCAAACACAAAGAACTACACATAAACCAACGAGACCAATAGGCAACCGGTGTCGACTGAGGTCGGCCATCTGCCACGGAAATAGCAGAAGGTGCTAGAATAGCGTTTCAGTTGCGATATGAATGTTAAACGTCTTCAAATTCAATAGCATTATTTAAGAACAGATACATTTTCAGGACCAGACATGCGACATGCAAGTTTCGGTTAATTAACCCTCGTCAGTGATCCTCAATCTAAACAATGTAATATTACCAAAGAGTGTGAAAAACATTATGTCCCAAAATTTGCTGAAAGACGTAGCAGCATGAATGGGATATAATGCTACAGAGCCCATGTTTTAGAAATTTCAAGAAATTCGGATTACATAAATTTTCGAATGCGTTGAAGAGACGATCCAAAACACCATAGGCAGGGGATGAAGTACATTTATACCACTTGTTGAGTGTCACTGCTGGTGGACCAGGAGTCCCCGAGGGCACATGTAGCCAAGTTCGATCAATTTCGGTTGATCGCTTCTTCAACGCATTCCAAATTTCTGTTACCAAAATTTCTTGAAATTTCTAAAAAGTGGGTCCTGTAACATCATATCCCACCCATCCTGCTTCGTCTTTCGGTACGCTTTTTCGACATAGTAACCTTCATATTTTTTGGCATATTACGTTGTTAAGATTTGAGCATTACTGATGAGGGGTAAGTACCCGAAACGTGCATGTCTGGTCCACGTTGCCAATTTAACTGTTCTTAAATGATGCTATTCAATTTGAAGACGTTTACATTGATACCACTTGGTGAGTGTCACTCACTGCTGGTGGACCAGGAGTCCCCGAGGGCACATGTAGCCAAGTTCGATCAATTTCGGTTGATCGTTTCTTCAACGCATTCTAAATTTCTGTTATCAAAATTTCTTGAAATTTCTAAAAAGTGGGTCCTGTAGCATCATATCCCACCCATCCTGCTTCGTCTTTCGGTAGGCTTTTTCGACATAGTAACTACTGCTTTTTCGACATAGTAACTACTACTTTTTCGACATAGTAACTACTGCTTTTTCGACATAGTACACAAAACCTACTTTGTAAAAGAAAAGTCAGATTCTGAAAATAAGTACACTGAAACAGACATTATTCAGATGTTAAACTTTCTGATCGACAACATTTTTGTGGTGTTTGGAGGAAAGGTCTTCCAGCAAATTGTCGGAATTTCAATGGGGACCAATTGTGCCCCACTCCTTGCCGACATTTTCCTTTACTCGTACGAAGCTGAATTCATTCAATCTTTGGTCTCTGAAGGGAAAAGATACTTAGCTTCTGACTTCAACTTCACTTACAGATACATAGACGATGTGTTGTCCATCAATAATCCAAATTTCGCGGATTTCCTGAGCAGCATCTATCCTTGGGAGCTTGAAGTCAAAGAAACTACAGAGACAAATAATTCAGCATCCTATTTGGACATAATGTTGTCCTGCGACACTGATGGTCACATGAACACCTCACTCTATGACAAACGTGACGACTTCAATTTCAGCATTACAAACTTTCCTTTTCTGAGTAGCAACATCCCTTCATCGCCTGCTTATGACGTGTTCATATCTCAGATGATACGCTATGCCAGAGGAAGTACCAAATATACGGATTTTGTTCTGAGAGCTAGGCGTCTTTCAGATAAGCTTCTCAGTCAGGGATATGTTTGTGACCGACTAACTTCGTCTCTGAGGAAGTTCTACGGTCGATATGGGGAACTCGTCATACACTATGATGTCCCACTCTCCAGAATGGTGGATGATATTTTGTCATAGACCATTTGAGCCATCCAACCAAAGATTGTACTCTTTGTCTTCCGAAATGAAAGTAACCGGATGTGACAGTTCTACCGAATTGAAGCGGCGGGTGTTGCATGCAAGCAGGAGATGCTTACTCTTCCTGGGCACCTGGTCTCACTCTCATATCGGGAGTTCGCTTCTTTTCATATGTTGGAGGTTTTTGTTTGTTTGCTTTGGTTCCTGTTTTATCCTGATTGTGTATGCCTTCGGTTTCTGATTTTCTAAATTATCGATTTTGTACTGTAGACAGGGATATGGTCATTATCCATATTTGTCACTTTCATACTTTTTTGGCATATTACATTGTTTAGATTTGAGCATCACCGATGAGGGGTAAGTACCCGAAACGTGCATGTCTGGTCCACGTTGCCAATTTAACTGTTCTTAAATGATGCTATTCAATTTGAAGACGTTTACATCTGTAACTACTCAGGAAAGATAAATTTGTGATGTTGAAGTTGAATTCGTAACGTTTATCATATATTGAAGTATTCAGGTGACAATTTTCGTTAAAAATATAACATGAGATCTGAATATGAAGCTTATGCTTTCGGGTCTTTGGCTTTATAATAAAATAATGAAAGTCACTTTTACATTTACTTTGACTACCATAATAATACAGACCTTTTTGATAAGACTGATATAATGTATTACAATCAAAGAACAGATATAATTTATCCCCATCCTAACGTAAAACTGCTGTTTTTGATTTCGTCGTTTTTGTGAATCGGGTTTCAAATAATCATTTACTTACTTGTTTTATATCTGCATTTACGTGGATCTGGCATTTTCAGATAGAAGTTTGTATATGGAAAACTATCAACAATATGCTGAAAATCATAATTCATGTACATACATTTATATATCTTAAATAAAACAAAAATAATCGATATACATATCATTTATTGTGGTACTCCTATAACGTCTGTCAAATTAAGTAAAAGGTATACTTTCTATACTAAATAGCTATTCTAGTTTTAGTGGGCACTGGAAAGTGTCATATTATCGAATTCCTAGTTAATATTCGAGTGGATATGAGCATAATAATCAGTAAATTATTAGATATTAAAATATATTTTCTTGATGCATAAAGCTGTCCAATCATTTCTCTTTACGCTATATAACGAGTTTTTCACTATAACCTTTTCCAATGCTTAGGAATGTCTGTTACAATCTCCAGCATCATTGAGGAGATTTATCGAACTTTGGATTTTCGAATAAGAATGCTTTCCGAAAAGATGCGTCCAGGTTTTACAAACAAAGGTGTAAAGCTCTTATACAGATTTAATTGGTCATTCTCTCCTTGTCACCTTTGGATTTTCGAATAAACACTCCCACAAAGTTTACTCATTAACAGACTGTCTTTTAATGAGTTAACTTTGTGGGAGTGGCAATGAAAGGCTACGAGGAAGTATCAGGAAGAATTTTGTTGAACACTTTACATAAAATGCCAAAGAACCATGTTTTTAAAAACGAGACACACACGAGTAATATATCGTCCTGGAATCAAATGTCAAGTGACTAAAGGTTGAATTACACATCCACGGAAAATATATCACTCAGTGAAAGATTTTCAAAACCAGCAGGTCTTGCTTTTTATTTTGCGATATTAGCACATATATACCACATTTTTAACATCGTGACTTTGATCTTACAATTTGACTAACACAACAAAATTAATGTGCGTTCGTTGAGACCGCTTGGTGACGGGACAAGTGGAAGTATTGTGCGCACATAATCCTGATAATCACACAATCCGCTACTAAAGCGCCGTTTACACTATAAAAGTTTTCTTGTACAAGAAAACTTGGTCAAAGTTTTAACACTTTGATAGAGTAAATGATCCAAGAAAACTTTGATCAAAGTCCGTCAAAGAATTGGATGGACTTTGACGGAATAGAACTCCATCCCATTTTTCTTGAAACTTTGACGGACTTTGACGGGAATCGACCAATCAGAATAGAGATTCAGGACGGTGTCATACATATCGAAAAAATGCATAGAAGCAATTTAGAACGTTAAAAGTAAAGAATATAGTAGCAAAGATTAACGACGCGATGCAGTGTATTTCATCTGCGAGTTTTGTTAGAAATCATGTGACATTTTTATTGAACTGGTGTACATATTGTGTAATATCTCCAATGAACAACCACAAACATTAACTATAAAGTTATCCTTAGGCACGGTCCATTTGATATTCTGGGGGGGGGGGGGGGGGGGGGGCTTGGGTTTTTTTCGAAAAAAAATAATTTTGCTCTCAATTTTGATGAAAAAAATAAATTTGCTTATGGTGTGACAGAAAAAAATAATCTTGCTCTTACAAATAATCTGAATGTGAAGAATCACCATAAAATTTCGCTAAAATTTTTGAAAATTTTCCGGCTCGCTTCGCTCGCCGCAGTTTTCAAAATTGTATAAAAAATTTTTGGCTCGCTTCGCTTGCCATAGTTTTCTATCAAAACATTATTCACAAATAGCATTTTAAGTTCAGATATTTGAAGATATCAAAAGTTATACATGTATTTGAATGAAAAAGGGCTTCCTTAAAAACTTGAATATATTATCAATATTTATGTATTGCTGTTAATACATGTTGCATATATCCCATAGAGTCATGTTCTTGTAAGCTTGGAAGGAGAACTTCAGTTATTCACCAATTTACAATTCTTAGTAACATTTAAAAAATTGTCTAGGAGACCTTCCCCTCAGACCCTCTTATACATATTTATGTTATATACATGTACCTTATATAAAATATTGAGAATTGTATTCTAAAAATCTTTTATCTCTCTGTTTAAAAGTGAAACGAATACTTGCATAAAAATAAACTAATATATTAATATTTAGAGTTTTTAGTAAAAATATAAATAATTTCTATTGATAAAACACAAACATTCTTAATACATGTATGCGCATCACTAAAAAAAATTTCCTTGCTCCAACTTTGCCAGAAAAAAATAATTTTGCTCCGGTCCGGGGCGAAAAAAAATAATCTTGCTCCGACAAAAAACCCAAGCCCCCCCCCCCCCCCCCCCCCCCCCCTGAATATCAAATGGACCATGCCTTAGAAGTATTCACAATATCTATAAGATTCATCTTTGTTTTGGTGTATATTAGTTCATTTCCTTGTTAAAGTCGCTCAAGAACTTTGAAAGTGTAAACTGACCAAGTTTTTGTTACGGACTTAGACCAAGAAAAGCGAGAAGTGATAATGTAAACGCGGCATAACATTGCAGATGGCATTAATGAAATCATGGACCTTATCAGAAGAACATGTCGAATATGGTACATGTACTTTTCAGCTCTCGTTGGTGTATTTTTTTCAATGATGATCAGAAGACAATGCTCTCGGTCTTCTTCGGAAAGTCGTCAAGATATTTCTTACAAGAAGTCGTCTAGAGTTTTCTTTTCATATTTCTTACAAGAAAATATTCAACACGAAGAATTGTTTAACCAGTTAACAATAAGAAACATCATATCATCACGAAACAACATGCAGTATGGTTATACTTATCAAAAGTACACATGTTTACAAAATTTATCTCATTTCATTTGCAAGATGTTTCACTTATCTATTATGTGTCACATTTACTAATCACAACATTACATATCCATGATATCTTTACCTATTGTCAATAATTGCATTTCAAATGAGTTGTCGTTCTAATATGATTTTTGCAATTGCTTTCTTATCCCAAAACTACGGTGGCTTGAAGCGGACATGTTGAAGAATATCAAATCGTGGCCACAGTTTACTATGCTCACTAATCGTTATACTTCCCCCTTCTCTGGGAAGCTTCGTCCCCGATGCTTACTCATGTGCGTGAGTTCTCTTTGGGATATCCACGGCTTTCCTCTGTCACAACATGTTTCAGCTGCTACTTCTGCAGATAAAGCAGCCAACAACACCATAATCTGCTACTTCTGCAGATAAAGCAGCCAACAACACCATAATCATATGAAAACTTTACTATATATCAACTTTAGTTTCGGAACTTTCGTCTACAAATACTTATATCAAAAGCAATGAAAGTGTCCCTAACATTTTGAGCAAACATAGCAGTGAAATTTCTTCATTCAACATCCCTATTTCTAAATTGGATCTTCCTACAATATACTGCATACCAAAACTGCACAAATCTCCTTACAAATTTAGATACATTGCTAATTCTAGCAACTGCTCAACTACAAGTTTGTCTAGACATCTGACGTCAGCCCTCACGGCGGTAAAGGAACACGTTGCAAAATATTGTGAAACTGTTCTTAACAGGAATGATGTAAATTTATTTTGGTCTATAAAAAATTCCGAAGATGTGATTGACAAGATAAAATCTAGAAATTTTCAAGCCAATACGATTGCTTCATACGATTTTTCAAATATGTACACCACGCTTCCTCACGACAAGATCAATGATCAATTGTCCAAACTCATTAAATGGTGCTATAATCGAGAGGGGAAAATTTATATTTGTACATCTGAATCAAATGGTTTCTTTTCCGCTACAGAATACAAATCATACAAATCATGGACATGTAGCGACCTGTGTAGTGCCTTGTCCTTCCTCTTGGACAACATTTATGTAAGATTTGGTGAGAATCTCTACAAGCAGGTTGAAGGGATTCCTATGGGTACAAATTGTGCGCCTCTTGTTGCAGATTTATTTTTATACACATATGAAAAGGAATTTATTCAAAATCTTCAAAAACAAAGAAAACATGATGAAGTGAAATGTTTCATTTGTACTTCTAGGTACCTGGATGATATTCTTACTATCGATAATCCTGTTTTTGAAAAGTATAAAGATGTTATTTATCCACAAGAATTGACTCTAAACAAGGCAAACTTTACAGACACTGAAACACCATTTTTGGACCTAAATATCAAAATTGTCAATGGAGAAATTCATACAAGTGTATATGACAAACGAGATGATTTTGGATTCAACATAGTAAATTTTCCCTGGCTTGACGGTGATGTCCCTAGATTACCGTCATACGGTATCTACATTTCACAGCTCATCCGGTATGCTAGAGCATGTACTGATGTTTTGGATTTTCATAATAGAAATCTACAAATTACAAAGAAACTTTTAGGTCAAGGTTTTCGCTTTCACAAACTAGTAAAGACTTTCTGGAAATTCTACAAAAATTATGATCAACTTCTTTTGAAATTCGGACCCATACAAGCAACGGAGTATATTACTTTAGGTATTTCACAACCTGCATTTTATGGTGACATAATTAACAAAATAAGAAGGATCAAAGGTAGACAGCATATGTATCGAAAATGCGCCAGAGTCATCAAACGCCTTTTATACCGTGGATATGATCCTAATGTCACCAGACGGACACTAAGCTTGGTACTTGACCAATATACAGTCTTGTACGAGCGCATTCTTAAGACTTGCACTCTGACTGACTGTGACGACGGGACTCCATGACGGGCCCTGTCCAAACCTCTTTAGAGAAGACAGGGCCCCGACCACCTGTCCTCTCTGAATGTCAGTCGGACTCCTCGGGTGATAACATATATGAGCTCGCTACAGCCGGCAGAGCACGGACTGTATTACGCACGTCCTCTTTTTATATCCATTTACATATTCATCTGTGTTGCTTGGACCCCTGCGTTTTACGGTCTTGTTTGTGTGTGGTCATCTAACAGTGAGGAGGTTGTTTTACACCATAATTGTGCGTTCTTCGAGACCTCTGGGAAATCCGAATAGTGGGAGGTTTGTGCGCACGTAATCCAGGATAACCACACCGTCTGCTATTTACGTGGCAGATGGCCATCCTAAGTCGGCACCGGTTGCCCATTGGTCTCGTTGGTTTATGTGTAGTCTTTTATGTTTCATGTTTCTATGTTGTGAGTTGGTGTTCCTTGTCCCTTTTGCGTCTCTTTCTGTGGGTATCTGTTCTGTGTTTTTTGCATGGGTGTTTTGGGATTTTTTTGTGGGTGCTGCAACCTAGTGTTGTTGGAGATCCCCTCCTTTCTTCTGCTGGCGGTTTCCTTTCAACCCAACATGGACGACAGTCCACCAGTTCGTACTGACAGAGCAGAAGAACCTTCGGGCACTTTGGTCCGAAACCTGGCCACGAGGACCACCGAGTCACTAATGACTCACCCAGAGGGCCTGCCGCGAACCCCAAAGCCACTTCGCTGACACCAAATTGTAACGTGAAGCGACGGGGGAGCCCGAAGAACGGGTCTGAAGTCAAGCGCACTTGACCGCATTCCCGGTAAAAAGTGGCTTATATTCCTAAGCTCACTATTCGTTACAATAACAATCCCCGCACTTTATTTCGTAGGTTCGGGGGTTGAGCATTGTCACAATTATCTCCCAAGACGAAAACAAGTTATGGCAGTCGCCATGATTCAAACAACGAACAATCGCCTCTCATTATCTTTGGAATAAGAACCAGTTTGAGGAAATCCTACTTTCACAGGACACTTCTTAGTAAGTAGAAAATAATTTATACCCTTGAAATTTTGAGCAAATATCGTTTTAGCCACGCTCTAATAGGAATCCCCGGTTCCAAAAATAGTGTTATGAATAGACATCCGATAAAATTTTCGTTTATCGGTGTGTCAACAAATTTTCTCAGCGACTCAGAATCTTTGTTTCTAAACAATAAGAATCAATGGAAATTAAATGATTAAGTCGTGCGCAATACTCGTGTCCACATTTAAACAAATTACTATATTGTATCCGAGTCTTCGAAGATGAAATTGTCTAATGATTAGTAACCTATTGGAACGACTTAGCATCATTTGTTGGAACGATTTACTAAACTGTGCGCACGATTTAGGGATATAAGCCACTTGAACTGCCTCCCCGGCAGGGCTAACTTTATCGGGAATGCGGTCAAGTGCGCTTGACTTCAGACCCTTCTTCGGGCTCCCCCGTTGTTTCACATGACATTATTTCTTTCAGGAAATTGTTCGTTTTCCATATGTAGAGGATATAAGATGATAAGAAATGAATCTAATATATTTTCTGTTGATGCAGGTATCACCCAAAATATTGGACCGAAAACTTTTGCATCGTCGCGCTTTGCACATTGATGCTGTTTTCTGTTCAATTTTCATTGTTGGCAAATTAAAAATTAGACAGCCAAAGAAAGAAAGTAAGGGTTTAGTGAAAGAACTACTCGTGTTTCATAGCACTCATAAACATCATTAAAGATTAAAGGTTTAGAAGAAGCCGACATAGTAGCAATTTCTACGAATGAAAAGTAGAAAAGGTTACTGAAGGTTAACCAAGCCGATGGCAATATAGACGTTTAAATTTTTCCAGTACCTTTCACAGTATTCTTTGAAAAACTTGACCATCGTATTTCAGTCCTTTCAAACTTTTGATTTCTGTTTAATCTACCTTTGATCAATCAGGACACCGTAAAATAAAGATAAAGGCAGCGATGCTTCCTCTTTGTCTCAAATACTGGTAAGCCTTTTAAAAGTAATTCGGGATAATCTGAAAACTTCCGGAAAGTGTTTTGCAAACATTTGGAAAAGAAATTCTTGATAAAAAAGATTGCAGTTTTTTTATAGTTATGTCCTAATCACGAATGCTATTGCAAGCGGAAGACATGTAGATGCCGTAAGATGGCAATTAGGGACATTGCCATGTTGAAACCGCGGTAATCTCTTTTGTTACATCCCATTTTCGGAATTTATTTCACTACTTACAATTTATATAAAGGTCATTAATGGTGCTTCCATATTAGTAGTACTTCTTACCCATATGGATTCGAACTACGTGACTGTAGTGTAAGAGCCAATGAAAAAAGAAACTGCTATTATTGAAGTGAACGTATAACAAGGTATAGAAATCTGGAAATTAATTACATGTATGTTAAGGTTTACAATAAGAAAGGTAGATTTGATTTCGGAGAAAGATCGTTAAAATACCGGTATATTAATTGTTCGAATAATAAGCTAGACACCGATTGCCCACTTGTCTTATTGGTATATTTGTAGTCGTTTGATGTGTTTTGATGTCAACTTTTTTGTTTGGTCTTTCTTGACTCTTGTTGTTCTTGTCTTATCTATGATTTTGCAATCAGGTGTTTCGATTTTGATATCGGTTCCGCAACAGGGTTGTTTTGGAGATACCCTCCTGATTCCGTTAGTTTGTGATCGATAGTTCTTTACCAATATCAGTAGCGCTATCAAATGATTTTGGTATTGTAACTATTGTTTACTGCTATGTTTGCTGGTTCAAAGATATACTTATGGTTCCACAATCTTCAGTTCACATTCATAAAATTTTAATGATGTAAGAGGAGGATTTACTCAAACATGCAGCTTTTTATGCGAGAAAGAAAAAATAAATTCATATATCGACTATAAGCAAAAGAAGGGTTTTTCTTTTCGATTTTTTAAATTTTCTGATTTCCCTTATTTTCTCGCGTCATGCTTCCAATTAAATATATCTTGGAAGGAATTGTATAATTAGGCCCTTTCATTAGAAGTCTACGAAGCTTGATCATGTTTTGAATGATACAGTTGGTTTGTACTCGAGGGCATATGTAGCCAAGTTCGATCAACTTCGGAATTCGTGAATTTGAAGATGGCACATGTAGCCACATGTAGATTAAGGATCACTGACGAGGGTTGAGTACCCGAAACGTGCATGTCTGGTCCATGCTGCAAATTTATCCGTTTATAAATGATGCTATTTAATTTGAAGATGGCACATGTAGCCAAGTTCGATCAACTTCGATTGATCGTCTGTCTCTTCAACGCATTCAAAATTTTCTGGTACTAAAATTCTTGAAATTTCTAAAACGTGGGTCCTGTAGCATCATATCCCATCCATTCTGCTACATCTTTCGGTACATTTTATAACATAATAATTTTCACCCTCTTTGGCCATATTACATTGTTTAGATTAAGGATCACTGACGGGGTTGAGTGCCTGAAACGTGCATGTCTGGTCCATGCTGCAAATTTATCCGTTTATAAATGATGCTATTGAATTTGAAGACGTTTAACATTTGAACTACTTGGTGAGTGTCACTACTGGTGGACCAGGAGTCCCCGAGGGCACATGTAGCCAAGTTCGATCAACTTCGGTTGATCGTCTGTCTCTTCAACGCATTCAAAATTTTCTGGTACTAAAATTCTTGAAATTTCTAAAACGTGGGTCCTGTAGCATCATATCCCATCCATCCTGCTACATCTTTCGGTACATTTTTTGACATAATAATTTTCACCCTCTTTGGTCATATTACATTGTTTAGATTAAATTTCACTGACGAGGGTTGAGTACCCGAAACGTGCATGTCAGGTCCATGCTGCAAAATCCGTTTATAAATGATGCTATTGAATTTGAAGACGTTTAACATTTGTACTGATATTCCTCATTCCTGCAGTTTCATGAAAGAAAGGAGGAGATCTCCAACAAGACCCCGTTGCAGCATCAACACCAAAACACCCGATGCAAAAACACAAAAGACGAGTACAGCACGAGACGGAAAAGAGACACACGACATGTAAACATCAAACACAAAAGACTGCACATAAACCGACGAGACCAATGGGCAACCGGTGCCGACTTTGGACGGCCATTTGTCACGCAAGTAGCAAATGGTGTGGTTATCCTGGATTACGTACGCACAAACCTCTCACTTCTCCAATTATCCAGAGGTCTCGAAGAACTTACAATTGTGGTGTAAAACAACCTCCTCACTGTAAGATGACATCACACAAACAACACCGCGAAACGTAGAGGCCCCAGAAACACAGATGAATATGTAAATGGATATAAAAAGAGGGTATGCGTAATACAGTCCATGCTCTGCCGACTGTAGCGAGCTTATGTATGTAATCACCCGAGGAGTCCGACTGACATTCAGAGAGGACAGGTGGTCGGGGCCCTGTCTTCTCTAAAGAGGTTTGAACAGGGCCCGTCATAGAGAGCAAGTCTCAAGGATGCGCTTTTACAAGACTGTAGATTGGTCAAGTACCAAGCCTAGTGTCCGTCTGGTGACATTAGGATCATATCCACGGTATAAAAGGCGTTTGATGATTCTGACGCATTTTCGGTGGTTATGCTGCCTACCTTTGATCCTTCTTATTTTGTTTATCATATCACCATAAAAGACAGGTTGTGTAATACCCAAAGTAATGTACTCTGTTGCGTGTATAGATCCGAATTTCAAAAGAAGTTGACTGTAATTTTTGTAAAATTTCAAGAAAGTCTTAACTAGTTTATGAAAGCGGAAACCTTGACCTAAAAGTTTTTTGGTAATTTGTAAATTTCTACTGTGAATATCCAAAATATCAGTACATGCTCTAGCGTACCGGATGAGCTGTGATATGTAAATGCCGTATGACGGTAATCTTGGAACATCACCGTCAAGCCAGGGGAAATTTACTATGTTGAATCCAAAATCATCCCTTTTGTCATATACATTTGTATGAATCTTTCCGTTTACAATTTTGATATTTAGGTCCAAAAACGGTGTTTCTGTATTTGAAAGGTTTGCCTTGTTAAGTGTTTTAAAATTTGTTGAGGATAAATTTCATTCTTATGAAGTTGGACATGACGTAGTTATGTTAGGAATTGCCTTAAACTTCGCACTAAATTTTCTTATTATTTCTACGCACCTGTTCCAATGGAAAATCTAATGATCAACTCGACTTTGAGATTGAATAACTGAAGGGTACTTCTTCTATGTTACTTCTACTGTTGTCAAAGCAGTAAGCGAACGGAAGCAGTAACCGAACAATTACGATGTAGGGGTTATTTGAATTGGATAAAATTAGGGAAAATTATAAAGTTTCAGTAGATATTAACAATAGTGTCAACATTATTATAAAAGGGTGACTTGATGAATAGTTCTTTGTCATTATTAAGCAATGATAGAAAGGGTACCCTCCTAATACTTTCTGTAGGAACTATATTTCAGGGAATTTTCCTTAATTTTCTACAAATCGGTCTTTGGATAATATGTTACATCAGATATATCAACATAGAAATGAAAATCAATCAATCAATCACATCCGAATGCTCGATCGTTCGGTTACCTCTTTAGCAAAGTTGCGATATTGATGAAATCTTGTGGTTAACAGATCGGCATAAAAGGTGATGGAAGTCCAAAATGTTTAGATAATTTGAGACACATGCCAACCATTATATGTTCCAAGTTTCATGTCTCAATTTAGCTAAACAACGAAGCTATCGCGAATAAACCTTCAAAATCGTTCGGTTACTGCTTTGGCACCAGTACCATTTAGGAAGCTAATGCCAGAGGAAAGATAACTGCTAAAAAGTATCGGCTAAACAAAGTATAAAGTAAGAAAATAGGAAATAAAGGAGGGAATATCTAACCAATGGTCTTTTCGAAATAAAGAGTTACTTCCCATTTGTGCAGGTTTCTGACATCAACACATTGTGACGTCATAAAATTCTATGTTTGAAGTATGAAATTCAGGGAAATAGGGTTACATGTATGACGTTTTCAAAGGAACTTAATGATGTCACAAAGCTTTTACGTCAGATACCTTCACAAATCGAACGTAGGACTGTAAAATCGAAAAGACGGAATATACTAAAACACAGAGTAGACAAGTAAAAGAAGAGATACAAAGGGGAAAAAGACGACATCGAAACACCAGACACAAAAGACCATACATACAAACCAACGAGATCAACGGGCAATCAGTGCCGACTTACCACTGTCGTATGTCACGTTAGGTTTTCTTTTTTAATAGTAAATAAACCCCAAAGCTTCTAAGATCATTGGGCAAGGTCAATTTCCTTGATCTAGAGAGCCAGGTACTGGTATCGCTATAGTGTAAATGAAGGCAAGTTTAAAGGTATCATTAGATTCTGTAAGATTTTCGTAAGATTTTTTATGGGCTTTAAATTTAGATATGCATATAAGTATCAAACAGGAATTAGTATACTATAGCAAAACATAGAGGCCAAGTAACAAACAGATTAACATGACAATGGATATCAAAAGCATCAAGGTCGTTCAAAAAACAAAACAGTCCGTTCTCTGCCTCTAAAGGTAATGCTGATAAGTCCAATATTTGGAGAGATATCAAACCATAACGCAAAACGTTCATGTCTGGTTCATTAATTTGGATAAAGTGAACATTGCACTATCCTTACCTTAACTTTGCATGTCTGGTCCATACTGCAAAGTTATGTTCTTAAATGATGTTATTGAATTTGAAGACGTTTAACATTTTACCACCTGATGAGTGTCACTGCTGGTAAACCAGGAGTCCCCGAGTGCACATGTAGCCAAATTGATTGTTTCTTCAACGCATTCGAATTTTTTTTTTATCAAAAGTTCTTGAAATTTCTAAAAACGTGGGTCCTCTAGCATCATATCACACCAATCCTGCTACGTCTTTCGGTACTTTTTGTGACATAATAATTTTCACCCTCTTTGGCCATATTACATTGTTTAGATTGAGGATCACTGACGAGGGTTAAGAAGCCGAAACGTGCATGTCTGGTCCATGTTACAAATACATCAGTTCTTAAATGATGTTTTGAATTTGAAGACGTTTAACATGTGTACCACTTGGTGAGTGTCACTGCTGGTGGACAAGGAGTCCAAGAGGGCACATGTAGTCAAGTTGATTAACTTCGGTTGATCTTTTCTTCAACGCATTCGAAAATTTCTGATATCAAAGGTTCTTGAAATTCCCGTAAAATCATATCCCACCCATCCTGCTACGTCTTTCTGTACATTTTTTGGACATAATAAATATCACAATCTTAGGCCATGATTGATCACTGACGAGGGTAAAGTACCAGAAACGTTCATGTCTGGTCCATATTGCAAATTTATCTGTTTAAAAATGATGCTATTGAATTAGAAGACGCCTCTGATGGCAATTTGATAAGGAGTCCTTAGACTCTACAATGTACTTGTCAGTCGTATGTATGATAAAAGATGATGAAGTCATGTGTACATTAGTTTTTGCCGATTGTTGCACATTTGATATTGTAGATTTTGTAGTGTGATTTAAAAAGAGAGAGAGATTTCAGAAAGAAGTTACTGTCGTCATGAAAACATATTGATTTTTTGCAGTGGCTTTAGAAAATGAAAGGATTTTTCTTTCCACGACAAGTAATATAATATATTACAAGAAACATTTTATCAGGCTGTGCTTTGTGATGAACTTTCAAGATTTGTTTGCTCATGTATTCCATTCTCCCACTAAATACAATCAATTCTTTCTTAACTACAAAATATATGTATGCATGTACCTGTACAATTGTGAAAGAGTATTGTTAGGACTCTGACGGAACAGTGCATTAGTTTCATGTTGCATGCAATCAGGAGACGCTTACTCTCCCCGGGCACCTGGTCTCACTTCGGAATGTTGTTCGTTTCGGGGTTAGCAACCGTTCCGATGGGAATTCTCACGATTTGGCCTCGCCTTCTCGACTTTGAGACTGAATAATTGTTAGGTGCAAATGTATTTCTTTGATGTTTATTTCACCCAGCAGAGCAGAGATGATTTTACAAATGTCTCCTATGCATCTGATATCCACTATCGTTCTATTATATCCGACCTGATGTGAACCCGGATGTTTATCAATATCTTTTTTTCTCAAATATGATGAAGAGGGACAATTCAAAGACAACCATTATGTTCCGAATCGTCATCGACATCTCAATTTTCAAATTGATATAATTTTCTAATATTCTACTTCATCTAGTCTTCTTGCCCGTGAATGTTTTGATTAGAAGTTGTTAGTAAATCAATAATCGGGGTGTTTCTTGGTAATTATTAGAACGAATCAGAGCGTCTGATGATGTCGGCTGGCTGGTTATAGATCAATACTTGTAGAAGTGACATTAAAGGCATCTCAGACAGTGTAGAACCATCGATTATCTAAGATCATATCTCCCCTGATTTAGATGAAGATGACAACTCAATGTTTATCGCTGGATACCTGCATCATGTAATGGTCTTAATATTGGGACACCTCTACTTGATCGTGCATTTCTAAGGTAATGTGATATACTTCGATCTTAGTAATCAACCTGCATTCATAATTAACGACTTAGTATACATGAAAGGTCGGTTCATTTACGTTTCACATACTATAGTTGATGAGTTTTTATGTGAAATTATAACATTTTTTGTCTTCGAATACATTATGATTCTGCAATATTATAATTTTTTTCAAATTTTATTCCCAGAAGTATAAACCCTGCTTAGGAATCATATGAATCATGTGAATTCTACAAAGCTATTAACAAATGATGTTCAGATGATACTTGGCATCATAATATTATTCTTCGTGACGTCCCCAGTTGGAAGTGTCAAAATAAAATATTTGCAAATTGAGGAATCTAAAATATGATAAGGCTTAGAGGAGTTTAGAGGAAGACACTAACATCTCAGGTAACGTCATACTTTGCGTCTCACAATAAAATTATCATTCACATCTAATGAGCATCGCTATTTCACAAGGTCATATACTAATGTAAGCTTCTTTTTAATTCTATTCTATATGTTTTCATGGGTACATGGACAGCCATTCTGTAATGTGACTATTATGTTAAATGTCATGTATGATATAGGTAATTTTGATTAATTACCATATTCATTAGGACTAGTTATAATACTGTGGAAAAGGAGAGGAACTCTCTGGTCAAAGACCCATCTTGGGGACCACAATTAATTAATAATTTGCAACAATCATATCAGACTTAATTGAAAGGACATCGCTTCTGACAAAAGTATTATTCAAACGATGCCATGTTTCAGATTGGGCTCATCTCTGAGGTGTTGATTCACCTAGGGTTAGCTATGGTTGGGATTCTAAAATATAATCGCGATGTAATGATAAATGCAAAATATTTGAATTCCTTGGTTAACAGACCTTTCCTTTTATTCTTCATAGACGACGATAATGAAAATTGACAAAGATTGTCGGAAAATCAATTCTTGGGACTAGAGTTCGTTTGAAATCTAGTATTGTTAAATGACATGATCGTGAATCTGGTATCTTATTCTTTCAGTCACAGCGGACTCCTAAAGTTGTCATATCTACAGAATCCAAGCATTCAAAGAGATTCATTTCCCGAGACAAAACTGCTCTGTGTCAATAATTGTAAAAAAATGACTCATACATGACATGTGGCATTATAGACTGTTATTGTGATGCCGAAAGAAGAGGAATCACTTGGAGACGTATCCACTTCAGTCCTGCTTCCTACGGCAGGCCACGTGACTTGCAGGTCTGATGTAGCCTTAAACATGTCAGAGGAAGCAGATCTTGGCCATAGTTCTATAAAAGATGCCACGGGATCAGTAAAAATCACGAGAAAGTACGTTCCTGTATTGACGGCGAGGAGGCCCGGATGTATACCAAGTAGAGGTCGCCACATGCTATTGGTGCTGTGTGGTCTTCTAGTGGGTACCGCCCTCGTATTGATGGTGGCGGGAACCATACGGTTCCACCAATGTCAAGACATTCAGGTAAAATTTTACATTTATGTTTATGAATATCGCAATCGTGATTTATTTGTATCAATTTCGGCTTAAAAATTCCCTATTAATGGCAAATACAAAAAATCCTCTTACAGGTAGCTTATGTTTGTCTGTAGAATGCTTCTGAATTTATTTTCCAATTGAAATGTCAATGACGCAAGTAAATCTGGTTGCGGAAACAGAATTGGGTCGCAGATGGTAAAGCAATAGCTGTAATTCTATTTGAGATACATGTATCTACCTAACGTTCTACTTAATTTCTGTATTTCAGATGTCTGAGTTTTGGGATAGCTCACATACTCCGAACATCGATGTCGGTAAGAAAGAATTTCATTAACAAACCTTAACTATGTCTTTGGCTTTTGTACCAGGAATGTAATGGACCAATGGTCGATTTATAAGGTATGGCAGATGGCCGTACTAAGACAGCACGGATTGCCCATTGGTCTCGTTGATTTATGTGTAGTGTTTTGTGTTTAGCGTTTGATGTTTTGGATTCCTTGTCTCTTTTTTCTGTCTCTTTTTTGCTTTGCTACTGTGTTTTAGCATAGGGGAGTTTCCGCGTTTTATTGTTGGCTCTGTAACCGAGTCGTGTTGAAGATTCTCTTCTTTTAGTTGATTTTTGACGAAATCAACCTTGTACATGGTCGTTCAGATATTTAACGTAATTTACAGCATGGACCAGACATGCACGTTTCGGGTACTAAACCCTCGTCCGTGATCCTCAATCCAAATGATGAAGTATTGCAAAAAGCTGTGAAAAAATATGTCCAATACATACCGAAAGATGTAGCAAGATGGCTGGAAAGCACATATCTTTTTCATTCTTTCACTTCAAAATCACTCAAGATTTTTTAGTTAATAACTGATCCTCTAAGAGACCAATGGAATCAACAGAAAAATCACAATGGACATTTACAATGATTCTCATATATACAGATGTCGCGATCATTTACTTACACATTATGATAAATAACATGGTCATAACTACATTCTCTTCCTGTCCACAGACAAGATGGTGTCTATGAACAACTTTGCCTTAGAACGACCAACCTACCAAAGTTCCACAGCCGTGCTGGATTTCAATGGTTACTCAGAACTAGCTGTGGACGGCGACCTTAGTACATGTTCACGGACAGGTCAGATACAATTTGCATATTACGGTCTTCATTAAATCTTTATTCTTTACTGTATACTGGTAAGCATAGGACGAAAATAAGACTGGGTGAATTAAATTGAATAGAACGGATTGTTTCATAAACTTGAAAGTGGACAAATTCAAGACTGGGTGATTCATTTTCATTTTCAGTAGGGCAAAATAAGACCAAATCAAAGTATTCTTATTTATGGAAATATTGGTGATCCGATTCGTTTACAAGAGGACAACTCTCATAACGATAGAGTAGATAACCGGGTTACAAATTGACAATATATTATTTCTAAATCAAAATAAGAAAAGTGCATGTCACAAAGTTGTTATTGAGTCTGAATTAAAAAATTACATTTTGTTCAGACATGGAAGAGTCACCTTGGTGGAGGGTAGATCTGGGTAAACAGAGACCAATAGATTATATTCTTGTGCAGGGACATTCTACAGAAGGTATTGCATATTTGGCTTGTTGTGAATACTACAAATTGAAGTCAATATTATAAATGCCATCAGAATGTCTCCTTGAAACCATATTGCATTCTGTAACGAATATTCCTTCTTGCTCTAATGTCATATTTTCTTTGATCAAAAGGTTTAAGAGATATCGTAGTTTATTTGGAATCGGACAATATACCTCCAGACAGAACAACCAATCGTAGCACATGTCACTCATACAATGGCGCCATTCCCCATGATAGCTTTGCTACCGAGTGCAATGGCAATGCAAATGCAAGGTAACAAGATCTTTAAAACATTTACTTGGCCAGTTTCAGGTGGGTGTTTACTTTTTTTTTATTCTATTCATAGAACAGCAAAATTTTCTTTACATGTATACTGAGTAAAACTTGACGACTTTTAGGTAATACAAATAAATCTTTATTCAAGGTACATCATCATACAGCACTCGCCCTTTGACAAATCAACAAAAGAAACGTCACACCTTGTGCTATGTGAAGTTATGGTGACACAGAGGTGACTGTAAGTCCGCAATGGTGACCACCAGCAAGTATAAATCCATTGTCAGTAAGGCAATCTTTGAGGTCCGAGCTTCACATACTGAAGAGTGTTTAAGGAGTTTAAACCTGGAGATATTTCAGATTATAATACAACCTACAATCTTCCATTGCTTTCTGTGAATGAGAAATACACTCAACTTTGTTCCACCTTAGAATTTACAAGGTCAATGTGTGTGACAGTTGACATGTAAGAGCAATCATATTCAAACAATGTTGTGATTTGAATTGGCTTCATTTTCCTTCATTCTGTTCAGAATGATTTACATTGCTCTGACTATCACCTCACAAAAAAACTCTATATTTGACACTAGACATACTCCTAACATTGGAATTTTTTTTAAAAGTACATCCAACACTTTTAAAATTGTTTCTGTATTTTATTAACCACATACAATGAATAGTCAAGTGACTTCTACATGTATGTAGGAAAGCTCATATGTGACAAATATCATCAATCTCTAATAGTTGGAGTCCAAAATGTGGTACAATATTTCATAAGAACAAGAAACCAAAAGACCAATTTTCAGAAAAAAATTATCCATCTGAAGTTACATGTATCTTCAAACGATTTTAACGTTTGTCTTTTAAGATATTTTTTCTCGGGTATTTCCTTATGTACGAAAGCCTATTGAGCTCAAATGGTAGCTGAGAAAATTATTTTTTCGCGTTTTAACGCGAAACTTTCGCGTTATTTCGCGAAACTTACGCGTTATAACGCGAAACTAACGCGTTATAATGCGAAACTTTCGCGTTATAACGCGAAACTTTCGCGTTATAACGCGAACTTTACGCGTTATATCGCGAAACTTTCGCGTAATATCGCGAAAATAAACGTGCAGAAGCTTTCGCGTTATATCGCGAAACTTCGCGATATAACGCGAACTTTACGCGTTATAACGCGAAACTTTCGCGTTATAACGCAAAACTAACGCGTTATAACGCGAAACTTTCGCGTTATAACGCGAATTTTACGCGTTATTACGCGAACTTTACGCGTTATAACGCGAATTTTACGCGTTTTATCGCGAAACTTTCGCGTTATATCGCGAAATTTACGCGTTATAACGCGAAACTTATGCGTTATTACGCGAATTTTACGCGTTATTACGCGAACTTTACGCGTTATAACGCGAATTTTACGCGTTTTATCGCAAAACTTTCGCGTTATAACGCGAAACTAACGCATAATATCGCGAAACTTTCGCGTTATAACGCGAACTTTACGCGTTATAACGCGAAACTTACGCGTTATATCGCGAAACTTTCGCGTTATAACGCGAAACTTACGCATTATTACGCGAACTTTACGCGTTATAACGCGAATTTTACGCGTTATATCGCGAAACCAATAAGCAGGTTATGTACGATGAATATATGTATGAAATATCAATGACCTTCCATTGATAGTATAAAAGTTATCTGCGTTCAATTTTCTCGACTTTAAATGAAATATAGGCCAAAAGTTAATGTCAGACTGAGTGCAATTTAAAAGTATGGTAAACATGGTTAAAGTATTTTGGAGTTATCTGACCTGGTCACTAGAGTATGTAGTATGATTCAGATCATCCAGACAAGAATTGCAGTAAGCATGCCATCCTCGTATACATACAAGTTTGGTTGATCTAAGACTCGTGATAAGCTGGATCTGTCCTGTTTTACTTAATATTGTCAATCAAGTGTAAAATATAGGTCAAATTCAGCTTCCCTACCATGCATTGCAGGAAGGATCCTCAGATTCATCATTCACACAAATTTGAATGATCTAGGACTTTTAATAGACTGGAAATTGACCTGTCCAATTTTACTTAAACTGGTTTTTCGGGCATGCAATATAGGTCTAATGCAGCATACGTACCGTACATTACAATATGCATCCTTACTAGAGTAGATGCATCACACATACAAGTTTGGTTGATTTAGGACTTTTAAAAGATATGCTGATAAAGGACATGTCCTGTTTCACTTAACCTGGTTGCTCAAGCGTGAAATATAGGTCCCATTTTCTTGAGCGCGGACACCATTGCCGCAACCCCCCCCCCCCCCTCCTCCCCCTCCCTCTTCTACGTCGAGGTGAATCTTGCTTGGATGTGCAATGATGTTCGATTCGTCCCAAAATCTTGTCGCAATTAAAAATCTTAGTATTTAAAAGTGCTTACTGGGAGACAGCAATGATTGACGTATTAAAATTACATTTCATACTGATATGTCTGGCAGGGCGTTCGTTAATCACTTTTATATACTTTATATCAGATTCAGATACATATGTATCACATGGAAGGTAGTTGGAAATCAACACATTTAAGGCATTTATTAAGCCTTATCGAGAAAACTAAATGTTCTTAAGAATACTAATGTTTCTTCTACTTTCGGTTTATGTTTAAAAATACTTCAATCATCAATCATGTTAGATAAGTTCTTGATTGATACTTTGGTTTTATGTTCAATCTGCATAAAAATAATAAATTGAACCCTTAATTTGAGCAATAATTTGATGGATATTACCTAAACTCTAGCTTGAATATTTCTATTTATTTGACATAAACATTCCTTTCTACTTGTCAGAGAGGATATTCAGCATCAAAGGACAGAAAAAGCTATGATTTCAAATGTCAAAAGAAGACAAAAAATAACGGTTAGGAAATACATGGAACGCCTGGCCAACTTCAGGAGTTCCATGTAATGACCGATCGATACAGGCATTACACGAAATCCCTTAATTTCAGGAATCACGTAAAATCTCTGATTACATTTATTCACTATAATATATACATGTATATTAATATTCCTAAACTCAATGGATTTCGTGATATTATGTGTATATGTTACAGTGAATAAGTATAATAAGGGATTTTACGTACTCTTGTTTTCTGATTGAAATTTCGTCGTATATATATATAAATGTATTTCATAAGTTATTGCTATGAAACTACTCTGGGCTGGGGGTATCCTGAAGCTCCTACAAGAGCTCCGATTTGAAATCTTTTACATTCTGCATACAAATTTTCGCGTTATAACGCGAAATTTTTTGCGTTATAACGCGAAAGTTTCGCGTAATAACGCGAAAGTTTCGCGTAATAACGCGTAAGTTTCGCGTAATAACGCGTAAGTTTCGCGTAATAACGCGAAAGTTTCGCGTAATAACGCGAAAGTTTCGCGTTATAACGCGTAAGTTTCGCGTTATAACGCGTAAGTTTCGCGTTATAACGCGAAAAAATAAATTTCTCAGCTACCACTTGAGCTCAATAGGCTTTCGTACTTATGTACCCCTTGTATTACGTTGTTTTGTAATTGATATACTATAAAACGGTTTATGTTTTATAATAAAATGTGTAGATCGGTTTTACCTTTGATCATTTATATAGTTTTGTGTTCCTGTATGATCTCTTTTCATGTATTGTAGTATCCGTCTCTATCATCTTTTTTTCAGAAATCGTTAGTTTTTTTTTTTATGGCCAAGGAATATGGATGGTAAATTCGAATATTTCATTTCACCCCGAGGTTTATTGAATGACTCAGTCGGTTCGTCCGAATTTAAGGATTTGTTCGAATCACTCAGTGTGTTTGAGATGGAAATATTAAACCACCCTGTTTTCACCTCCCTCCCTTACTCGGAACATTTTCAAATGACATTGAGGATCGAATGCATTTGTATTCGATAAGGCCTACGCGACCTTGTTGTAGTGACCACAGCGGAACGAACTCGCACACGATTTAAACAATTAAAACAAACCACAAACACAAGGAAAAATAACCACACTAACAAACAGCGGGGTACAATTAAAAATGGAGAACACTTACTTGAAGAGGATCAACGAACTTACAAACACAGCAATACACCAGAAATATGAACGACTACAAAAAATGATGGGATACTTGTCTACAGTTAGAGTCGACTTCGGACAGCAATTGGCTTTATAAGCAAATGCCGTGGTTTTGCGGGTTGCGTGTGCACACTCCTTCCACTCATTTGATACATAGAGGTATCCAAAGACGCACAATCTGTGTATAAATGAAAACCCTTCTTACTGTGAGGTGACATTACAAGCAAAAATCAGATTAAAATAAAGTCCTAGGTCACGCAAAACTTTGTAAGTGGACACCAAAAAGTAATAATCATGTGACGAGCAGTCTACTGGTTGGCGAGCTCATGGTCAATCACATGAGAAGTCCGATTAATTTTCGGATAGAACAGATGATACGAACCGAGTCTTCTCAAACGGAATTTAGACAGTGTATGGCGTGGAGTTACGTCGTCACGCTTAGTCAGTGTGCAATGATGAAAGAGATGCTCGACAGGCATTACATTTTAGTTGGGTTAAATTTCATAAAGTTAATTAGATGACTTCAGAACAATATCCCCTATTAAAAAGGCGAGCGATTGTCATGTATAGATAGTTTAGTTTAGGATTTACTTTGATTTTTTTTTTTAATTATCGTCGGGTTTAGATGGAGATGAAGCTAGCATATACCAGATCATACCATCAAACCCTGATTGACTGAAGAGACAAATATTGTCACGAGTTTACTTTTACGGGATTTCCTCAAAGTATTTTTAAGTTATTGCACGTTTTACAACTAGTCCTTCATTATATCCTCTTCTCGTGCGTTCTGTGTACTTGTACATAATTACTATCATTTTGAATGTTCTGTTTACTTGTAATTGATACATGGTCACACTGTGAAACCTAGATCTTAAACTAGTATCGGATCAAGGAGTCACTGTTCCACTTTTAAAATTACATTTCTCTAAAGATTGTGTTGTCAGTCTGCATATACAGGACGATACTATGACATGTCACTGTGCACCCAAAGTTTATACCTAAAATATACCTTTTTATTATAACCTATATCGTACTGATTTACCTTAAATGTCCTAATTAGTACATGCATATTTAACACTGTCCTGGAGTACAGATAAGATAGGATTGACTGAAGGAAAAACCGTTCTGCTGACATAACAGACACGTCGATACCGTACAGACATGACCAGGACGATCTCCCTGTGTCTCCTCCTTCTGGTGAGTGGACAGTGCTTGGCCAGATGGCATCCACAACAACCAAAGCAAAAACGTACGTCATAATTTACATTACTCTCACACTTTTTAAAATATATCTTGATAAGGGTTTTGTTGAACCTTTTGTGCTGTTCGAAGAATATTCATCGAAATATCTCGTTGGGAATTTTCCAGGGAAAATGCAACTGACGTACACAGCCCCTTTTTGTTATATGTCTTTTAAAAACAATATCAATTCTCACCGTTTTCAATTACTACCCACGGGAAGATCTACCTATATTCCTTGATTAGTCTCTATATACGTTACTGTACTTTGTTATGTCGTGACCGTATTGGGTAATACAGTTGTAAGTCTTCGATACGATGAGATAAGATTTTAATATCGGTATGACATTTACATCAAGTAACACAAGCCCCCAGGTTATGCAAGTTGTTTGAAAATATGATTTCAAACAGTAACAGGGTTAATATATTCCGACTTCCCATGTGGATTTTTTTATTAGGGAAAAGAATTAGCCCTATGATATTTAAAGTGTTTATGTGTAGTCTTTTGCGTTTTACTATCTTGGTCTTCCTTGTCCTATTGTGCGTCTTGTTGTGCTTGTTCACTCTGTATTTTCGTATTTGCGTGTTTCTTTGTTTTCCTGTTGGTGTTGTAACCAAGTCCTGTAGGGGATTCCCTCCTTTCTTTTAAAATTGCTTTATGGAAGAATGTTCTATAATTATGTAGTATATAAGGCCCATCCAATGTCATCTCCTGTACTTATTTAAAGATTTTAAGTTAAAACTCTTATCATCTATAAATCACATTTTTTTCTTTTTTTTTTTTTTTTTTTTTTGGTTTTTGGTTTTTTTTTTTTTTTTTTTTTTTTTTTTTTTTTTTTTTTTGTATATTGCCTCAAAACCCCGAAGAGCCAAAAGTCCTACATGTATTCTGAGAATAGTTTAAGATATCATTAAAAGATCGACTTTGAGAATTTCCATGTATTTAGTATCCCTCCAGATCCTAAGTCATGAGTAGTGTTTGTATAGTTTGCAGTTCTTATGGTAGTTTTCTAGGGCACCAGGTTTTACGACAGTTCGCTTGCTATCTTTGTGCAGATTTCTCGCACAGATGAAAGTTGCGTTGCATCATGTAACTGTTTTGTTCCTGATTAAGCCGATTTACTTTGGTTCTAACTATCCACATATCATTTGAAAGCTCTTGCAATGAATTTCCTTGAACGAATGTAAATTTTACCGATAATTAATAGTATGTCCATGCTCTCTGAATCAATGTCAAATAGTTCCTGATTTTCATCCGATTTCATCTGAAAATCAATGAAGAAACTACTCTGTCATTAACTAGGATTGGATTATTCACTTTCTGTAGTGTCCACGAGTCAACGTATTTCTTGATGAATGCTTACGATGATCTGGCCAATTGTTTTTATCATTATTTTTATTTTTTTTTTATTCACCTAGGGGCTTATCCAAAAATGTAATCAGTTATCATGATAGCATCTTTGGTTAAGCCCCAAGGTGAATAAAAAATGTAATCATGATAGTACGTCCTTAGAAGACACAAAGATGTCAAACGGAGTTCTAGACTGGCTGCTTATTGATCATCTCTGGACAGTCCTCTCTGATGTGTATCATGGCGTCCAGTCCTAAAATCATTGTTGCCCAGTGAATGCTCTTGATCTGTTACTATACTGTCTTAACTTTCTTTCTAATCAAAACCTACTTCTTGCAAATGTTTTTAAAAAAAAGTCTAATTACCAATAGGTGCTAGTGTATGTTACGGAGATCTGGGTTGTTTTGACACGGGGCGTCCTTTCTTCAGCCTACAGCGCCCGGTCAATTTTCTGCCTCAGTCGCCCAACAAGATCGACACTAAGTTCAGACTGTTTACCAGGGCCAACAACAAACAATGGCAGATGCTGAACTCAAACGACTACAGCAGCATACGGACCTCATACTTCTCAGCAAGTAAACCTACCAAGATCGTCAGTCATGGATTCCTGGAGGGCGGAGTTGTTGACTGGATGGTGGTACGTCCTACCATACTGTTACATCTCAAATACCTAGGTATTTTACATGGCCGACCTCGACTCGAACTAGCATAAAATCCGTGATCGGTACTAAGCATGGAATCTAGCTTTGTAGCATCTATCAATTTTTTGTTTTCGATTTGAGGACATTTCGAAATGTTCTATTATAAGTATATTAAACTATTACTTGTCAGATAACCTTACTCTAGTGTCTTGTTCCTGCAAGTCCTAAGATGTTTGTACTAGGTAACTATTTCAGTTAACAAAAGCGGTTCAGTCCTCTTTGTTCATGAAAATTGCCGTCCGTCTGATCGAGTCTTTATGATACGATTGAATTCCAGATTCAGGATACAGGATACAAATATAATAGGCATATATTTGCATATGATCAAATTTCTGAAACATTAAATCTATTGCAGGATATGAAGAGTGAGTTTTTAAAGAATGGAGATTATAATGTGATATTAGTTGACTGGGGAGGAGGGTCATCGTTCCCCTACACTCAGGCTACAGCTAACACAAGGCTGGTCGGTGCTGAAATAGCCAAACTCATCAAAATTCTAAAGGTACGTGAAATAAGACAACACTAGTACATGTTTACCTGCACTCGGTGCAAACCAACTTAGATTGGAAAAATTTCTAAGTTATTTTGATAAGATAAAAGCTAAATATTCATGAGGACAAATTGCACCAACGTAATGACAGTCTTATTGAGGGGTCAAATTATAACGAGAAATACACAAATTCAATATGGCCATTCGTGCATTCTAAAAATTGCATCTGTCCCTTAACACCCTCTCATTTGACTTTGATTCACCATGAATATTCACATAATGTTCCTACCTTCAAACAAATTACATGTAGTGACGCCGTCAACAAGTCACAAAACACATCTATGACATTGAGGGAAACCTTCCACACACCTAAAGTGGAATCATGCAGCTAAACTCCGTAAAGGTTCCAAGGTTTTGAATAAACATCAAAGAAGTACCTAACAGTTATTCAGTCTCAAAGTCGAGAAGGCAAAGCCAAATCGTGAGAATTCCAATCGTAACGGTTGCGAACCCCGGAATGAACAACATTCCGAAGTGAGACCTGATGCCCGAGAAGAGTCAGCGTCTCCTGATTGCATCCTCTCCTGAAATAAAACACCGCTAAAGACGGTATGGCCGGATTGCAAAGTAAGTTTTTGTCACCAACTGGGTCAAGGTCACTAAGTCAAATATTACAGCATACATTGAGAGGTCTTGTCAGAGGCAACCTAAATGTATAATATAAGGTTTCTAATGCATACAGTTCCTTAGATTTTGCTTAAACCAAGAACTTTAACCAAAATCTTTAACTAGGTCAAAGTTCAAAGTCAAGGTCACTGGGTCAAATGTTACTGCATAAATTGAAAGGTCTCATCATGGGCAACCTACATGTATAATATAAAGTTTCTACTGCATACAGTTCCTTAGATTTTGCTTAAACCAGAAACTTTAACCAAAATCTTTAACTATGTCAAAGTCCAAGGTCAAAGTCACTAGGTCCAATGTTACGGCATAAATTGAAAAGTTTCCCCATGGGCAACCTAAATGTATAATATAAGGTTTCTACTGCATACAGTTCCATAGATTTTGCTTAAACCAGAAACTTTAACCAAAATCTTTAACTAGGTCAAAGTCCAAGGTCAAGGTCACTAGGTCCAATGTTGCGGCATAAATTGAAAGGTCTCATCATGGGCAACCTAAATGTATAATATAAGGTTTCTACTGCATACAGTTCCTTAGATTTTGCTTAAACCAGAAACTTTAACCAAAATCTTTAACTAGGTCAAAGTCCAAGGTCAAGGTCACTAAGTCAAATGTTACGGCATAAATTGAAAGGTCTTGTCATGGGCAACCTTCATGTATAATATAAAGTTTCTACTGCATATACCGGTAGTTCCTTAGATTTTGCCTCAACCAGAAACTTTAACCAAAATGTTGACGGCAGACGGACAGACGGACGGACAGACGGACAGAGTCAATCTATAGACCGGAATTGCTTTGCAATCCGGCCAAAAACTGTTCGGTCTCCAGCGACTCAGTGAGTGATATTGTCCTCTGACACAAACGGATCTGGTCAGTCGGTTAAGTTATATTTTAAAATAAAATGTATCTACAACGATGGAGCTTGCTTTTTTTCTTGACAGGAGCATACCGGGGCCAACCCAGCAGACTTCCATATTATAGGACACAGTCTGGGGGCTCATATCGCAGGGTACGCAGGGGAGAGAACCATGAACTTAGGAAGAATCACAGGTACATTTGTAAACGTCTATAATCTAAAGCTCCAAATATATTTTCGCTGATTTGTTGTTAAATTGAAAAAAAAGAGACACAGAAAGTGGTTTAAAGGAGTTTGCATTTGTGATCGAGCTGCTGATTGTTTCAGGAATGGACCCGGCTGGACCATATTTTGAGAACACGGACAAGACGGTGAGGCTGGACCCGACTGACGCCGCCTTTGTAGATGTCATCCATACTGATGGCGAGAAGCTTATACCAAATATAGGTATGTAAAGATGTATCTGACGCTAAACTATCACATATCTACATGTATATACCAAATATAGATATGTACAGATGTATCTGACGCTAAACTATCACATATATACATGTATATACCAAATAAGGTATGTACAGATGTATCTGACGCTAAACTGTCACATATATACATGTACATGTATATACCAAATATAGGTATGTACAGATAACTATCACATATATATACATGTATATACCAAATATAGGTATGTACAGATGTATCTGACGCTAAATTATCACATATATACATGTATATACCAAATATAGGTATGTACAGATGTATCCGACGCTAAAATATCACATATATACATATATATACCAAATATAGGTATGTACAGATGTATCTTACGCTAAAATATCACATATATACATATGTGTATACCAAATATAGGTATGTACAGATGTATCTGACGCTAAACTATAACATATATACATGTATATACCAAATATAGGCATGTACAGATGTATCTGACGCTAAACTATCACATATACACATGTATATACCAAATATAGGTATGTACAGATGTATCTGACGCTAAACTATCACATATATACATGTATATACCAAATATAGGTATGTACAGATGTATCTGACGCTAAACTATCACATATATACATGTTTATACCAAATATAGGTATGTACAGATGTATCTGACGCTAAACTATCACATATATACATGTTTATACCAAATATAGGTATGTGCAGATGTATCTGACGCTAAACTATCACATATATACACATGAATATACCAAATATAGGCATTATCAAACGCCGTACTATCGATTATACCAAATATAGGCATTTGTCTAATCAGTTCTTTCTATGTGATATTGTCTCAATATGATCCCTTTTCGTCCAAAATTTTACCTGTGACTGTCCATTAAGTTACCTTTAACTGTCCATTATTTTTAATAATGGAGAGTTAAAGGTAGCTTAATGGACAGTCACAGGTAAATTCCCGGACAGAAGAATCATCAATATGATGACACGATATCACACAGAAACAACTGTATATCCCAACAAAAATATATTTCAGAGCTTTTTTATTATTTCGATATCAAATTCCATAACTATCATTCCGTTTTGTAAAACATCTTCCTTTAATGAACAAAAGAATCTGCGTCGATAATCCAGATTCATCGGAAGCGCAGATATCGTAATTTTCATGGGGCGGCATTACAAGATCTTGAGTCTGACAAAATTAATGTAGAAATAAATGAAATACACGCAAAATGAAGTAAATAAAACTACAAAATGTTGAAGTCGGTCGAAATCCAAGACCAAAGATCAGTTCTCTCTCGGTGTCTGTAACTTAAAAAAAAGGTAAAATAGTATAAAGACAGAAAAACAGTTTAAATCCAAACCATCTAACGATGATAGTAATACTATTATGTCTTTTTTCTCATAGTGTTTTAGATAGAAATAAAACCGAGTTCCAAACGAAAAAGACGCTGTATATCACAGACGTGGCTTCATCGAAATGAATGATTTTCTCAACAACTCAGTGATTGACCTTGACATGAAAGTGTCCATTATTAAGACAAAAGAATTCGATCGATTGACTGGCCAGGAATTCAAGCTACGTGCACCTAATCATCATCTCTTGACCAATTATACGGTTCATGATTTTGAGGTGTCCAAAAGGACCTACCTGTGAATGTCCATTATTAAAACAAAAGATGTCATGTTTTAAGTGGGAGAAAAGCCTCTAAGGCACGGTCCATTTGATATTCTGGGGGGGGGGGGGGGGGGGGGGGGGGGGGGGCTTGGGTTTTTTGTCGGAGCAAGATTATTTTTTTCGCCCCGGACCAGGGCAAAATTATTTTTTTCTTGCAAAGTTGGAGCAAGGAATTTTTTTTTAAACAAAGTGATACGCCTATGTGTTTTATCAATAGAATTATTTATATTTTTACTCAAAACTCTAAATATTAATATATTAGTTTATTTTCATGCAAGTATTCAATTTACTTTTAAACAGAGAGATGAAAGATTTTTACAATACAATTCTCAATATTTTATATCAGATACATGTATATAACATGTATAAGAGGGTCTGAGGGGAATTAAGATCTCGACCTAGACAAATTTTTAAATTTGAATTGTAAATTGGTGAATAACTGACTGAAGTTCTCCTTCCAAGCTTACAAGAAGATAAAATTAGACTCTATGGGATATATGCAACATGTATTAATAGCAATACATAAATATTGATAATTTGATAATATATTTAAGCTTTTGTTAGGAAGCCCTTTTTCATTCACATACATGTATAACTTTTAATATGTGAAATATATGAACTTTGCCATTAGTAAATAATGGTTTGATAGAAAACTATGGCGAGCGAAGCGAGCCAAAAATGTTTGATACAAATTGAAAACTGCGGCGAGCGAAGCTAGCCGGAAAATTTTCAAGAATTTTAGCGAAATTTTATGTTAATTCTTCAAATTCAGATTATTTGTTAGAGCAAGATTATTTTTTTCTGTCACACCATAAGCAAATTTATTTTTTTTCATCAAAATTGAGAGCCAAATTATTTTTTTCGAAAAAAATCCAAGCCCCCCCCCCCCCCAGAATATCAAATGGACCGTGCCTAACTGTCCATTATGTCAGAGAAAGAACTGATCTCGGCCCTAACGGGCCTCGATCAGTACTTTCTCTGACATAATGGATAGTTTTCGGCTTTTCTCCCTTATATAGGCATTATCAAACGCCATACTATTGTATTATACCAAAAAATAGGCATAATTATAAAGTATCTAAAGCTGTACTATCAATTTCATACCAAATATGGGCAGACATCTAACGCTTACAGTCAACAACGCTACACTCACTATTCAAATATATTTTTTCACTACAAAATCTGTTTTGATATAATGTAATGGAGTTTACAAGTAACAATTATTTCTCCAGGATTCGGACTGTCTCAAGCCGTTGGACACGTAGATTACTACCCGAATAGTGGACACGATCAACCAGGATGTGATAAGGACCCAATATCATCCATTACGTTAGAGGGAAACTTATATGACGGTATGTAAAATTGGATATCAAGTTCACAAATGAGAAATCTCTTCAACAGTGGCCAATCTCTTATGCATGCGTCCGATTTGAGTGCCAATATTCTCGATTTCAAATCTCATATTGCAAGCCTTTCGTGACCTTGTTTGCAAGTTTTACAATGACATGAAACATATTCTTCATGGGCTCTCTCTTCATTGTCAGTTCCGTAATCATCATTCCGTGAATGACAGCAGCTACTGTACATATTGAATTTTCCTCTTTATTTCTTTTCCTTAGGTGGAAAGCAGTTCATTGCCTGTAACCATCTACGATCCTACACGTACTTTACCGAATCCATCAACAGTAAATGTCCGTTTGAGGGTTACTCCTGTTCAGATTATACACATTTCAAGGTAAGCCTATTAACAAATCTTGTCATATAGGGGATGAGCGTCCAAAGTCGGATCTGGGTGAACATTTACAATGTATGTTTTGTCATGTTTCATGATTTGGTGTGTCCACTTTGTTAACAATTCCACTTGGTGTGGTTGTCTCGCTGTCCATTGTGCTATGTTAAAGTCGTTTTGTCTTATGTCATTTGTTTGTTGCAATCCTCTTTGGTCATTGCAAAATGGGCGTGCTGGAGACCCTAAAAATTTCCATATCCGTAGAATTTCTATTCACCACATCCGTTCGAGATGAACAAACAAAAGGGGGATAAATCCATTTACAGAATCAAAGAAATATTTCATTATTCTCATATGTAATTAGGTCTTCCGACTTCCGTCGGAAGACCTATTGTTTTCGTAACCGTGGAAAATTGGATCAGCGATTTCTCAAGAACCCTGTAAGCTAGGATAATGAAAGTTCTCCAACGTTACGTTTGGAGTAAAAGCTAGATTGGTCTTTTTTATTTTTGGTCTCTGTTATTTTTTTTATCATGTTTTTTAGTAGATTCAAATATTTGACGGGAGCGTCGAATTACTCAAAAGGACCGAAAATTTCATGTTTTGCTATTTGTAAGCTTAAATATCTCGTATTTTGCTATCTACAATTTCCATTCTTTTTGAAAGTCGACAGCCATGCAAGATATGAAATGCTAGATGCACACTGTAACGATTTATTACGATGACGTCCTTCACCGTCCTTCATATTTCCAAATTCAGAAGTTCATAGGAGGAAGACACTTTTTTGCTTATAATAGTAAACAAAAATTAAGCTTATGAAGTTTCCTAAAAATTTCAGTATTATTATTTTTTATCCATATATCTGTCTTATTTAGTCTTTCTGATTTTTCCTATCTCTTACTGTTGAAAAGATATGAGCATCGAAATTTTGAGTTGGGTATTTCGATACACCTTCACGCCAACAGATCGGGCGCACACTAAAATTGGTAGTCCGAGTCCGACTCGAGAAAAGCAGTGTTGAGATTTTCAAATTCCGATTTCACGGCAATGATGAATATGCATTTCATAAATACATTTCGATATACACAATTTGATTTTAAAACAGTTGATTAATTTAGAAGAGATCAGCTACAAACCAGAATTTACACACAAAAAGTGGTAGTTTGATTCCGATTTCTAACCTACAAACCTGTTTCTAAACTTCAATAACTATATTTTGAACATCAAGTTTAATTTCTAATTCTAGCAAACGTTCGAACATAATTTTCGGTTGGTTTATTTACAAATTAATGAACAATTTCTCCAACATTCTTCCCTCCCCTCGTTTTTCGAAAACAGTTCTGTTTATATTGAACGATGTCGCCATGATGGAAATTCAAAATAAACTTTGAAAAAAGGGAAGGGGGGGTCCAAATTTGAACCTGCACAGCGAGAACCTCATGGTATATATATATATATATTGAACGTAACTTGTTATTACCATTTCTCTTCTCAAGAAAATTGGTTCTACAGCTACGAGCTCGCCTTTTTTATGGGGGAAGGGGGCAGGAAGAATTTGCAAAAAAAAAATCCCGGCTCTGAAAAATGCTGTAAAAAATATTCCGGCCCAAAGGGCCGGCAATTTTTTTTTTCCCGGACCATGCAAAAGTAAGGATACATTGCATGATATGGAAATTTTTGCTGGCCCTTTGTGCCAGACAATTTAAAGTCAAAAAATTAATTAATATAAATACAAACTGTTCACATAGCTGTATCTACCAGAGACCTAATACGCATAGGCACAAAAATCTAGAAAAGGTTCTATTTAAACATCATACAATCTGTCTGAAATTCGCTAATTGCAAAGAGACATCTGAAGGAACGGTTATTAACTCATACTCTGTAACAGCGGGGAGTTTAACTTACACAGACATTCACAACATTTGACAATTTGTTTAAATCCGGCCCGAAGAACCGGCGAAAATTTTTCTCCGACTCTGGTAATGGCTGAAAAAAATGGCCTGCTCAGAAAATTGCTGAAAAATTTTTACCGGCTGGCAATAGAATTCCTGCACCCCCCCCCCCCCCCTCCCCCAAAATCAAATGGTTGCTCACCAACAATTATCGGTTTGAAAATTTAATGTTACTGCTATTTGAAAACTTAAATATATAATATAAATACATGTAATGTGACGTCCTTCATATTTCCAAACCAAAAATTGTATAGGAGGAAGACACTCTTGTTGCAACCGCAACAAGAAACCTTTCTAGTTAGGTCTTCCGACTTCCGTCGGAAGACCTATTGTTTTCATAACCGTGGAAAATTGGATCAGCGATTTCTCAAGAACCCTGTAAGCTAGGACAATGAAAGTTCTCCAACGTTACGTTTGGAGTAAAAGCTAGATTGGTCTTTTTTATTTTTGGTCTCTGTTATTTTTTTTTATCATGTTTTTTAGTAGATTCAAATATTTGACGGGAGCGTCGAATTACTCAAAAGGACCGAAAATTTCATGTTTTGCTATTTGTAAGCTTAAATATCTCGTATTTTGCTATCTACAATTTCCATTCTTTTTGAAAGTCGACAGCCATGCAAGATATGAAATGCTAGATGCACACTGTAACGATTTATTACGATGACGTCCTTCACCGTCCTTCATATTTCCAAATTCAGAAGTTCATAGGAGGAAGACACTTTTTTGCTTATAATAGTAAACAAAAATTAAGCTTATGAAGTTTCCTAAAAATTTCAATATTATTATTTTGTATCCATATATCTGTCTTATTTAGTCTTTCTGATTTTTCCTATCTCTTACTGTTGAAAAGATATGAGCATCGAAATTTTGTGTTGGGTATTTCGATACACCTTCACGCCAACAGATCGGGCGCACACTAAAATTGGTAGTCCGAGTCCGACTCGAGAAAAGCAGTGTTGAGATTTTCAAATTCCGATTTCACGGCAATGATGAATATGCATTTCGTAAATATATTTCGATATACACAATTTGATTTTAAAACAGTTGATTAATTTAGAAGAGATCAACTACAAACCAGAATTTACACACAAAAAGTGGTAGTTTGATTCCGATTTCTAACCTACAAACCTGTTTCTAAACTTCAATAACTATATTTTGAACATCAAGTTTAATTTCTAATTCTAGCAAACGTTCGAACATAATTTTCGGTTGGTTTATTTACAAATGGATGAACAATTTCTCCAACATTCTTCCCTCCCCTCGTTTTTCGAAAACAGTTCTGTTTATATTGAACGATGTCGCCATGATGGAAATTCAAAATAAACTTTGAAAAAAGGGAAGGGGGGGGGTCCAAATTTGAACTTGCACAGCGAGAACCTCATGGTATATATATATATATATATTGAACGTAACTTGTTATTACCATTTCTTTTCTCAAGAAAATTGGTTCTACAGCTACGAGCTCGCCTTTTTTTATGGGGGAAGGGGGCAGGAAGAATTTGCAAAAAAAAAAATCCCGGCTCTGAAAAATGCTGAAAAAAATATTCCGGCCCAAAGGGTCGGCAATTTTTTTTTCCCGGACCATGCAAAAGTAAGGATACATTGCATGATATGGAAATTTTTGCTGGCCCTTTGTGCCAGACAATTTAAAGTCAAAAAATTAATTAATATAAATACAAACTGTTCACATAGCTGTATCTACCAGAGACCTAATACGCATAGGCACAAAAATCTAGAAAAGGTTCTATTTAAACATCATACAATCTGTCTGAAATTCGCTAATTGCAAAGAGACATCTGAAGGAACGGTTATTAACTCATACTCTGTAACAGCGGGGAGTTTAACTTACACAGACATTCACAACATTTGACAATTTGTTTAAATCCGGCCCGAAGAACCGGCGAAAATTTTTCTCCGACTCTGGTAATGGCTGAAAAAAATGGCCTGCTCAGAAAATTGCTGAAAAAATTTTACCGGCTGGCAATAGAATTCCTGCCCCCCCCCCCCCCCCCCCCAAATCAAATGGTTGCTCACCAACAATTATCGGTTTGAAAACTTAAATATATAATATAAATACATGTAATGTGACGTCCTTCATATTTCCAAACCAAAAATTGTATAGGAGGAAGACACTCTTGTTGCAACCGCAACAAGAAACCTTTCTAGTTTTAATTCTTTTTGTTTCAAAACGTGTTAAAGCAGCACGTTCCAACTTCGGGTTGTAAAAGGATTGATACTTCTTAACACAGATTGTTCTATATCATGGTCATTGAATCGGTGAGCCAAGTATAAAATTCGTTTATAAATTCATTTGAGGACATTTGGTTCACAATTTTGGTATTAATGGAAAGTTTATAACTTCTACCATCAAGGAAAAATATACATTTGTCCTATTTCTTTTTGTTGAGCATATTTTCGCCTTAATGTGGAACGTGCTGCTTTAAGGTAACGCAGAATGTTGTTTGTAGAGTGGTACTTGTATGCCGTGTACGGGATCAGACTGTGGGTACATGGGATATCACGCTGACCGTGCTAAACCGACACAAGGAAGAAAGCAGTACTACCTGATCACAGGGGCATCCGCACCGTTCTGTAGTAAGTATCCCCTAAGTTATCATGAGGTATTTTCTAACGAAAACACATATCAAAATAAAATTTGTCACCCCAGTATTACACAAACCATTAATTTCATATTTTATTTTTACAACGAGCGATTGACAACTATTATCAAACACTTACACCAAACTATGAAAACTCTTAACAAACAATACTACATATGAGAAAAAAGCAATATACAACCACACCCTACATGATACCGTAATTAGAACAATCATATACAACCACACCCTACATGATACCGTAATTAGAACGATCATATACAACCACACCCTACATGATACCGTAATTAGAACAATCATATACAACCACACCCTACATGATACCGTAATTAGAACGATCATATACAACCACACCCTACATGATACCGTAATTAGAACAATCATATACAACCACACCCTACATGATACCGTAATTAGAACGATCATATACAACCACACCCTACATGATACCGTAATTAGAACGATCATATACAACCACACCCTACATGATACCGTAATTAGAACAATCATATACAACCACACCCTACATGATACCGTAATTAGAACGATCATATACAACCACACCCTACATGATACCGTAATTAGAACGATCATATACAACCACACCCTACATGATACCGTAATTAGAACGATCATATACCACAGAAATCGTAAATGGTGTAATTATCCGGATTAATTGCTCAAAACTCTTTCCACTTGAAGGGGTCCTGATGTTTTGAAAACTCTGTTGGCAGATTTGAAAAATATTTTTCTTTACAGGATACCATTATAACTTACGTTTCACCATTGGTGACGTCTCCGGTGGCCGACCTTGGGACGGTGACCTCTATGCCACTTTACATGGAACAAATGGTCAAATAGGCGAAGTTCAAGTAAATGACGAGTATGTAAATTTACATCACAGTGCTTCCAAAAACATTTAAGAGTCTTTGGCCAATTATTTAATTATGTCAAAACCTGTATTTTTATTAATCAAGACCGACAATTTTCAGCACCGAGTATTTAAGTCCCGGTAAATCGTACTCCTATGTGGTGACGGCACCACATGATCTTGGTGCTGTGCAGGATGTGGTGCTCCAGTGGAAGAAAAATTCTGGTATTCTCAATCCATTCCAGTGGAACCCATTCAATCTCAGACATCCAACATTGTTCTTCAAGAGGATAGATGTAGTCTCCGGAGAGACACGACAACAGTCAGTAAAACAAACCGCTCTTTTTTTTATCTTAAAAATTCTTTCTTTTTTATTCTAAAAATGTTTAATGATGTAGGACAACTGTATTTAAACTGTATGCTTTGTCTCGTGTAGAAAACCACTGAACATTTACAATTCAGTCAAGTGATGAGACATTCTTTTCTTTCAAATTGTCACGTAGCTATTTTGGATCAAGTACATGTAATGTATTGGTTTTATACTTAGATCTGACATGATAAACCAGATGAGTAGTGGATATGTTCCAGGCAGCAACTAGAATAGGAAATGATGTGATGTTTTTTTCTATTTTCGTTTCAGCGTTGCGTTTTGTGGCACGTCGTCTGTGGCGTCAGGACATGTATTAAGTTTCACACGGAAATGTTGATAACTTTGTTATTTCTATAATTCACTTATTAAAAAATTGTAGGAAAAAGTGGAAAATACTCATTCTTGTGTCGTGTTTATATGACTATGATACATTGTTTAGTTATAAGGAACAAGTTCTCAATGCAGTGTTTCTTTATTGGATCTACAGGCTGTGTTAAGAGTATACAAATATTACAATCAATTTTTGAGAATCGTTTCCTTGCAAAAAGCAAAATAATGAAAATTGCGAAATGATGAATTCTCCGATTGTCTATATCCAGACCAGATTTATATTACCTCTAAGGAATATTGTGTTTGGATTGTTTATGTCATTTAAAAAGAGTTCTAGCTTTTCAAATCCTCCTTTAAGAGCGTCGGAAACGATCCTTGACATTTTAGAAATTTCATTGACATGTATATCAATTCGTCAAAATTAAGTTCGATTTATATAAACCGTATCAATTTAAAGACAGTTTCTGAACAATATACAAAAGGTTAGCTATGACAGGACAGGGAAAGTATTACAACAACGTGTGCAACGCGACGAAAGCTAAGCATTTTTAAAGTTGGAGAGATAATATGGTCCTGAAAGCAAAATAAGGCGTTACAGAAAGCTGGTTGACTACTGGTCAGACATGATATCTATCTACTAGTATCTATCTACTGGCACTTTCATCATATTTAACTTGTACCAGAACATGTAAGTTTACCAATAGTATGATATCCCATCTCTTCGCCAGCCTCACCTGAACAAAATATTGGAGAAATATCAAAATTTGAAGATGGCAAGCATAAAAGAATATGGAAAATTAAATCTGTCAGTGACTAGCACTGTAAAGTGATTATAGAAAGAAAAGTGAATGTTAATTGTCGCCATGGGCGCAGCATTCTACATTGTGGACGCAGCATTTCTACACTGTGCCAGAACAAAACACCTTCCCCACAGTGTAGTATCCCATTTCGTTGTTTTCGTCGCCTGCAAATAATATATGGTGAAAAGATGAGAAAGCGCCTTGGGAGAGAGCAAGTCTAGCTAGCTGTAAAAGGGAAACACACATATAGAGGACTAAGAGGAGGCTATGCTAAGGTAGAGGAAAGGTACACTCCGGGGTTCTCATGCCATTCTAAGGTAGAATACTCTAGTTATCTTTACATAATGATTACGACTTTAAAACAATATGGTACCCATTCTGTAAAGATAACTGTATACAACACAAGTTACATTACGCGCTATTTTAGGTAAGTGCATCTAAAATGAGCATGCTGAACACTTATTTTTAGAGGATGCGTCACGTGATCTTCAAATGGACAAGTTATTACTCCACAATGGGAATACATGGTGCCGTTGTGGATGTGGCATTGGTGACTATTGAAGCAATAACAAGGCCATAAGAGATCACGTGAAGCAAGATTCTAGACAATGTTCCAGAATACCAAATTCTGCACTTTTAATGTACTATTTTCTTTGGCGGAGCACTATACACTGCCGAAGCACTGCAGCGGTCCTATCGTGTGATAACCAGCTTCATCCGGCGCTTCACCTTTGGGTCAGAAGAAGAAACAATAACTGAATGTTTCTGATGTTTCATTTTCATTGGTTTTCTTTACAATAATGAAAAATAAATATTAAATTTAAAAATGTTACGATCGCTGAGCGATATAGTCCCCTACCGGTGGCATATATCTATGTCCTGCAACTCTGCCAATGAATTACTCTTCAATTAAACATATATGAGTTTTATTTGTTGCAGAAAAAAGTCAGGAAAACTGACAAAAACTGAATTGAGCAAGTCATCAAGGGGTATAACTTCTGGAAAAATAGGTCAAGCGTGACAAATGTCAGACTTGCTCTGTAACTATCCAAGTCTAAGCTGAGTATCAAATTTTACTTGCATATCTCTATTTGTTGCAGTAAAAAAGTCTGGAAAACTGACAAAAACTAAATTTTGCAAATGATCAAGGGGCATTACTCCTCAAAAAATTGGTCAAGTGTGACGAAAGTGAAACCTGCTCTGCAACTATCCAAGACCCAAGCTTGGTATCAAATTTCACTTGAATATCTCTATTTGTTACAGAAGAAAGTCCGGAAAACCGACCAAAACTGAATTTTCCAAGTCATCAAGGGGCATAACTCCTCGAAAAATAGGTCAAGCGTGACAAAAGTCAAACTTGCTCTGTAACTATTCAAGACCAAGCTGTGTCTCAAATTTCATCTGAATATCTTCATCCGTTGCAGAAAAAAGTCCGGAAAACTGAAAAAAACTGAATCTTCCAAGTCATCAAGGGGCATAACTCCTCGAAAAATAGGTCAAGCGTGACGAAAGTTAAACTTGCTCTGTAACTATTCAAGACCAAGCTGTGTATCAAATTTCATCTGAATATCTTCATCCGTTGCAGGAAAAAGTCCGGAAAACTGAAAAAAAAAACTGAATCTTCCAAGACATCAAGGGGCATAACTCCTCGAAAAATAGGTCAAGCGTGACGAAAGTTAAACTTGCTCTGTAACTATCCAAGACAAAGCTGTATATCAAATTTCATCTTAATATCTCCATCTGTTGCAGAAAAAAGTCCGGAAAACTGACAAAAACTGAATTTTCCAAGTCATCAAGGGGCATAACTCCTCGAAAAATAGGTCAAGCGTGGCGAAAGTTAAACTTGCTCTGTAACTATCCAAGACCAAGCTGTATATCAAATTTCATCTTAATATCTCCATCCGTTGCAGAAAAAAGTCCGGAAAACTGACAAAAACTGAATTTTCCAAGTCATCAAGGGGCATAACTCCTCGAAAAATAGGTCAAGCGTGACGAAAGTTAAACTTGCTCTGTAACTATCCAAGACCAAGCTGTGTATCAAATTTCATCTTAATATCTCCATCCGTTGCAGAAAAAAGTCCGGAAAACTGATATTCGGACAGACGGACAGACGGACAGACTGACAGACAGACCGAGAGGAAACTAAGAGTCCCCTTCGGCGTTGCCGGTAGGGGACTAATTAACTGAATGAATTTAAATTTTGACATTTCAATCTTTTAAACGCTTTAAAACTCTTATATTAAAACATGATTCACTGAAAATCAAGCACATTTTACCTTACAAGCTAACCCAGCAACTGACTCCAGATGAAAGGAATACTCAAGGATTATAATAACTAGTGAATCACAAAAACATTATACAGACTTTCGTTTCTGATGCACTGTATGAAACATCATTTTGAATATCTGAATGCAATGACTAGGCAACTTTTGAACTAGTGATTTCGTTGTTTTCAGAACCAATTTTCGTGAATGGATTTATCAAATTGGCTTCTGTTGTGCAAATACAGATATCTCTATTGTAGATTCTTTTTTGCTAATGATATGATATTGTTATATGTATAAGCTGTTCTCTAGCTTTTTTTTTTTTTTTTTTTTGCAACATTTTGTATACTTGGTGCTACTCTCAATCAAGACAGTACAATACAAGATTGAACTCACGCACATAACTGCGATTATTCAAATGACACAAAGTCTACAGACGCATGTACGCACGAACAGACGCATCATTATAAATCTTGTCAATCTAGCTACATCCATCTTGTCTCAAGAATACATAATCGTGAGTAGGATCTTAATTTTTGTTTCAGTAGGAATTAAATCTAGACAAATTCAACATACATTCACAGTAAACGATAGAACGTATATGGAAGGCACAATACAAGATAAGCAAAATAGCAATTTGTTCGTCATTCTGATTTCAAAATTCAGTGATACCAATGGCTTACAAATTCAGGTAAAAAGGACAACTAACAGAGTAGAGAGCATAGATGAATCCCATTAAGGGGAGTGAGATCAGGTGCCAAGGGAGAGTAAGCATCACCTGCTAGATTTCAGCCCGGTCATGTTGCAGACATGAGAAAGGGCAAAGGTGGCAAAATACTTGAAAATTTCTGCGGCTTTGTTATCCAGCTTTACAAAAAAATTGTCTCTTCATTCAATCTATTTGACAGAAGTTATTTACATTAACAGAAAAAAAAATCCGATTTGCTGTTAAAAATTCTGAAAATGTTGAATAGAAAGGGCATCAAAAACAACACATGTAAAAGGAACTGTAAAACGTCACCAATGAATGAAAATATACCGATATATCAAATCTGTGCATTTGAAAAAATATTTCATTAACTTAAAATGTTTATCTGTTTAAGAAGGCCAGGAGTAGAATAAAGACAAACTACTAGAACTAGAACAAGCATGAAGTCGAAGAAATGAGTTACCTGTGTCGCCGGCACGGAATGAGTAGATGGGAAGGTCATCTTTATAGGTCAGATATCCCTCGTCTGACCTCCATACCTGGTCATTGATGTCACAGTTACAAGCCGCGCTGGCATTGGCACAATTACCTATCTGACCACACCCACATTTACCGCTCCCTGGCACACCCCCGGGGAAGTAGTCAGCGGGTACATCGCCCCTTTTTGTCCAGTAGGTGGACCACACGTCAGACAGGTGGGGGTTCTTGATGGTGGCGGCGTAACATTCCCAGCGGAGATACTGCTTACACTTGGCCGAGTGGTCAACAATGGCTACCACGTGGTCGTAAGAGATGTCGTATGTTATGGTAGCCTTGTAGTCACCTGTCCCTTCATATCCAGACACAAAAGTCCTGGCCTCCTGGTCGTGCCCTTTATTCAATCAAACCATAGTTCTATTATAAATAGTGAATACAATTTGTCTGAATTGTTTGTATTTCTTACCATATATAATATATTCTGCTCTCTTTCACAATAATAGCTCAGTATTGGCGATTGAAATGGTGATCAATGATATGATGTGCGTACAGACTCTTTCAATCGAAAAGAATATTGCTGTAAAGCAAAATATTAAATATTCAATTCAATGACAGAATACAATACCTATTATGGTGACCCCAACACCATTTTCCATCTCTAGGTCACAGTAGACTTCGCATGGTGATAACTCGGGCATTATGGGATTGCTGGGTTTGGGCTTCAGAGTGACGTTGGCGCTGTCTAACAGTCCCCACTGGACCAATTCACTACAAGTTTGAGCTGTAAATAAACAACAACAAACTCAGGTTCCTGGTACTTTTGTTTTGACAACAATTTTCAGATAGAGAATAAGCATCTTTTGGGTCATTGTTGTGTCCAAAGCGCTGGTCTTTTTCTGACAGTGATCAGTGCGTTTTATCGTATCGCTAACATGGGTTTGAACAGTATGAGACTGACAGTGATTAGTGTGTTTTATCGTATTGCTAACATGGGTTTAAACAGTATGAGACTGGCAGTGATCAGTGTGTTTTATGGTATTGCTAACATGGGTTTGAACAGTATGAGACTGACAGTGATCAGTGTGTTTTATTGTATTACTAACATGGGTTTGAACAGTATGAGACTGACAGTGATCAGTGTTTTATCGTATAACTAACATGGGTTTGAACAGTATGAGACTGACAGTGATTAGTCTGTTTTATCGTATTGCTAACATGGGTTTGAACAGTATGAGACTGACAGTGATCAGTGTGTTTTATTGTATTACTAACATGGTTTGAACAGTACGAGACTGACAGTGATTAGTGTGTTTTATCGTATTGCTAACATGGGTTTGAACAGTACGAGACTGACAGTGGTTAGTGTGTTTTATCGTATTGCTAACATGGGTTTGAACAGTATGAGACTGACAGTGATCAGTGTGTTTTATCGTATTGCTAACATGGGATTGAACAGTATGAGACTGACAGTGATTAGTCTGTTTTATTGTATTACTAACTTACTAACATGAGATTGAACAGTATGAGACTGACAGTGATCAGTGAGTTTTATCGTATTGCTAACATGGGATTGAACAGTATGAGACTGACAGTGATTAGTCTGTTTTATTGTATTACTAACATGAGTTTGAACAGTATGAGACTGACAGTGATCAGTGTGTTTTATCGTATTGCTAACATGGGATTGAACGGTATGAGACCGACAGTGATCAGTGTGTTTTATGGTATTACTAACATGGGATTGAACAGTATGAGACTGACAGTGATCAGTGTGTTTTATCGTATTGCTAACATGAGTTTGAACAGTATGAGACTGACAGTGATCAGTGTGTTTTATCGTATTGCTAACATGAGTTTGAACAGTATGAGACTGACAGTGATCAGTGTGTTTTATTGTATTACTAACATGAGTTTGAACAGTATGAGACTGACAGTGATCAGTGTGTTTTATCGTATTGCTAACATGGGATTGAACGGTATGAGACCGACAGTGATCAGTGTGTTTTATGGTATTGCTAACATGGGTTTGAACAGTATGAGACTGACAGTGATCAGTGTGTTTTATCATATTGCTAACATGGGTTTGAACAGTATGAGACTATGATATGTCTTACCATAAGGTTCACATGGGTATGTATGACAGTCCTCAGTGTCGGTATCACTGCCTTCACATGGAGCTGTCAGATCACCGTAAGAATCATCGTCACATTGTCGTAGTCTGTACCGAGTCCCTCCACCACAGGTTTTGGAGCACCTTGACCATCCCTCCCAGTCTAACCAGTCGCCAGGAACTATTGTCAAAATAGTAAATCCGATATAAAAAGGAATTGACACAGTAACATGAAATCTGTATCATGCGTGTTATTTCTTCACTTTCCTTGATATTATACATGTTCTTAAAAGGAGGATTAATTCGTCCACATAGACAGCATAGTCTGAAAGATCTGTTATAAGACTTTTGAATAATGTTTGAGCATTTAGTTTTAACGTTCATCCTCTTTTTATTCACTATATTTGTAAACGCATTTATAATTGTTAAAAAGAAAAGAAGCCGTTCAGACTTTGCTTCCTTTTTTGTTGAAAACTGTAAGTTCAAAGTTGGCAATTTTATTCATTGTGACGTCATAATCAATGGTCCTTCAAATAATGCTTTGACGGGTTATGTGATTCTGACGTCAATACGTGCAATGTTGGACATTTGGCAATTCCTAAATTTCGATAACGTTAAAAAATCAAATATCATGAATGTCTGAATAACATGAAGCAGGGATTAGTTAGGAAGGTAAGTATAAAGCATCAGGTAAAGGTAGATAAGGTAATGATCAATAGGAAATACTAACATTTAACACATTTTCTGAAAAAAGAGATGTTCTCAATTAATAAACCATACCTTACTCAAGGATATCCTGAACATTTATACAAAGTACATGTACAGTCATTTCTTTCATTTCGTGTAAAATACCATAGAGAAGTGGAATTGGAAATAAACCACTCAATTATTTTTTATATAAAACGATTATTGGATATATTTTTTCTAAAACTTGATGATGGGTGATTTGTGAAAACTTTGTACTATTGTGTTTACGCTGGTTTGAAATTCTGTAAAGCTAGTATTCATCATTTGAAGTACTAGCTTCCTTAAGATTAGCAAAGAATGGTCTATATTGAAGACTATATGAGAAAAAAAAACATTGCGTACTTGGGCATGCATTTTGTGAGCATGACTTGGTTTCTGTATCGTTGCCTTCACATTCTGACCCTCCATAGAACGGCCCGTGACATGTCCTGTTACGTACACTAACCCCGCCCCCACACGTCACACTACACTCATCCCAGCTACTCCATATCTGCCACACCCCGTCAACTACAGGGAGGGAACAATCTCATGTATGACGTCATATGATGATTTCATTAAATTTATCTACTTTCATTTCTATTATGTTCTATGAAAATCGTCAACGCAATATGAGATATAGATTTATATTGAAAAGAAATTAATTCACAAATCATTATTCATATTCAAAGTTTTCAGAAATGCAGTTTATGACACTTTATAGCAATAATAAATAATGATAAAGATGTTAGAGCGTTAGTAGATTAATGCTACGGAACAACATACGCTGAATGCGCTACATTGAACAAATAGTGTCAAAAAATGACGCAGAAAACACTTCTTCATGCAAAAACATGCAACTAGTTTATGAAAATATATGAATACAATAAATATTTCTAAGAATTACAGCAGCACTCGATCGAATTCTACTGCCCTGAAACATGACAATAATCCTGCTTATGAATGATAATTTTCTTGAAATTAAAAGTGCTTGAATGACGAATAATTTAAAATTCTTATCAAATTTTTAATGCTTAATCTTTTAATAATCTTTTACATCACAGACTGATATATAAATCTTTATGAAAATAAGTTTTTCATATTTTTTAATGAACAATTATAAAGATTTATCGTTAAATCGTTCTTCGTTTTCCTTACACTTTTCATGAACATGTTCAACATGAGATGATGGATCGCTTTGAAGGGAGATAACTCTCTCCGCCATATCAGCAGCGCTGGGACAGTTGCCCAGAGAGCACATGGTCATGCTGTACTGTGAACCCGGGCATGAACCGCCCAAACAAGTACGGGATCTGAATTGAGTCCCCCAGCCACAGGTGCTGGAACAGGGCCACCAAGGGGTCCAGGCACCCCAGCCTGTCTGTCCTGGATCGACTGTTAGTATAGCGCATAGCGGTTACATCAATAAATGGAGATTTTATGCGGCTTATGGCATAACTTTGTACCTGCTACAAATAAGGAACTGGAAAGTACTTAGAAAATGTGTATACTAGTATTGCTTGTGCGTGATTCCTTTCTTGTGTCACATGAGTAGATGTTTTAACTTTTAAAAACATATTAAAAATATCATGCCAATTTTGAATAATTTATTCCTATTTGCATTGCAATTTACGACCTTTTTTATGCCCCCGTAATAGAAGATTCGGGGGCATATAGTTTTTGTCTTGTCCGTTTGTCGGTCTAACTGCTTGTCTGTTTGTCCGAAAAAATTTAACCTTGGTCATAACTCAAAATGGTAAGTGATAGGGCTTGATATTTCACATGTGTATTCGATGTGATAAGACCTTTCCATGGACACCAACATTTTTTACCTTGTGACCTTGATCTTGGAATTTAATCTTACACTTTTGAAAAACTTTGACCTTGGTCTGAACTTTTGAATGGTAAAAACGGGCTTTGATATTTCACATGTGTATCCGATGTGATACTTAAATTTGTGACCTTGACCTTGGAGTTTGACCTACTTTTCAAAAACTTAAACCTTGGTCATAACTTTTGAATGGTAAGGGATAGGGCTTTGATATTTCACATGTGTATTTCTGGTGACCATACCTTTCCATGAATACCAAAATATTTTACCCTTGTGATCTTGACCTTGGAGTTTTATCTACTTTTGTAAGACTTTAACCTTTGCCATAATTTTTGAATGGTAAGGAATAGGGCTTTGATATTTCACATGTGTATTTCTTATGAGAAGACATTTCCATGGATACCAAAGTTTTGACCTTGAACTTGAAATTTGACCTACTTTTGAAAAAAATTAAAGTTGGTCTTAAACAATTTTGGGATAAGAAAAAAACCTTAAGCTTATTATTTTCTTATCCCAAAATTGTTTGTTCGCTCAAATGTAAATAAATGCTGATTTTCAAATAAATATGTTTAAACTAAACGTCAAGGTCACAAAGGTCAAATAAATGGAATGGTATTGTCACAACGAATACACATGCGAAATATCAGAGCCCTATCCCGTACCATTTAAAAGTAATTTGTAGATTGACCTACTTTTGAAAACTTTAACCTTGGCCATAGCTTTTTAATGGTAAGGGATAGGGTTTTGATACTCCTTGTAACAAGACCTTTCCATGGAAACCAAAATATTTGACCTTGTGACCTTGACCTTAGACTTTGACCATTTTACAATTTTTACTGACAAAGATGCCAACAAGGGCATTTGTGTTTCACAAACACATGGGGTTTTTTTTATTCCATCTAAAGGAACTATCAATTTTCTTATGGATGTTCATAAAAATGTTTTAAATGACATCATATGGATATTTGCCTTGACTTTTGACCTTGAAAATTATCATAGTAATAAGCATTAACTTTTGCGCATTCCTCTTGTGATGACTTCTTTATCTTCATATGAAGCTGTACATTTTCAATTTCAATTCTCATGTCACATTATAACAAAATTGTTGATGGATAGGATAATAGATAAAGTAATGGACAGATGGACATATATTAAAGGGTTAACTGTGTACATCATTTCAATGCAGGATTCTATTGAAATTTAAAGTGTCATAATCATACACTGTTCTATATATGATACGTATATGTTTGTGAAAATAAAAGTACAAGCTTATAAGTATTTTCATTCTGTATATATTGACATTAATCAAGCCATGCTATTAATCAGATTCTGGAGAAATGTGTCTTTTTCATGTTATTTATTTTACGAACTAGTCTAGATTATTCCTATTAGATATCTCAGTCTATTTTCAAGTCATTTTAATTCACTTCCAGCATTAGCTAAGGGACTTTGTATACTACATGTAGTATACAATAGACACTTGCTTTGTATAATTTATAAAATAAATCAGACACATTTGTACAGAATCATCATTTCAAACCATGCTCTATATAAGATATAAATGATTGTAGTTATCATAATGCACAAATCCAAAAATGTTATAGTGATCTCATTCACACTGAGGTTTATATCTAACCTTTATACAGGTGACTTACCTGGACAGTAGTTTGAGTTGCACACCTGTGATTCCTCTGTAGCTCCCTCACAGTTTTTACCCCCGTGGAAGGGGCCGTGACAAGTACGATTACGGAGCTGTGAGCCGCCACCACATGTGACGTCACAACTCCCCCACTCACTCCACGCCATAAATACACCATCCTCTGTAAGGCACAGCGGTTAGATACAGCAAAGGTATGGATATTATTATAAAGTGTTGTCATGGTAACAACTCAAAACTTTTATTATTTATCAGCAAGTACAATATTTGTTACTGTATTGATTGAATCATTTAAAAGTAATAATCAGTAAAATTACTTCAACGAAATGAGAGTCAGTTTGTTATGAACTTAATGATGATAAATCGACATAAATATATTGTTTATGGCTAACATTGGAATGAAAATGAATATGTCAATAAGTCAAGGTCATGAAGGAATTTTGGTTATGAGAATCATCTAATTTTGATGTGTACATGGCAATATGAGTAAAATCTTGAAAAAAAAATTATCAAAAATTTAAAATTTCAGTCACTGATGAATGACCTTGACATTTACATTAAGATTAATCCATTTAAGTATATGCAATGATTAAAGTTTACTTTTAAGGTTTAATGTGTGCAGACTACCTGAATCTTTCAAACCTTTAAATGATACATATTTTGACTGATTTAAAGACCAGCTAGGAATTGGTTGATAGGATTCATTTAACCAGAAGTTGAGCATCAAAATTCAATAAGTCATTTTAAATATCATAATGAAGTCACTGATTTGAGTGTCATTTAAGGAACTGAAATACTGTTTGCTAAGGGATACATGAAAAATTCAAAACTGGAAAAAAAACCAGCAGAACTTTCAGAAAAGTTTGCATTATTTATCTTAGAAATGAGAATTTGCAAGCTTCCTCCAAGAATGTTACTTATCAAAACATTAACAATAAAATTATAAACTACACATGGAAATTAGTTTCTAGTAGACCTTTCCCTTAAATTAATTATAGGTTTTAAAAAAATTTGACTTGAATCAATTTAAAACCTGAAAATGAGCTGAAAAAAAAGAGAAATTTTTGACAAGGGACAAAAAGCTTTGGGGAATCTAAATCTACTGATAATTGTAAGTTTATGTATGAGAGGTAAGCAAGATGTGGTGATGTCAAAAGCAGTGTAATAAGGAATCATGGGTGTCACATCACTGCAGAGGGTGGGTGTCAAAGGATGTGAAGTAAGCTTTGTAGTAGAGAATGTGTCTCCAGCTTCAAAATTCTTATGTTTAAAAACACCTGCTTTTTGTACAGTCACTTATTCCTCTATGCCAAGTTGTTTTTTTTTTTCTCTCTTTTTTTTTTTTTCAAGTGAAGATGACTTTTTTTTCTTGGCAATCTAAATTACGACGTTGTCTAATTATTCACATTTCATATTTTTGAAAATCCAATTATTTATTAATAAATGAAATATGCACATTTATTACAATGGCATTCTGCTGCATAATAAGGCATAGTGTAATTATAACATGCATCTCAAGGATTTGATGCTAAGGATCTCTTTATTTACCTGATAGCATTCTGTAATGACAGTCTTTTCTTAGCTTACAAGAATAAGTTGCAGTCAAAAAGCAGAATTCTCAAACAAGTAATGCAAAGGGTTGGTATATATATGTAACATATCAATCAAAGATGACATATAGATATGATTATTATTTATACAGATGATAGAAAGACAAAATCTGAAAGAGAAAGTTGAGGTATATAACGTGGACTCGGTATCTGACCAGGGCAGTGATGTGTATTGCAGTCCTGGCTTTCCTTTCCTGGTCCTGAGCAGTTTGCTCCTCCATAGTACGGTCCATCACATGTCCTCTCACGCCACTGGATCCCTCCCCCACAGGACAGGTCACATGACCCCCAGGCGGTCCACGTCTCCCATACACCATCCACTGTAATATGGAAGGTAATATACAAAATAAAACACATGGTTAAAGCTATGTTATAAGAAGGATACAACTTATTGATAATAATTAATATACATTTCAGATGCTACAAAATATATTTTTAGATATTCTCTCATGGTTTAAATTTGAAAATTCTTAGCAATTTCAATAAATAATCATTCAAAGCTTACAATGATTATAAAGAAAACAGGTACTACAGACCTGGACAAGGCTGAATATTACACTCCTCTTCTTCCTCTGCCGGCCCCTCACAATCTGCTCCTCCATAGAGGGGCTCCTCACAGCTCCTCTGTCTGTACCGACCACCTCCTCCACATGTCACATTACATTGACTCCAAGCTGACCATAGCTTCCATTCACCATCCACTGAAAATTATTTTTAAACCTTTTTATCTTGATACTGTTCCCTTTTATGATTTTAAAAAAAGTATTTTAAGATGACTTAAAAATTCAATAAATAATGCTGAAAATATGATTTTTTGTTGGTTTTTGAAAGAAAGTTATGAGATTCCTTAAAGACACTTGCCTGGGCAGTTATGAGTGTTACAGGCCTGTGATTCTTCTCTCTCCCCTTCACAGGCCTTACCCCCATGGAGGGGCTCAATGCACGATCTGTTACGCCACTGGATCCCTCCTCCACATGTTACATCACACTCCATCCAAGCAGACCATGCCTCTAATGCTCCATCAACTGGACATGAAAGTTCATAATGATAAAACCAAATCTTATCAAGAGTTAACTCACTGCCAATTCTGATATTGTCAGCTGGATTGCAAGGCAAAAAACCTGGTCTATGAAATGGGTAAGTCCATCTGTCTGTCAGTCAGTCTGTCTCTCAGTGCGTCAACATATTGCTTAAACTGTTGCATTTAAGCCTTTTGTTAGAAAACTGTTTGAAGCAGCAACTTGAAACTAACTTTACATGGTAATAAACAATGATGAGACAAATCAAACACAGCTGCAAATTTTTACCTTGATCTTTGAACTTAAGATAGAAAATTCTGAATTTGTATTTAAGCCAATAGGGAGAAAACTATAGGGAGAATTGGCAAGTAACTTTACATATTTATTAACCATAATCAGACCTTTCGTTTGAGATCTTGACTTTTGACCTAGAGACCTTGACCTTGAAGTTTTACCTATTTTCAAAAAACATTAACCTTGACCATATCTTTTAAACCTTAAGGGGTAGAGATTTTATATTTCACATGCAAACTCCTTGTGATAAGACCTTTCATTTGTGACCTTGCCTTTTGACCTAGTGACCTTGCCTCTGATGTTTGACCTATTTTTCTAAAACATAAATTTTAATTATAACCCTTGAACTGCAATGGATAGAGCTTCCATAGTTCATTAATAGATTCCTTACAACAAGACCTTTTAATGAAACCTTGACTTTTGACCTAATGCAGCCTTGACCTAAAATTTCTTAATACTTTTCAAAAATATCTCTTAGGGGTTAAGCAGTATTGCTTTCCAATTTTACATTAAGATTCCTTATGACTAGACCTTGCAAGTGAGACTGTGATTTTGAATCTTTCATTTGAGACCCTGACCTTAAGATAAGCTACTGTATGTGTATTTATGTTAGCGGGATTCATATTTTAGCAGAGTAAGCGCTGTTAAGACTGCACTAATTCAAGAGTACGCTAAATCATGAATCTCTTATACATTAATGTCGAAAATAAGTCAAAATGCTAATTCATGATTACAATAATATGTCAATTTACCCAATTCTGCTTTGTTTCCGCTAAAATCTTGTTGCCTTAATATAAGTACACAAACAGTATATCTTTTGAATTATAAGGGAAAGAAATTTAATATTTCAGTGGTAGATTCCTTATATTAACAGTACTGTAGATGAAATATACATCAATTAAAACTGCACTTAGCAATCCGGCCATATCGCCTTTAGTGGTCTAGGGTTTATTTTCTTCTTATATTTGTTTCTTGATTAAGCTTATTTGTAAGTTATCTTAAATGAAATACAGTTGATCTTAATCTTATCTTTTGTTGCTTTGCAATTTTAAGTATTAGAAAACTTGATCTCATTAATCATATGACACCATAATATATACCAGTCAAATAAATATAATATAATATGATTAAGGATATTACTCTTACCAGGACATGGATGTGTGTTACATTCCTGTGTATCTACGTCTGATCCCACACAGTCTTCTCCCCCGTAATACGGACCGTTACAGTATCTGATACGTGATTGGTTACCTCCCCCACAAGACACGCTACACGGCTCCCACTTCATCCAAGGTAACCATTCACCATCAACTTGAAAGCAAGTAGAAAATGATTAAAATTTCTGTACGTTTATGGTCACAACAAAAATCTACCTCTTATAGGCTCCTATTTGAAACATCTTATTTTCATTGATCTGACAATACAATTCATACACCTCACTTCTTTGATTTTTTTTTGTAATAATGAAAGCTTCTTTTCCCTTATCTATTCATATCAATAATTCATGTTTTATATTTTCTAATATTCATAGAATGTCTTTTATTACCAGGACAATTCTGTGTGTTACAATCCCTTGTCTCCATATCATCTCCTTCACACTCCTTTCCCTCATAGTACGGTCCCTCACAGCTCCTGTTCCGGACCTGGTTACCTCCCCCACACGTGACATCACACTCTCCCCAGGTGCTCCAATCTAACCATACACCATCCACTGCAATCATCATTCTCTTTTTTAAAATCAGAGTTATCTTACCCTGCGCATTTCAACTAATCAATTATTAGAGTTATCCTTCTTTGTCTACAAAAAGCTTTGAAACAACAAAACAGATTTACATCACAAAGTTTACAAAACCAATAAAGATTTAAAGATTTCAACACATTGAACTGGGTAACACAGAAAGTTAGATTTTTCTTGCACAAGAGTATGCAAAGGATAAGAAGAGAGAGATTTAAAGGATATATGTACACACAGGGTGCATGCACTATTACACTGCGTGATAAGCACACTTACTATGCATATATTCGATCAAGCTATATACATGATAGGAATAAAGCAGAAAATATTAAGTATTGATCATCTTTGTTTTAGACAGAAAAATCATATTATGTATGAAATTTCAAAGTATATCATACTAGATTATGCATTTTATCTTATTTATGATTCCTTATTACAATGGGCTTTCTCTGAAGAATAAACACAAATTATACATACACAAGTTTAAGTTGACTTAAATCTTGATATAAATATGTAAAGAATTACAGGGACTATTACATAACAAGAACATGTACATTTTTGTGAATAGATATTGAGGGAAGAATTTGTACATAATTTTCACAATAAAGATCAGGGTACATATGTACTTACTCCCGTTTGTTTCTATGGTCTATAAATTTGGAAATACAATAATTTGAAGAAATCAAAAGGATCAGCCTCATATATTGTTTATAATTGTATTTCTTCATGACAACCATATGTCTCCTGCTTAGAAAGAAAAATGAATTTTAAAAAATTATCAAAATCCTAAACTTGAGTTTAGATTTATAAGCTACAAGCCTTGATTTCTTTCATAGCAGTGAAATGTATACGACAAGATCTATACCTGGACAGTTGAGTGTGTTACAGGCCTGACTCTCATTGTATGATCCTACACAATCCATCCCATCAAAGAACGGACCGTTACAGTATCTGTGCCGCCACTGAGATCCACCACCACACGTGGTACTACACTCCTCCCACTCTGACCATAGAGCCCAGATACCGTCAACTGTAAGTATTGTTACATATAGCTTTATTTTTTGTTTGTTAGATCTTGATTGTAAGAATTTGATAGAATTCAATTGGTATAAACAATTACTTTCCATTTGATAAATATCTATCTAATCTAATCAAAATGAAGGTAGAAGATACATGTAGACCAGATTTCTTAATCCATGTTTCAATTACAATTACAAACTTAAATAATATAAAATGCAAATTTAAACATTACCTGGACATGATTTGATGTTGCATGACTCTGTTTCACTGAAGTCTCCTGCACATGGTGTACCATTATAAAAGGGACCAATACAGTCCCTGGTTCTCTCCCTTGTTCCGGATCCACAAGCCTGTGTACATGCCTGCCACTCGGACCATTCACCAAAAACGCCATTAACTAAAGCCAAACATAAAACAGTCTTGAGGTTTGGAGAATAAAATTCTATAATTTTTTCATAAAGAATGTATTAAGCAACAAATATAGAACATTTTTAACATTATTTAGAAAATTGACCATCACAAGTACCTGATAAAACATAGGTAATCACAGATTACGAAGCTCACCTCGTGACAGCAAAATTCAATTCAAACATATTTCTTAGTACATGTATATTGGTTTTTAAAGGCAAAACCACTCAAGCAGAAAAAGTAGGTCAAGGTCATTTTATGAAAGTTTGATCAAAGATACATCCAATATGCAAGTTTGGTACATGTAGCAGTTATACTTTGCTCAATATTGGCTTTATAGAGCAAAATCACTCAAGCAGAAAAAGTAGGTCAAGGTCATTTTATGAAAGATTGATCAAAGATATATCCAATATGCAAGTTTGGTACATGTATCACTTATACTTTGCTCAATATTGGCTTTTAAAGGCAAAATCACTCAAGCGGAAAAAGTAGGTCGAGGTCATTTTATGAAAGTTTGATCTAAGATACATCCAATATACAAGTTTGGTACATGTAGCTGTTATATTTTGCTCAATATTGGCTTTAAAGAGCAAAATCACTCAAGCGGAAAAAGTAGGTCAAGGTCATTTTATGAAAGATTGATCAAAGATACATCCAATATGCAAGTTTGGTACATGTATCACTTATACTTTGCTCAATATTGGCTTTTAAAGGAAAAATCACTCAAGCGGAAAAAGTAGGTCGAGGTCATTTTTTGAAAGTTTGATCGAAGATACATCTAATATGCAAGTTTGGAACATCTAGCACTTATACTTTGCTCAATATTGGCTTTTAAAGGCAAAATCACTCAAGCGGAAAAAGTAGGTCAAGGTCATTTTATGAAAGTTTGATCAAAGATACATCCAATATGCAAGTTTGGTACATGTAGCACTTATACTTTGCTCAATATTGGCTTTTAAAAGCGAAATCACTCAAGTGGAAAAAGTAGGTCAGATGCTGCATCCGATGCATGGGTCCATCTCGGCATCCAAAGATGAATCACTTGTGCAAGTTTGGTTACTGTAGCATCAGTACTTTGTCAATTACTGAGCTACCCCAAACTTCTTAACCAAGTCACTCAAGCAGAAAATATAGGTCAGATGCTGCATCCGATGCATGGGTTCACCTCAGCATCCAAAGATGAATCACTTGTGCAAGTTTGGTTACTGTAGCATCAGTACTTTGTCAGATACTGAGCTACCCCAAACTTCTTAACCAAGTCACTCAAGCGGAAAATGTAGGTCAGATGCTGCATACGATGCATGGGTTCACCTCAGCATCCAAAGATGAATCACTTGTGCCAGTTTGGTTACTGTAGCATTAGTACTTTGTCAGATACTGAGCTACCCCAAACTTCTTAACCAAGTCACTCAAGCGGAAAATGTAGGTCAGATGCTGCATCCGATGCATGGGTTCACCTCAGCATCCAAAGATGAATCACTTGTGCAAGTTTGGTTACTGTAGCATCAGTACTTTGTCAGATACTGAGCTACCCCAAACTTCTTAACCAAGTCACTCAAGCGGAAAATGTAGGTCAGATGCTGCATATGATGCATGGGTTCACCTCAGCATCCAAAGATGAATCACTTGTGCCAGTTTGGTTACTGTAGCATTAGAACTTTGTCAGATACTGAGCTACCCCAAACTTCTTAACCAAGTCACTCAAGCAGAAAATGTAGGTCAGATGCTGCATCCGATGCATGGGTTCACCTCACCATCCAAAGATGAATCACTTGTGCAAGTTTGGTTACTGTAGCATTAGTACTTTGTCAGATACTGAGCTACCCCAAACTTCTTAACCGGACGCGGACGCGGACACGGACGCGGACACGGACGCGGACGCGGACGCGGACGCGTGGGGTTATAGCATAAGCTCACTCAACTTCGTCGAGGTGAGCTAAAAATAAGATTATATCACATTGTTCAAGTACACGGTTATGTGTCATTTTCAGAATGAATTTCAGATAAAGGTTAAATAACCCAGATATAGTTATGATAATCGTACTTGGACATTCCTTCACGTTACAGTCCTCTACTTCATCTACGTCCCCCGTACAATTTCTGCCACCGTGTAACGGCCCGTCACATGTCCTATTACGGTATCTCTGGCCCGGACCACATGTAACTGAACATGCCCCCCAACTGGACCAAGCCAGGAAAACACCATCAACTGAAATGGTAATGTAATTATTCTTTATTTCATATGAAAAAGGTAAAGTACTTTCAGAAAAAAAATAATTTTCAGAATTTTTCATATACATGTATTGTAAAGTTGACGGTCGCCATATCGTACCTGGACAAGGTTCAGTGTTACAGACATCATATTCCTCAGCATCCCCTGGACAGTTACTCCCTCCATGTTTGGCCTGTGTACATATTCTATATCGGCTAGTTTGTCCACCTCCACAGGTTACATTACATCGTGACCATTGTGTCCACAAACTCCATTCACCATCAACTGATAATCAAGGAGAAAATTAATCAGTTCATCTTGATAGACAGACCAGCTCCTAATACATTATCTATATATTCATGCATGCTTTTCTGTTATTTCAAATATAAGTACTTTAAGCTCTAAAAACATGATTACATTATAGTTTTGGATAGATAGATCATAGACGTATCAAATCTATGTACATATGAAGGAATTTTAAGGTAACAAATGCCTTTCTGTAAGTCCATTAATGTATTGAAATATCAGATGTAATTCATATGTATACCAGGACAGGGTTGTGATTGACAGTCTATTTCCTGGTATCCAGGTCCCTGGCATTGCAGTCCATTATAGAATGGACCCAGACATGTTCTATTCCTGGTCTGGATTCCTCCTCCACATGTAACAGGACACTGTGTCCACATACTCCATTCCATAAATATACCGTCCACTACAAAATGTCATACTAATATTATCATGCAATTATATAACATAACATACAATTTACACAAAGCCAAAACTTTTTTATACTTTTTACAGATGAGACAACCGACTAAAATACTTCATTTTTTATTCTCATTCTAAAGGAGATATAAAAACAGATTTTATTTCCGATGAATAGATCATAGATTTTCATTTTAATGCCTGATCCAATTACCTGGACAGCCTCCAGCGTCACATGACCCAGTTTCTGTGGTTTCTCCTGTGCAATTTAATCCTCCGTTAAACGGTCCACTACATTCCCGTAACCTTATATTTGTCCCCTGTCCGCACGTAATGTCACACGCAGACCATGGCATCCAGTTCATCCATACACCGTTCACTGTGTAAGACATAACTCATCATGCCACTATCGGTACTAAACACTCTTCCCCTTTTTATGCTACTTATGCTTAGACCATGTCATACTTACCATGGAATTCTACAGATTTCTAACTATGTCATGCCAAAGCTGTTTCTAAGCACTTCAAGCTTTTCTACTTGATATATGCAACAATAGTTTTTAATTCAAGACTAAATTCTTGAGACTTCTTTTTTATCCTCTTTCTTCCTTTCTTCGATCAAAACCAAAGTTGTTGGAAAAAGGTAAATCATTACTTACAGATTCTGAGATATAGATAGTCAAAAGAATGATGTCTTTTAACTTCAAATCTGTTGATGCATACATATACACATATATACTGTGAGAAACTACTGCTATATCGCTAAAGCTTATACACACAATTTTTTCACAACATATAATCCTACAGGGGCACTTCATTTACATATTGTATTATCTTCCTCAGAAAAAACCATGGATTTTCCCCCATATCAATTATTGGATGTCTGCTTATGCATGATTACAGTCACTACGATATCAATATCTTGTTGGGTTTTTTCTTTGCCTATCATTACTTTTTTAAAGATAAGGTTGCACTATATTTGCAATAAAGCCAACATTGATTAGATTGAAGAAAGACTCAGAAAATATGCAATTTTCAATCTTCAAGCCACCGATACTTTCTATGAAGCCAAGCTATATATACATGATACTATGATACATTAAGCAGGATATAGGTATATATGTGAGGGTTATATTTATATACATAGTAATACAGTGCTACTAACACTGTATTCACAGATACCTGGACAGTTTGATGGGTTACATAGTTTACTCTCAGTTGCCTCCCCCTTGCAGTCCTCCCCACCAAAGTACGGTCCGTCACATTGTCGAGTACGGACCTGAGTGCCTCGTCCACACGATTGGGAACATTCCGTCCAGTTAGACCATTCTTCCCACTGTCCATCAACTGAAACAAGGGAACAAATCAGTCATATCAGTTATATAAACTGGAATTCAATAAATTCAAGATGTACAACTTTCCTGAATCATTTCTTAGAGTAAGATGACATACTACTTACTTGCACAGGATTGTGTGTTGCAGAGTTCAATCTCCTGAGTGTCTCCAACACATTCCTTTCCTCCATCCCAGGGACCTATACATGCCCGTTCTCTGGTCTTTGTTCCGCTACCGCAGGTCTGGTTACACTCACTCCATAACGACCACTCTCCCCAAATACCGTCAACTTGTTATAAGAAACAAAATATACATTTCTCACATGTCATTATCAACACCCAAATTGAGGGAGGATGTCAGATGTTGAATAAATATGATTCTACAAGTTTAGATTGTGCTTGGTATTTCCTTAAAATTGTTCATGAGAATTAAGATTTCTCAAATTCTAGTACTTAAAGTTTTTTTTTCTGTAGTTTCAATTTTTACATCAAGAGAACCAAAGTATTATCTTCAGAATAAGTAATAAACTCACCGGGACAGTTTTGGGTGTTACAATCTTGTATCTCCTGGGAAGGTCCCACACATTCCATTCCTCCGTGAGCTGGGAGATTACATTCACGTGTTCGCCACGTATACCCCCCGCCACATGTGGCATTACACTGAGTCCAGTCTGACCAGAGCTTCCATGATCCGTCAACTATAACACACAGGTTAACACATGCAGGATCACACACTGGGGTCAAACATCATGTACTAGAAACTGGATCTCATTGTTATATGACACTTTGTCATAGAAGAATTATTTTGGAGAGGAGAGCCCTCTTACTCAAGTTTAAACTAAATAGCATGAAATTCAGTTTGTATTGGTAAAATTTAATTGGATCCAGCTAGTAATCACACCAAATCAAGGGACAAAGTTATCTCAGTGCATGACAGTGCTGTTTTATGTCACAGCAAACAGTAAGGTATTCACAGTTTTCACATGTGACAGTGCTGAGTGATATCATACCTGGGCAGGGGTCTGTGTTACAGTCCTGTACCTGGTCTCCCTCCCCGTCGCATTCCTTACCCCCATGGGCCGTACCCTCACATGTACGGTTCCTGTACTGAGTACCAGTACCACAGGTGAGTGTACAGGTACTCCACGACAACCAACTTGTCCAGTCTCCATCAACTATTACAATTAGTGTTAAGAATATACATTTGTATCACTGACATAAAAATTGTATAAAATATGACTACATCACACCTTAATGAAAATTATTATACCTTTTCTTTGAAATGAGCTTAAATTCAAGCTGGAAGAAGTAATGGATTGCCATTAATTTATTTATTTATTCTATTTTATTTTTCAAATAATTCTCTTTGACTTCTCATTTTCCATGGAGATATTTTTTATCATAATTCAAAACAATTCTCACTAGGACAGGGTTGCATGTTACAATCCATAAGTTCATCACTCGGTCCATCACAATCTTTACCACCGAACTGTGGTTCTATACAGGTGCGGTACCGCCTCTTCCCACCCCCACCACACGTCACGTTACATGCATCCCACTCACTCCATGGTAACCACTCTCCATCAACTACAATCAAAAAGAATAATTATTTTTAAAACATACTGTTTTTGAGTTAGAATGTTGAAAAATGAATTCGAAATGTTGAACTACAGAATGTTCGACAATGAAATCTTATAACAATAAAATGTTGAACTATGAAATGTTCAGCAATGAAATCTTGAACTCAGAAATCTTGAACTCAGAAATCTTGAACAATGAAAAGTTGAACAACGAAAGGTTGAACAATGTAATGTTAAACAATGAAATGTTGAACTCAGAAATGGTGACCAATGACATGCGTATACATGTATATACAGTTGAGCTATGAAATGTTGAGCCAAGAAATACTGAACAATGAATTTCCCTTAAATTTCTTATTTGTATGTATTTTCTGATTAGTATGATATGAACAGTACCTGGGCAGGATAGGGTAACACAGATTTCCTGCTCAAACGGCTCGCCCTCACATTCCTTTCCTCCATACTTAGGTTCCACACATGTACGGTTCCTATATCGTGTTCCATTGGCACACGTCACTGAACAATCCGTCCACAACGTCCATTCAATCCATACGCCATCAACTACAAGGGGAGAGGATAGAGGAACGGGGGAAAGGGTTCACAATGGAAGGTTATCATAGGATATTATAGACATTAATAGGGGTATAAACAATCCAGGATTGTAACTACTGGAAAATATATTCATCTCTGATGAAGGGATAACAGTTGAGGATGGTTTAAGACATATTCATTACTAGGAGACATACTAGGAGTGCACTTTGCTCTTAGCTCTAAAAACATTAGACCATGAAAGAATGGAGACTAATTTATTTTAGAATCTGAGAAATCTGTTTTTATTAATGTACTTGTTAGCCTCTGTATTTGATTAGAATTCTTAGACGTTAACATATTTCTTAATTCTCAAGAGATAAAAATGATGTGAATTATGTATATAATAATTAATATATGGGGGTTTATTTAAATAAGTTAGTGCAAGTAAAATGTATGACCATCAGATAGATCAAGAAGTTGAAGAAAATGCAGTAGAAATGGGAGAGATGAAGCAGGGTTACACACAATACTCAAAATGTAAGCTAAATATTCTATAAAAAATATTTTGTAAAGAAAAGTTGTGTAAGTTCTAGTCTGCTTATTTTACCTGGACAGTTATGTGTATTACAGGCCTGTGTCTGGTTAGCAGGTCCAGGGCAGTCTGCCCCGCCATGTAGAGGGTCATCGCACTCCCTCCACCTCCCCTGGATCCCCCCTCCACACACCACATCACACTCTCCCCACGATGTCCATGGCTTCCACGATCCATCCACTGATAACAAAGCACAGTATAATATGATCAACTTTAACATCAAATGTTGTTTTGCATTCTGTGGAAGGCATTTATATCAATTTTTCGGAACACGATCTATATCACAGAAGACTTCTGGCCATGATGCTACAATTTGCTTAAATAAACATTCTTTTTTCTTTAATGCAATCATTCTTTCCGTAATGGATGATTTATACATCAATTTTCGACAATTTCACTGATCTGAACTTAACTACAAAAAGAACATATAAATCTTTTATAATAGTTAGAGCAAACAGAATTCTTCTATAAAGTATTCATAAATGCTGCTTAATTATATCATATGTAAATACAATATTCATATACATATCAAAGAGGACATCTTATTTTGTTGGCTTGACTAAATCTAACGTTAGTATAATATTCTTATTGCACTGATCTAAACCCATGTACATAAAGGACACTTTTAAAATCTTTTATGATAGATTAAGCCAACATAAATCTTTTATAAAGTATTTATCAATTATAAATACTGATGAATTATGTCATGTGTAAATACGATCTTAGTACTAGTACTTTAAAGAGGAACTCTTATTTTGTTTACTATACTAAATTTAATGTTAGTCCTTACCTGGACAAGAGAAAGCATTGCAGACCTCCGTCTCAGAGTCATCTCCCTGACATGGCTCTCCATCATAAAACGGTCCATCACATGTTCTATTCCTGGTGCGGGTACCATAACCACATGTAGCTGAACATTCTGTCCATTTACTCCAACTCTGCCAGACTCCATCCACTGTCACACAACAAAGAATATTATTACATGTTCTTGGTGATCAAAAGAAAGTTTGAATTTTTATCGGAGTTATCTTTCTTTGTCTCCAGACACCAGCATTGCTCTTTATCAAACAAGTGGAACTCAAGGTAAATCTTGTATCATTGTATCTTAATTGACTTCCATATATATCAATCTTATGTTCTTGCATATCACAGTTTTCTAAGTTTTCATAAGCTTACATAGGCGGGTAATTTTTACAGCATCAGTGTAATTATGAGAGTTATCTTTCTTTGTCTCCAGCAGCCCAGTACATGTTTTCCTTCAGATGACCTGAGAGTTATCCTTCTTTCCTCATCAAAACGGTAATTTCTTCACAGTAATACGGAAACTCTATACCTTCTTGAAGAAAATTTCAAACCAATTATCAAATAGCAGCAAGATGAGTTAACGTAATATTTAGTAATATGGTGATACCTTAACAGCATTACCTGGACACATTTTTGGGAAGCAATCTTTAACTTCTATATAGTCCCCGACACAGTCCTTGCCGTCATGTTGTGGTCCACTACAGGTTCTGGTCCGTGTTTGGGTACCGTTGGCACAGGACACAGAACAACTTGACCATAGCGTCCATGGCTCCCAAGCCCCATCAACTTATAGAAGATCAACAAAAAGACATTTAATTCTTATCCTTTTATACTTTTTTGAAGTCTTCGAACCAAATTTGATCTTCTTTAGTCTGAAGATTAAAATTACTATTGCACAAATTTTAAACCAAATGAAATCTTCATGAGTCATACTTGGGCACATCCTTTTGGTACAGTTCTTCTGTTCAGTGTTGGATCCAGGGCACTGTAGTCCACCAAAGTTAGGAGGAGGGTGGTTACATTTACGAGTCCGTGTCTGAATGCCATCCTCACACGTCACAGAGCACTCACTCCATCCCGACCACAGGCTCCATATACCCTTAACTGTACAAAAATACACCTCAATATACCAACAACCTCACTCCAAATACTCCAAGTTAACTGCTACTTTTTGTTTAAAAGGATTTTGTCATTACAATATCTTTACTCCCCCCCCCCTTTTTTTCCCCTTGTTTTATTCATGTATTTGCTTTCTTTTCTTTTTTAAGCAGAAATTTCAGTTCCATGTAATTTGCTTAGTCTGTTAAATGACTGATTATTGCCATGCTCCTGCCTTCAGTTACAGCTATTGTATGTACAACATACATCTATTTACACATTCATACCTTTACACTGTACAGCTGCCTTATTGATACAGTTTTCCCTCTTCTCTCTGTTACATTGTTGTAGCGTCCATTCATGACCTTGACATGATAACTCCACAGTGTCAAGGTCAGAATCCTCACCGTTCTGACCATTGGTCACTGCTGTAGCATGATTGAGATACACTTTTTATACATTTTGGCACATTCTTTTAGATTACCAATATACATGTAATATGAACTTCATAAATTACCTTTTTCTAATCTTATAGGTGGTTTATGTTTTACAAGTGTAAGCATCTATAAATGTGCCATAAGTCATTTTCCTTTTTTTTCATTTTCTTGGCTAATGTTGATATTTTATAATATTACCTTGGAATGCACCTAGTCTAAAGCCCCTTTGTTTACAAGCCACATTAGCCATTGGGATGTCCCACTTGTCTGCACATATCTGTAACCACTTTTTTGATTGGTCATGATACATTTCAACCCTTCCTTCTCCAAACTCACTGACATTCACTAGGCGGAGCATACCTACATTCAAAAATATAAAGAAAAGTTAGAAATATAATTCTCGAAGGATGTGGGGTTACTTTAGTCAAGTTTATTGTACCTACTGCTAGTTTTAATGTATTTATAAATGTTTTATCTATATTTGTAGGCTCTATATTTCATAAAATCAATCATGATTATTGTATGCAACGCGCCGTGTATTTTGCATTTTGGCTATTTAAAAAGGATATTTTGTGTTATTATAGGGCATTACTTTAAATGAGTGCCCCCCCCCCCCCCCCCCCCCCCCGCACAACATTTAAGATTTGAAGACTTACTGTCGCACTTGATTCCATGACATACAGTTGTTTCGTTAAGAGGTCCCAGACAGTACCTGTCTACTCCCGGGGTACCACCGTGGGCACACTGTCGAGTCCGCAGCCTGAATCCACGACCACACGTGGTAAACGTGGAACACTCGCTCCAATCACTCCATTTATCCCAAACTGTAAAGTAGGCAACACAAACACACTCTTGTGAAAGTCTTCTTTCATAGTCATACTCCATCGTCGGAAACCCACGGCATCTTCTCCGTTATATCGTAAGGCAATAGGATGTGGGTTTTCGACGATGACATTATTCAAAAGAAGTTTGGAATGTTGACTGGATTATCAAAGTTGTGTTTTTACGAAAAATTGAAATTCATCTTCGATTACTACTACTGCCTATTTTGATCCCCAAAAGCTATAAATTGACGAAAAACTACTTACATCAAAGGCAAATAAGTACAGACATAGTCAAACTTGACTTACGTTACCCTCCGCCTTTATTTGCTTTTTTTCCGATATGGATTAAAGTACAAATGAAATTTATATAATAGCGTGTACTGTTTTAAAATAGTGTTACATTAATTTTATTGAAAATATACATGTATATATAAGACGCGTTATCTGACCTGGGCATTGTTTGTATGGGCATGCTTGATACTCCTCCTCCCTGCCGTAACACTGTGATACAGATAGCTCCTTCCCCGTCTCCAGCTCCTCACACCGGCGCCTCCTGGACTGGTAACCGTTCCCACAAGATACGGAACACGACCCCCACTCCTCCCATCCCGCCCATCCTCGACTGTTCACTGTGTACAAAGATGAAAAGTCATTCTAAATGAAATACTTAGTTTAAACTGGTGATTATTTCGATTTGTACAAAAGAAGATAAATTTAATTTGGATGAACTTCATAAGCAAGATTTGATTATTGTATACGATGGATAATGACGTCTTTTATTAATTAAAACTAAAACCATCGCAATTTGTTCAATCATTTGTTTACAACTTCGAGGAAATTGGCCTAAAACAATATTCTTTTTTTTTTCAAAAACGGCAGAAAACAAATTTTAAGTTAAATAAAAGTGAAAAAGTAAATTGAAATCAAAGACTTAGTAGTGTCACCTTCTGCCTCACAGTTATCCCCGATCCATCCTTCTTTACAGAGACAGATATAGATCCTCTCCCCGGTGATGTCCGATCGACTGTCCAGACACTGTCCGTCATTCTGACACGGAAAACTATGGCACGGACCTAGCGCCTCCTAAAAAAAAACAGATTAACACATGTTTATCACGAGTTTCCATCTTATTTAAAGCGACTCGTTTTTAAAAATAAGATTTGTTTTCAAAATTTAAGTTGAAACACCTGACTGAAAAAGATTAAGTTTTCGCGAGCATAAATTAGATCAAGAATTTGATGTTCACCGAAACCTTTTTTTTTTTTTCTTCCTCTTCTTCTTATCTTAATACGCTTTTTATATGTAAATTATAAAAGAAACGTTTCAACAGTATGTTTACAAGCCTTTTTTTTAAGTTTATTTTTTCTTTAATAAATCACTGGAGTTTATGGAATTACAATGATATCTCACCTTGTCAATTGAAAATGCGTCTCGTTCATGATACTCGTTTATGTCTGCGTCCGTAATGCTATCGAAATCATCAGGATATTCTATGTGATTGGCGTCATTTAGCTGACAAACATGTGTCAAACGTCCAAAGTTGAATGATTTGCATTTCTTGGACACCAGACATTCCATGGCACATTGTGTCACCTGGTATTTTGTGGAGAATTCCTGGTACACGTGATTCCTGAGCTGATATCCATCATGGGATAGACTGGTCTGTTGAGAAAATTGGAAAATTTTGGGACTTGACGATATTACTCTACTCTCACAATAAATAACATGGGGAACACAAGACAAAGAAATGAAAATGAAAAGCCAGTCCATTATATCAGAATCTGTGTAACGCGAAGTTGTCCGAAATAAGAAAAAAATAAAATAAGCCTAAGAATGAGACTTGTTGGCTTTATATACAGTATGGTGTAAAGCTGTAACGAAATCAACATCAATATTTTATTCAATTATAGGGCTAGTCTGAGAACAACTAGATGTACCCCCATCAATAAGGTACGTGGGTAAGTCATCAAACGGGGAATCCAATCAAGTATGATTACTTACAGTATAGGTAAGTCAAGAACAGAGTCCCGAGAGAGTGATCTCCTCCTCAATTATTAATACATTCATCTCGGGTAGAAAGCAAACAGTAAAACCCCAATCTTATCACACAGACCTTTTGAGCAGACTCGGTTCTTTATCATGATACATATTAATTATTAAGTTAAGATCTGTATCATTGCTCTGTTATGTATTCGTATGTATACTATACAGTATATCTACTTGTCCGACAGTTTGTCCGATGGCGAAAACAAGTTAAACATGGCACTGTAACTTTTGAAAACTGAAGTTGATTTCATACTTGTACTTGTAAAAATCAAGTTTTATTGATACCACGGATAACTGGATTTTTTAGACTACTTCAAATAGAAGGCAATCACAATATTATAAAGAGAATGCAATGTTATTTAAAAAGATATAAACTTCTTTTCATTTTTATCAATTTATGTAGCCTCGGAAAAGGCTAATGGCACTATTTGGTCGGTTGGGGTGTTCCGCGACTACAATTTATGGAAATATAAAAGATATCAAAATTCGTAACACTTTTCATATCAATGTTGATTTTCACTTATGATTCCTATGTGATTTCGGGGCTGTATTCGCTGTACAAGATAACAGAGATTAACAAAGATTGACCTCTTGTAGAATAGACAAGGAAATGCATTAGCTGCACCTTAATAGTGCATCACCCCAGAGCACCTTCTTATCTAATGGTACATTTCCTTTTGAGGTCTCTTTCTGGAGTCCTATCGAGCTCTAAGAGTACCAAGACCTCAGGGACAAATCCAGGACAATTTCCTATACAACACACATGAGCTTATCAATCGTAAGTTTATACTCGTTGTGACCTCTTGAAAGTTCCAACATGGTGAATACAGGTTAATCAAGTTGAATGAACGCTTCCCTCCCTACCAAATTAACTATTATGGATTTTACAAAACTGACCGCTACGACATTTGTAGGTAGAGTTAATTTTTGCCTCTTTATTTGGTAAATTAACCTCATTATTTGGTAAATACCAGATAATTTAACCTCCTTATTTGGTAAATACTAGATTATGTTAATCTCTTTATTTAGTAAATACTAGATTATTTTAACCTCTTTATTTGATAAATACTGGATTATATTAACCTCTTTATTTGGTAAATACTAGATTATGTTAATCTCTTTATTTAGTAAATACTAGATTATTTTAACCTCTTTATTTGGTAAATACTGGATTATATTAACCTCTTTATTTGGTAAATACTAGATTATGTTAATCTCTTTATTTAGTAAATACTAGATTATTTTAACCTCTTTATTTGGTAAATACTGGATTATATTTACCTCTTTATTTGGTAAATACTAGATTATGTTAATGTCATGTGCTCACTTTAAATTATTCAGAATTGAAAGTTAGCAAATGACATTTGTCACGAAGAAAAAAGTTACTTTTTGTTACATTTTGTTAAGTTATGTTAACTATCTGAAATTCATAGTTTTAATTTTAATTTATAAATCTAATTTTTGAATCTTTAAAATTATATTTCTGACAAATTTTATACTTAAATTTATTTGAATTTTGAACAAATTTTCCCGATTTGCATTTTGAAATTTAAACTTTTTGAATTTTATTTTGGCTATTTTTTTCTTTAATCTTTAGATTAGACCCGAGGCATGACAATAAATTAGTTAGTCTACGATTTCTTTAGATTTCACAATTCTTTAGATATTATTCAGAATTGAAAGTTAGCAAATGACATTAACCTCCTCCTTATTTGGTAAATACTAGATTATGTTTACCTCCTCCTTATTTGGTAAAATTAGATTTTTTTAACGGTTCTAAAACTATTCGATGAAATATACCACAACACTCAGGATTGGTTTATCTTCCGAGATATTTGAAGAAAAGTATGAATGAAGCGAGTTGCTGTGGTGATTATGACTTACGAGAGATAGCACTGACCCCTTAATTATAACCATTTTTTAACCAAAGCTGTGAATAAAAAAATCGACAACTTTCTAAATAGTGTTAGAAAACGAATTTCAAACGATGCTTGTCAGATATCCGTAATATATGTTATGGTAATTCATGGAAATATGATTGATATACTCATAGTTATTTGAACAGTGAGTGATGTCAGTTTGACCCAGTGACATGATAAAATGGGTCACACTGTTTAAAGTTTGACCTAGCGACATGATCAGTAGGGTAACTTCAGTCTTGTCCTCTGTCGTCAAGAGTCTATCATTGTCAGTCGAACAAAGCAGTACATACGAGGGCTGATTGATATGTTGTTAGCCTCGTATTTAAGGATTTGAAATTTATCAGTCATTTTGCATTATTTTTCTACATAATCCCCTTCAGTATCTATACACTTTTGCCACCAGTGAAAGAAATCGATATTTACGCCAACTTTTTTGTTTCTTTTTATTTTTTGGTTTTGTTTTGATTTGAAATTTATCAGACATTTTGGATTATTTTTCTACGTAATCCCCTTCAGTATCTATTCGCTTTTGCCACCGGCCAAAACCACTTTTAAAGAACTCCTTATCTTAACTGGTCAGAAAGCCATCCGCTGCAAGTATGACATCATCATCGGACTGAAAGTGGATGCCAGAAAAAGCTGCTTTCAGTTTTGGGAATAAATGAAAATCTAATGGAGCAAGATCAATTGGATAAGGCGGAAGCTCAATCAACTTTAAGCCACAATCATGAATGGCAGCCATGGTAGTGACAGACTTGTGGACAGGAGCATTGTCCTGATGGCACAACACACCTTTAACTAGTGAGCTTTCCCCGGCGCTTAAGTTTAATATTTTCCCGGAATTGTGCCAGAAGTGAAGCATAGTATGTGCCATTGATTGTTTGTCCTTTTTGGAGATAATCTATCCTTATAGAATACCTTCTGCAACCAAGAAAACCGAGGAATTGTTTGTCCTTTTTGGAGATAATCTATCCTTATAGAATACCTTCTGCAACCAAGAAAACCGAGCCTCACAACACATCAATCAGCCCTCGTACATTTCGATCTGTACTGATGTACAAAAGTTATGGATGGTATGCTGTTATGGTTTTTTTCCCCAGAAATAATGAAAGTCTTTCAACATAATTTTTGAAATTTTAACAAAAAGAAACAAGAACATACGTAAACGTTTGTCCAGAACATTAGCAAAGTACTAATCGGTATATAGTAGACCGAGACAAGCCGCAATTGCTATTTCATGTATATTGTCCTGTCTGTATGTCTATCATCTCGATCGTCCGTCTGTGCCAGTAAAAGAGCAATTTGATCCGATAGTTTGATACGACGACATCTTAATGTCGATGAGTAAGCTATTATCTAATAAAGTTATTGGCTACCTAATAATAAGGCTCAATGAATTCAACGAAACAACCCAAAGGGTCAGCTTATTGAAACGTGCATGTATGGTCCATACTGGAAATTTATCTGTTATTGAATTTGAGGACGTTTAAAATTTGTTCTACTTGGTGAGTGTCACTGCTGGTGGACCAGGAGTCCCCGAGGTCACATGTAGCCAAGTTCGATCAACTTCGGTTGATCGTCTCTTCGACGCATTCGACAATTTCTGTTCTCAAAATTTCTTGAAATTTCTAAAACGTGGGTCCTGTAGCATTATATCCCACCCACCCTGCTACGTCTTTCGGTACATTTTTTGGACATAATAATTTCACACTTTTTGGCCATATTACATTATTTCGAATGAGGAACACTGACAAGGGTTAAGTACCCGAAACGTGTATGTCTGGTCCTTGTTGCAAGTTTATCTTTTCTTAAATATAAATAATGCTATTGAATTTGAAGACGTTTAACATTAAGTGTCAATAAAATGACTCTAGATTTCTGAGAACCACTCATTTCACTTACACCAAAGTCATAATTCAGCGAATTTACAATCATAAACTTTATAATGGGCCAACACATTTTGTCGAATCCAGTTGGATTCAGTTGATAATCCATCAGCACCTGGACTTTTATTCAATTTCATCATAAAAACGAATAAAATTGAATTCTTGTAAAGTAAGTTCTCCATCACAATACTTACTTTCATCTTATGTTAATTTCCTTTCTATTATACTTTCTTCAATATACTTTTGAATTTCCTGGTTATCTACTAGTATCTGTTTAGATTTATATAAGGTTGAATAGAAACTTCTAATTTCTCGAAATATATTTCCTAATTGTTAAATATTTCTCTCTCTCTCTTTTCGAACGTAAAAATTTGCTTTGTTAGTCTGTCTCTGCTTTTCTAATACCAAAATTTCGCTGTGCTCTCCATCTGTACCAGAAAAAGGGTCAAGTGATCCGACCGTTTGATTTGACGACAAGAGACATTTTTACTGTTTTTCCCATGAGCACACTTCACAAAGGGTAATACTTTTATGTTATCAATACTGCAATGTTCTCTTCGTAGTCAATCTCGCTTTGAGATTACCCTCATGAAGAGAAGATTCAAAAATATTTATAAAGGTATACTAGTTTCAATACTTATATTTCAAAACAAAATGACATTTAAACAATAGAATAGTCGTCCAAGTTGTTGTCATCTACTGAAAAACTAGTTTGTGTACAAAACACAGTATTTAATCTGTGGATAAGCTAACGTCTTAAAACCACTCTTTCTTTCTGTTTCCAAGCATTAACAGTGCTCGTCTGCAGATCGACGTGTCAAGGAACAACATTAGCCACCACCAAAAAGACCACTCCCAATCCACACGTCAACTTGACTGTCTGCTACAAGTACGTCGGCTGCTTCGACAACTTCCCACCATTTGACAATGCCAATCTGTACCTGCCACTGTCACCCGAAAAAGTTGGGACACAATTTATGCTGTTTACTCGCCAAAATCCTAATAAAACGGTGTACTTAGACTACAAAGACCCTGCGCCCCTACAGAGGTCTCATTTTGACCCAGCCAAGCCCACAAAATTTATAATACATGGTTTCCACAATGGAAATTTCACTCCATGGATTTATCAGATGAAAGACGACTTTCTTCATAACGTGAGTATCATGCTTTGTTATGATGAAAATTATTATAATTGTCGTTTCTTGATCTGACTCCCTGAATGCTCAGCTCCAGGATTCTTCAGATGTAAGAGCGACTTTCCCAAGGCGGGATGGAGAGTAGAAATGAAGGTCTTGGTGAATATGAGTTGCATATGATTGTGTGTGACTGTCAGCTTTATAGCCTAGTACACCGATACTACATGTATTGTAATAACTTTTTTCTTGATGAAATTGTTTGTTTGCTAGTTAAGATAGGCATCAAAGGATCAGAGAAGCAGCGATTTATAATGATAAATGCATCAAAGTCCAATCTTATTGTTCGAAGTTCCATTGTTTACATCATACATGTAGAATTGACGGCGTCCGAACTTTGTAGGGAGACTATAATGTCATCGTAGTTGCCTGGGGACCTGGAGCAAAGTTCCCAAATTACAATCAAGCCGTGTCAAATACTCGTATGGTTGGCACTCAAGTCAGGCTGGTTGTGGATACTTTGTTAGGTGTCGGTGCCAAGCTGGGTGACATCCATGTGGTGGGCCATAGCTTAGGTGCTCATACAAGTGGTTACGCCGGAAGACTGTTACATGGCAAATTGGGAAGAATAACTGGTAATATCTGAAAATAAATTTTCGCTAGAAATATGATGTATGGAATTGATTTAAAACAATTCTGAAACGCAAGATTATGAGATGCAAAGACAATACAATGTATGCATATATATCCATTTACATGTTTTTCATTTGGTTCATTAATCATTACTTAGGTTTGGATCCAGCAGAACCAGACTTTGAGAAACACCCGGCGCCTACCCGTGTAGACCCATCCGATGCTCAGTTTGTAGACATCATACATACAAATGGCGCCTCCATCGTCACGGGAGGAGCTGGCATCATGCAGGTGTCTGGTCACGTGGACTTCTTTGTTAATGGTGGTGAACATCAAGCTGGCTGCGACGACGCCGGGGGAACTCTGTCAGGGTTGCTGCATTTCCAATTTTCTGGTGAGACTTTTCAATACAAATGTCATTGAATTGATGAAATGATAATCTCTAGATCTCAGATTTCCCTTTTTACCATTTTGATATCTCGAACTCAACAGGTATTGGTGATCGGATAGCGTGTAGTCACATGAGAGCCATCGACTACTTCCGGGAATCATTACGAAGCAAACAATGTCCTTTCACGGCTTATCCATGCTCAGATTATGTAAGTTCTTCAGCCTTTAAAAAAGTGTTATGTTCTTGGCTTTGTTACCTCTTTTGTAATAAACTTCAGATATGCTTTCTTTTTTCATAAAGGCTAAGTTTAGCAAAGGCGAGTGTTTGACTTGCGGAAACACTGGGTGTTCGCAGCTGGGATTTTATGCCGACCAATACAGAGCCCGTGGGAAAATGTTCGTGAACACAAGGTCATCAAGCCCTTTCTGTGGTGAGTATGAACAGTATTGGATATGTATAAAGTCTTTCTGGTGCATGGTCCATTGTGATGAGTATATTTATATATATACTATATATATTTCTCTTCCAGGTTTTGAATACAGTTATTCATTGACTACACAGAACATCTCAACAAAGGGACAAATAAGTATCAAATTGAAGGGAGAATATGGTGATACAGAATGGTTCAACATAACAAAGTGAGTATTAGACCTGCTGAATAGAGCTCCATCACCGTTTTATAAAATACTTATTTTATCGCGTAATATTTTCCCAAAGGATGAATTTTAACCCCCCCCCCCTCCCCCCTTATTTTACTGGTATCGTCAAAATAGGCACAATAAGATGTCTCTTTTCTTTCTTGGGGTGCCTTTCTCTGATAATTCATACTACATCCACGATTTTGTCCGAGGCGAAATAAAAAAATGACTATTGTCTATGAGCGAGAACATTGTTGTTCTGTTTATTTACTTGAAAAAAAAGATTAATATTGTGGTGTATATAGTTTATCTCGTCAGAGAAGACTTGGTCTTGATTTTCTGTCCTATCCGAAAGTTGGTCAGACTTCTCGGGTGATTGATCCTGAGCTCGCTTCAGCCAGCAGAACACAGACTGTTATACGCATGCCATAGATTTTTTTTAGATCCATTGACATAGAATCTGTGTAACAAGAGGCCGCTGCGTATAACTATCTTGTTTGTGATGTCACCTTACAGTGAGAAGTTTTATGTTTATACAACAATTGTGTGTCTATGGAGACATCTGTGTACCCGGATAAGTGGGAGGGTTGTACGGGTGTAATCCGGATAACCACACCATTTGCTAAAAGCAGATGGCCGTGCAAAGTTGGCGTCGGGTGCACATTGGTCTCCTTCTTTTTATGTGTTGTCATCAATGTTTAATGTTTATGTACGTTTGTTAAGATTGTTTTGTATGATGTTCTGGTGAATATTGTTTTGTCTTTTTGTGATTTGGAGTTTGTATGATGTCATTTATGTGTCACTTTCTCGTGGGTTTGTTCCGCTTGGTGAATGCAGGGTGGTCATGCTGGAGATCATTCCCTTTTTTATCTATATATAGGAGTGGTGCTACCATATCTAAGAACCAACATCTTCAGGGCGTGATGGTATCTAGTGCAGAGGTAGGGGACGTGCGATCGGCAGAGATACGGTACATCATGAAGACGGGAGGGTTTCTATGGGGGTCTAGTGGTACAGAGGAATGGATGGCACGCTCTCTGGAGGTGGAGTCCGGCGAGTCTGGGGAAAGGTACGTGAAGTCGGGCGGGGCTATTTCTAACTTAAATTCGTTTTTTACTATTTTATAACTGCTTAAAACAATTACTTAACCTAAATATATTATTCCCGCAAAATTGATGTCTTTGACATTGTATTCTTTGACTGTTACAGGTTTTTCTTTTGTTTGAACGGGCATCGTTTTCATAGTAACCGTATGTCGGTAGTACAACGCACTGTGCAGAGAAGTTCCTGCTGAGGACCTCGCCTAAAAACCTTTATTTTGTCATAATTGACAACGACATGTCAGTTCACGATGGATTAAACCAATTGCAATGCTTTGTTAGATTTCTTTCATATTTGACGTCTCAATTCAGTTCAAACTGGTCGCCACTTCGTTGATATAGATACTTCGTCGTGATTTACGGAGGTAACACACACAATAGTGAACTTTTCCTCCACTATATAGGGCGTATCTTGGGAAAAAATCTAAACTAAAGAGTATCTCTTTTATTCCAGTCCTATGATGCACACAGACATGCTAATTCTGCTTTGACATTTACTAAGGGTTATATATCAACTCTTGTCTCGATAAGAATCTTGAGTACTTTGTGCAATAATGGGTCAGGTATATTCTACTTTCAATATAACGAGGAAGAAATATCCCAAACGATCTGAGGGCGAACTGAGAAAAAACATTATACACCTACGTCTATCTGTGTGTATATAATATATACATTTTGCTGCAAATATCCCCGGCATCAGATTCTGGTAAAGTAATTACGTATGTAATCATAGATCGGCGATGGAGGGAAGGGGGACGACAAACAGAAAGTTAGCCGTCATCATCAAAGGGGAATCCGTCTACTAAAAGGGGGACAGTGAAGTGCTTTATACTCTGAACAGGAAGTGGGGAAACTATAGCACAAGTTGACAATGTTTTTGATACTCGAGTAAAGCATATTTATAACGTTATGATTGGTTGTGTAGATGTTTAGATACATACATTTTCGTGCCTCCTTTTTCACAGTAGCAGTAACGTGGGTTAGAAGCAGATATCGGTGATTAAAGGGAACCAAGGAATGTACCTAATTACATCAGCATGGCAGTAAGTCAATAACATATGTCTTGTTATCATACAGGTCTAAATGTCAGTGTATTTGTGCACTATAAGTCAAGAAATTGTAGAAAAAAAATAAAGATTTTTGAGACTGATCAAAATTGTTTAAATGATAAGGTTTGTTTTTACTCGCAATAAATCTGCGAAAGAAACACAATTAAAAACCAAACCGCAAAATCAATTGAAATCAACTAAGCACCACGACCAAACACCTGTATCTAACTACAAAGCCATGTTTTGATTGGACGACATTATGATCGGTATCTTTCTGTACACTTAGGAATTCAGTCAGCTATCGGCAATGTCCTACTGTGTCTTGGCATGATTGACAATCACTCCAAACTTACTTTCGTTTCTAATATATTATCTTTCCGAAAATAAGAATGAAAATCGGACAGTGGTTCTACTTTTATTTATTCATTTATTTATATATTTTTCAAAAGTTCTAGTCAAAGTATGACGTCTTTCATATATACGAGTATATATGCATTCCTATTCAAATTTGATTTCGTTCCTTTGAATAAAGTTTGTTTTCATTTATATTAATTTTCTACTCAGTTTATGACATAAAAAATGATGTTTTACACATCCCCACCTACAGTGCATTCTACAATGCCTTTCGCACTTGCGCTGTAGAAGTCGTCCTTCGTGTTTCCGTGGGGCTTGTGTCGTTGTCTCCGTCTGGTTGTCCTATTTTCTTTTCGCGTGGGGAAGTTCTGTTTAGTATTTTTTCCTCAAAAATCGACAGTTTTTCGCTTGTGGTTTTTGATATATGATTGCGGCTATTGTGTGTGACTGTCATTGCTGTAGATGCACAATTACGTCCAATCGACAGATTCTAGATTGATTTATCGCAGTCGCACCATTTATATAGAAGTTGTATATCCTGAGTTTGGACTACAATTCGACAGCACTCATGTCTTTGAACCTTTAGAACTAAGATTTTGAATTTTCGTAGCGCCAACTACATCGAATTTCGTTTTTTGGCCGGATTGCATAGCAATTCCGGCCTATAGATTGACGATGTCCGTCCGTCGGTCCGTCTGCCGTCAACATTTTGGTTAAAGTTTCTGGTTGAGGCAAAATCTAAGGAACTATATGCAGTAGAAACTTTATATTATACATGAAGCTTGCCCATGACAAGACCTTTCAATTTATGCCGTAACATTTGACCTAGTGACCTTGACCTTGCACTTTGACCTAGTTAAGGATTTTGGTTAAAGTTCCTGGTTTAAGCAAAATCTATGGAACTGTATGCTGTAGAAATTTTATATTATACATGAAGCTTGCCCATGACAAGACCTTTCAATTCATGCGGTAACATTTGACCTAGTGACCTTGACCTTGGACTTTGACCTTGTTAAGGATTTTGGTTATAGTTCCTGGTTTAAGCAAAATCTATGGAACTGTATGCAGTAGAAACTTTATTTTATACATGTAGGTTGCCTCTGACAAAACCTTTCAATTTATGCTGTATTATTTGACCTATTGACCTTGACCCAGTTAGTGACAAAAATTTACTTTGCAATCCGGCCATACCGTCTTTAGCGGTGTTTTATTACAATGTGGTTCAATAGAGATTATTCATTTATAAAGTGTTGTCCTTAATGTTTCCATGCTGTCTTGTCTTATTTGTTGGTCGCTTTGATGCGATTGATAATGACATAAATACTTCCTTAATATGTGAAGATATAGATAATTACATATATCCGATCACTATGATATTTATCTACCAATCGAATCGAATATACGTCTATTCAAAATTAAAATGGTAAAATAGTCGTTAAGGTTATGGCAGCAGCGTCCTTCGCGAGCTTTTCGGACGATCCTCGTGTATGCTAATTTTATTTTGCCTCGGACTAGTTCGAACCAATCAGAGCGCGTAAATCGCGTCACGTGCACGCCGTCTAAATTTCTATAGACCGTCAACAATTCCGCCATTGCTGTATAAATGCATTCGCACGTAAAGGGAGTCGTGAAACGGCAGTTTTCGTCTGCGAAAAATTGAGATTTTGGTCCTTGACAATATAGAAAAGTTATTGGGTTTGTTACTGACCGTCCACAGAGATTTGTCGGGTTGATCAAGCCCATAGAAGGCTCGGCTTTGTCTGGTTGATCAAGCCCATAGAAGGCTCGGCTTCGTCTCGCCCTCTATGGCTTGATCAACTCGACAAATCTCTGTGGACGGTCAGTAACTAACCTTATAACTAATGGTGTCCGGGCTAGCTTATTCAAACGGTATCCGATCCCTTTCATATGCTGATGAGTGATGATCGTGAACCAAAGGTTTCAAATAACCTTGACCCAGAGTATCTTATAAAAGGTCACTTTGTACTGTCGAGATGAAAATGCGTATCCTATTTTGGTCAATGATTATGCCTCCAATCACTGTTAAAATGTTAGTTTATTGTTGCTCATATGTCCTGTAACATCATGATTTGACTAAAGTCGAGGTCAATTTGTTTTTCTTTGTCTGTATGATTGTCAAGTCCAGGCTACTAGTAGTATATCTTTTGAATTATATATAGAGAGCACAAAAGGGGCAAAAACAACCACGTTCACTATTAAGACAATGTCCGATCCATCCAATAAAGGGCGAATGCACGTCGCTTTGAAAAAGATACAGATAGCACAAAAAAGGTACAAGCGGCTATGAGGACAGTACTTATATCCCTTATTCCGTCTGGACACACGTACAAAAGATACACTGTACTGAAGCTCGAAAGGCCCTAAACTAGCACACAAGTAGGTACACTCAACTTTTTTCCACCTTGGAATTTGCTAACCCATGTTATCTCACCGAAGCTTCATCGAAGGACGCTTTTGATTGGGCGTCAATTTAAATCCAACCTACTTGCGTGACGTGACAAACTACATCAGACGGACGGGTGAACTCAACTCAGTTAAAATCAACAACAAAATCACGTGTCGGTGTCGTGTGCGCAAAGACTACCTATACATTTTGATTTTTTTTTAATTTGATATCGCGATAATATTTTTATTGAGGAGGGTCTTTTAATCCACGTTCAGATATTGGACATGACAGCCCTGCATCCGGCCTTCCCAAATGGTCGGTCAGCAATCGTTGTGTGTAAATTATGAAAAAAAAATGTATTCACATTGGTGGTCTTTGAAGAGTATTTCGGTTATTACTCACTAGTGTCACGAAACAGTACATAGTTTGCTTTTAAAGCATGTCATATGCCCCCTCCCCCTCACCTTTTATTTGGGCACTGTTCACGACTGTAAAGAGACGGAGATTTGGGATAGCTTTTATGGATTCTAGACAATCCGGAAGCAAATTTTCGGCATTCTGGGGCACTGTTTTTACATTTTTATCAAATATTTTTTTCTTTTTAGACGACTAGACAAATTCGCTTTTTAACCTTCTTCGTTCAAAGTAAGAAAATCTGAATATTTGTCCCAGATTTGAAGCTAAACTTTGTTGATGATATTGTGTATCTTGATTCAGAATTTCCGGAGACCAACACTTTGTATAAAGAACAACATTCTCTCTCTCTCACTCTCTCTCTCTCTCTCTCTGCTTTTTTTATGTCATTTATTTTCGAAAACGATGTGGACGTTTTTGCGTACAGATGTAGGCCTGGCCACGTCCATGTATAAACCACCGGGAGGCACGATGACCCCCTCTTCCCCGGCCTATTTATGTGCGTACCTGCTTTTATTTCACACTAAGAAAAAAAATTCACAAATGAGAATCAATCTAATCAACCACTTTATGATATTAGAAGAAAGAAGATCACGTACTTACTGTAGATCTGTCATAAAATAAATACAAATGTATAGTATTTCAACAACAAGCATGCGATTCAACAGTTTTCTTATCGTTTTAAAACCTTTCCCCTTACTTAAAATGCATTTTAAATTTATACAAATGACAGTTTCATCGTTGGATTCGATCATTATTGACTATGGTATTAATTAGATTAACGAATATCCGATATAAATAATAAACAAAACAACTTTGCCACTTGACCAATCAGGATGACGGATACAAAGCATTCGTGAGTACATTTAAATTGCCGTGCGCACTGACCTGGCAAATTCCAAGGTGGAAAAAAGTTGAGTGTAATATCTAAGGCAGACCCCGGAATTATATACACTTTAAAGTTTATATTTCAGTAAGTTGTTGCTCATGACCTACAAAACTTTCATCTCTAATTACTCAACATCATGTGACCAAAGTCCTCAGTTGTAATTATGGATGTTATTTTTGCATCACCTGACCCAGGTCATAAGATCAAGGTTTCTTCTGCAATTTAATAGCATCTTTAAATCATATTTTACAAATAGTGTCTTAACAAATCGTCATTTATACATGTAGCATGTTCCTTGCTATATTGCGTCGTATGTTCCTTGTCATATTGCGTCGACTATCTTTACATCACATTTCTCTTCCTTTTTTCGTAATATATTTTTCATCAGATATCACCATATCCTATCTAAATATATTGTACACCCTCGCACTTCTGCTTCATCTTCATACTTCAGATTTAATACACTTTACACAAACCAAGCGTGGATACAGAGGGGGTGTCGGAGGGGGGGGGGGGGGGGGGGGGTCCGGACCCCGATGGAATTTTCGAAGCATAGTTTGATAAAGCTTATAAATATACATAATTCATAAGATTAAGTCCCGATTCCCCTTTTGTTGTCATAACATTTGAAAAATAACATGAATTTGTATTTATAATCTTTAATTTTTTTTTTTTTTTTTTTGGAGGGGGGGGGGGGGGGGGGGGTCCGGACCCCGATGGAATTTTCGAAGCATAGTTTGATAAAGCTTATAAATATACATAATTCATAAGATTAAGTCCCGATTCCCCTTTTGTTGTCATAACATTTGAAAAATAACATGAATTTGTATTTATAATCTTTAATTTTTTTTTTTTATTTTTTGGTCCTCATTTCAAAATTTTCCCGGGCTTACGCACGCCAGATTTTATTGCATAATATTTTATTACATATCAATTTCAAATTATGCTTACCTTTGTAGCCCTTATACATTACATCTTTGTCAATAAACAAGGGCAATTAACTGAAAAAATACAGTAATAGAGGATGCAAATGGTATTTTTGTCTGACCTTTTTATTCCAACTATATATATGACAAAGTTTTGCTGGCTCGCTACCGCTCGCCACTACGCCTGACTATTTTACATACAAGTTGATTATTAATCAGGAACAACGTGGTGGAAATTCAAGAGTTGAATCTTTTCAAAAAATTTAGGACAAATGAATTTTAGGACCCCATCTGGAAAAAATCCTGGATCCGCCCATGCAAACACTAATCTTGATCGTTGAACAGGCCTTAGTCTCAACGAGAAATAACTCCTTATAGGATTAATCCACGGATAACAACCATTTCATATGACTATTTTACAATGATGCATGCCATTCGCAATTTCAGTAAGAAAGGGGTGGGGTGGGGTGAAGAGTAGAATATAGAATGGGAAGTAGTTGGATTGACGAGAAACCGTATCCGCTAGAAACGGCGATACATTTACAGAGCTTAAAATGTCGATCATTTTATATATACTCAAAAGAGAAAATGACAAATTTATCATGAATTCATTTCACGGGATTTTGTTTTCCGCGATATATAGATATCATTCATGCATCAGAAGAAAAGGATGAGGTTTGTCCCCTTCTCCTCCCTTCTGCTTCCTTTGGTTTATGGTAAGCAGCGGGAATTCAGCATTTTGGACATTGATAGTCGATGGAATACAAGGAAAGGTTAAACACAACTATCGATACCAATAAAAGTAGACATATACATCAAAAAATAAAAATGGCAAATATAAAGTTTTGCGATAGGTGAAGATCGAAGGGAGATGTTTTAGTCGCAAAAATTTCCGATCATAACATCTTTGGTATGAAAAATACATATATAGGATGTTGTAGTAGGGCTACTCCCACCCAAAATTTTACTCGGTCGATGATTATAGACAGTATTGCTCTAGTAAAATGATCCGATTTATTGTCTTTTATGAAGATGGCGTATAAATTGAAAACGACGCCCGATTTCTTTTGCACTCTGTCTCTTATTAGTCTTTGAACCCAGATACATACTTCAAATGATGAAAGTAAAATGATGAAATATTTCATAGAAACTAAGCGTTATATATATATTATATTGATTCCAGTCTATCCATCGATCTTCCTTAACTATTTATTTTTAAATCCAACTGACATAATAGTTCCTTATTTACTTTTGAGTGTCATTTCCTTTCCAATATTTGACATTTAATTTTGAATCCTGATCAAAATACACTATCGGTTTTAATACACAAAATCATAATACGACGGACAATAATAATATACCAGTTCAGTCACAGTCTACAATGGTCTACTATATGTATGCACAGTGATAAACTCGGACGTAGTGGTGAACGCGCGGTAACGTCAGTTTTACCAGTGATTGCGGACATTGATATAACATACGGTGAGACAACGTCAGGCAGTAAGTCAGGGTACATACGGAAAAACTAACCTCGTCAGCAGACATCCCTGGTTACGCGGCATAGCTTGATCATATTTTAAGTGTATAAGATGGTGAATCAAGTTGGTTTCCGCTCGGTCGCTCATACTTTCAGTTAGCATAAGGAAGTGAAAGATAATAGACGTCCGTAATACGGGACGCTTCACTAGGAACCCGCAAACAGAAAACGTCTAATGTCATTAATGTGTACACACTGATTTATATTGGTTTGGAATTATTCAAAGACTTTAGTAAGTTTAACTTTAAATCAATTCAAATTACACTGTATGTATGGTTTACTAAGGGGTCAACGTCGTATTAGACGAGATAACAACAATATTACTTCCTTGTTCATTGTTGATTTCCATAGCATAAGGAGTTGTACAATGTTGTAGTTTTTGTTTCATCAACTTGAAAGGTAAAGTACGTATTTATTTTGATCAAATCTACTTCAGAAGTAAAGATAGGTACGTTATTACCTACAGAGTTAACACCTTACGTACTATCCGGTGCACATGACATATTTATGAGATCACTTATATGAATGTGTATTTTCATATCGTAAACAAATATGCATGCGTTTGTCAGTACTGACTCGTAGTCTTTATGTATGTACGTAGTGTAGACATGTTACAGGTCAACAGACTCGTCATAGACATGATAGAGAGAGAAAAACTTATTGAATACTGTACAGAGTCGCTAGCACTGTCTGATGAGGAAATAAAGTGCGTGTGTGTGTGGGGGGGGGGGTCCTCTCATATGTTAGATTAAATATTTTAATCTTTTGCGTCAAAAATAATAGCTTGCTTGATAATCAACCTTTGGAAGTGTTCAAAGGAATACTTCATGGGCAGGTCTAGCCAGACTGTTGGAGGCCGGTTGGGGTGGGGGTGGGGGGTTGCAACCCTTCTTTTGTTCCCCCAAAATGAACACAGAGCCTATAAAAGAGCATGGGGAAACTAGTTATCAATCGATGGTCTAATAGAATTTTTATGGAGGGGTGAGAGTAGATACAGAATATAGATACTTTATTGACCAAATATTAGGCCCTGGTGGGCATGATGTAAAGTGGGGGAGGGTGGTCACTGGTGGTAGAGAGAAGACGTGTTAACGATTTATAGATATATGCTTCCGTTCTGAAGAAGTTTGTAAAGGAGGGTACCTTATGTGACATATTTTTCCCTGTGGTTGCGCCTCCTGTAGACGAAACTTACCGGGTTCTAGAGAGGAAGTCCAAAAATGTGAAAAGTTTACGACGACGCACGGACGGGCAACATGCCATGACCTTCGCTCAGGTGAGCTAAAACCTCAAGTCTCCTGCTTCCTTCTCTGAAAAAAATCCTTATTTCGTTCTTTCCTATTTTCAGAATGAGTCTAAAAGAAATTCAGTGGCGGTAGATCGGCTGAAGTCTATATTCGAATCAGATGCGATGACAACGAAACCACCTATAAAACCACCTGTAAAACCATCATACTTGCGAAATGCAGCTCAAAATGGCAATATTCCCTCGATAAGTGATAAAGGACCTGGTAAAGATTCCGAAGGAACAGATATGAATTCCAATTCTGTCCCTGGCAAATCGAGGAACAGCCAGGTCAACATTCCAGCCGCTTTCAGATCACAGTCTGTGGACGACAAAGCGACCAAACCAAAGCCGCCTCCTCCTCCAACAAGAAAACCTGTGAATAAAGATGGTGATGATACACCGACTCCCTCGTGGAAAAAATCAAATGAAACCCAAAAACCAGATCCCCCTTGGAAACAAAAACTGAACGAAAATTTAGCTGAAAAGTTGGGCGCAAGACAATCGAACTTAAATGATAATAGTTCTTCAGATGAACCGAAAAAACCCGATCCACCGTGGAAGAAAAATCTACATCGAAATGAAAATGGCTTACAAGGAGAGTCCAATACTAGTGGTGCTAAAAGTGACAAGCCTATACCTCCATGGAAACAAGCAATTTTAGACAGACAAAAGAAGGATCAAGATGAGAAAAAAGACGAGAAAAAAGACATACCTGTTGCACCACCTTGGAAGGCAAAGAACGAAGAGGCAGACGACAAACCAACACCTCCGTGGAAAGTGCCAAAGAAGACAAATGACGATAATGTTCCTGTAAATAAAACTGATAAACCTATTCCTCCTTGGAAACAGAAGGCTAGCGAGAAGAGTGATCCCAAGCCACCACCTCCTCCTCAAACCGCCAAACCGAAATCAGATGTTCCTAATATAGCACCTGCCACTAATAAAGCAGAACTTGAAAATATCTTCAAAAACTTGAAACGTACCCCATCTAAAGATGGTGAACCGGTGCTATTACGGGGACCAAAAGGAGGTGATTCATTAAAACGAAAAATGTCTCGTAAATCATATACAAGAGTGAGTGATGAGAAGAAGTTTATATTAATAGACGTAGATGATGTCGATATGGATTCTACACCCCCACCCAAACCTGCCCGGCTTGTTAGCTTTACGGAACTAGAGGAGATTATAGCTGATTATAAAGCCCAACTTGACGGTATAAGTAAGTTATTTACTTTTCTTATGTGCCGAAAGATATAATTAAAAAAATCACTGAATAAACAGAAACTGCACTCGTCGAAAGAAAAAGAAAATGAATGACGTTTGACAGTCTCTTCAAAATTTGACCCTATTTGAAAAGAGAATACCGGTAATACAAATTGTACTTTGACAGAATAATGACATTTCTATGGAGAGGCATAATTATTTCATCAAAAGTTACATCAACAGTAAAAAAAAAAAGTATCTACCAACAACAACTATGTAACAACCCAGGACAGAGCCGTGAAATCCAAGATCCTTGTTGATTTTGGGGTCAAAAGTCAAGGTCAAACTTAGCGTAAATGGAAAATGGCGTTTCCCCACTGCGTTATTCTTGACCTTTAGGATTGAAACTGCTTTGATAACGTTCTTGTGCTCAAAGGAGAATCCCTATCGTTTTGTTGGCCAAAAGTCAAAGGATCAAGGTTTAAGTAAAAGTTAATTTCTATAAGGAGACCATGAGCTGAAGGATTCTGCGCCCTGTTTCACAAAAGTTCTTACCAAAAAAAAAAATCGGGAATCTTCGTAACTTTCGTCTTTTTAAAATAAAACGTTCAAAATATTTTCCATTTAGATTGAACTATGTTCTAGTTCTACATACATTGTACTTCGTCTACATTCAGAAACAAAATATCGATATTTTTATTTTGATAGAAGAACTAAGCGACCAAAAAGTTGCGAAAATTCCTGAAATTGTTCGTAAGTATTTAAAAGTGTGAAACTGGCTGCAGGATGTTGGGACAGGTTTAATCATAGGGTAGAACCTCTGGATGGGCTCTTTAGAGGAGGAGATACGTCCTTTCCGTTCAGAGAGAGGGTCTAGACGTGGGGAGTCGTGACTGGTTCTTTGCTACACAATTAATGTTGACAGATAGAATGATAGATACCATTTTTCTGTGTATGCTTCCATAGGAATCTGCTCTCCTCACGACATGACGTCATGTAATGTTATTATCACAATGATATATCGTGTTATGTATGTTTTAGTGTCACCTTCTTCATCATCAGTCGTTTATGGTATGTATTTTCTTTTTCAAAATGATCCCTCAAAATTGCATCCCAATCCCAGCATCTTGCCTGTTGCATGATAGGTAAAATATGGAGATCTTTTCAATACAAATGGAAACGAAAATTATGGATTATGGACTAATCATATAAAGTAAAAGACTTCCCTACATTGATGCATTTTTTTCCAAACTACATGTACCTGCACGCCTTGTAACTTCATCGAAGTCCTTTGTACATTGCACAAAACAGACATTCCGAAAGTCACCAGACACGCCAGACAAATCTCATTGGTGAAATTTGAGTCCAGTCTGGTGAATTATTTCAACTATTTCTTTTATAAACATGCTTATTTCTACAAAAGTTCAAAAATGTCTTGTAAGATGCAAAACCTTTCGCGATGTCTCACAGACTAAAAGATTCATGGATAGTTAGGCATAGGAAAATATAACTTAAAATGTTTTAGAAAAATCAAACTCCTCGACAACAAAATTTTGAAATTGATAAAATAATGATTCCTTTATTTTATTTGTAAAAAGATTTATGTGGGTGTTTTTTTTTTCTGTTTGAAATGACTAATATAGCTAACGAATGTGTATGAAATCTATAAGTATACTAAAAGAGGATATGATTCGGAGTTTGCTTGCATATTTGAGATTTGACTGAGCTCAAAGTCTAACTGTACTATATTGTGTGACAACGTTGTTACAAATGTGTCCAGTATCTAGCAATAAAATTTTTCACCTCGGAATACTAGAATTGCATGTGTATTAACAACAGTAATCTAAATAATGAAATATTTATCCAATGAAAAAAAAAAAGAAAAAGGCTGATGAAAAAGAGAAGAATCACGATAGCAAGAAAGCAAGAAAATAAAAGTATCACACGCAGATGTCGCTAACGAATAGGACTGGCCAGAATCTACAATCCTGTTACTGGGACTAGCCAAATTAGCATTCATCGTAGATGTCGCCACTTACTAATCTAAAGCTAGCTATTATGAGTGTCGACATTTATGTTACTTCTGGCAAGTCCCAGTACGAAGTAGCATTAAAAATCATAATAGATGTCGCCACTCGCAAGGACTTTTATCTTGCCATAGGTGTCGCTACATACCGGAACTTGCTATAGATGTCGCCTGGTCCAGTGATTGTTAAAATCATAATAGATGTCGCCACCTTGTCTTACTATGAAATAAAAAACATTCATGTCTAATGCACTCATTTTTACTTTCTTGACTTCTAAAGACGAAGAGAATGCCTCTCAGTCTGACCATTAGATCATCATAAGTATATTGTAGATAGTATAGATTACTTGTCATATTGTATATAGTATAGATTACTAGTCATATTGTAGATAGTATAGCTTACTTGTCATATTGTAGATAGTATAGTTTACTTGTCATATTGTAGATAGTAAAGCTTACTTGTCCATTACAGATGAGGAGGAGGTTATTGAGGAGGACATTTACGAGCCAATCCCGGCTGACGAAGAAGAGGCGGTAGAGGAAGCGAAAGAGGAGCCCGCACAGCTTAGGAACAGAGGGTCTAAGAAGAAAAAGTCCTTCAGGATGCCATCTCTTATGTAAGTCACTGGTAAAGTATCGTAAACGATGTATTATGATTTATTTCTTTTGAACAAGCGGGGATCTAGAGGAGGGCTAGGGGACTAACACCCCCCCCCCCCCCCCGAATTGGAATTTATCCAAAATGTCGATTTTCCCGTTTATACGTGTATTTTTTAAATCACCCGAGCCACAAATATGGCAGCCGAGGGCTCTGATTGGCTGACACATTTTCGACTTCTCTTCAATTGCTGCACAGAATTTAACGAAACCTTACAGGTTGAAGATGAAAATTGTATTTGAGATTGCAGACATTTTTGCTGACATGGATATTATATTATATTATTAATATTTATATTATAGCCATGGCATAATTTTATTTTTTTTTTTCGTGGCATAGATTTATGAAATGACTGAATTTGATTTTTTTTTATTAAATTTAGCCAATACTTAATTATGCCATTGTTGAAATATATATGCCATGGCTAAAATCGATAATTTTGACAAATGATTCCGCGTTATAAATGTCACCGTAGACATGATGATGATGGACATCAATAATGTGATTTTCTGTTTACAGACAAGTAATGTACATTGACCTCCTCACTAGTTTGTCGTGTAATCAGTACTAAGTGGTCTTGTCATTAGTTAATGAGGTGTATATATACGACTCATGATGGTGTAGTCATGCTGGGTTTATAGATTTGAAGTGTCTTTCCTATGTGTTAGCCAATAAGTGTGCAGTATTTCCTTTTATCAATCATTTTTATCAGTTTTGCAAAGGTTTCCCTATGAACATGATTGAGGAGATAGATATGAACATAGTTTCTCTGTGATTATGTTTGTCTGGATACGATCATAAAATTACATCTTAAATAACCTTCCCAGCAGATATAATTTCTAAAGTCAAGTCCTCCTTAGGGAAGTTTATATAAATAAATACCAAGAAACACTCAATATTGTCCAAACATATATCAATATAACAAGCACATAAGGGAAAAACACCAACATTCAATATACAAAGAATAATTATGTATATTCCCTCATTTCTGCCCTATTACATAACCATACTGTAAGTACCAAAAGTGGCAAAAACTGAAAACTTCAGTGACCTTGACCTGAAATGGAATGTTTTGGTCAGTGACCTTGACCTGAAATGGAATGTTTTGGTCAAATTCAACTATATCTTATTTATATTGGTATCAGTGCTTTATTTCTCCTTTTTTAGCTCACCTGAGCCATAGGCTCAAAGTGAGCTATTGTCATAGCGTGGCGTCCGTCGTCCGTCGTCGTCCGTCGTCGTCCGTCGTCCGTCGTCCGTCGTAAACTTTTCAACATTTTCAACTTCTTCTACAGAACCACTGAAAAGATTTTCATGAAACTTGGTAGGAATGAAGTACTCATGGTCCCCTACAAGTGTTGTTGTTTTTCGTCCGGATCCATCAATAGGTGGCGCCACCAGAGGCAAAAGTAGGTCACAGGGGGTACCCTCCTTTGACAAACTTCTTCTTCAGAACGGAGGCACGTATCGACAAACCGAAAGCATCAGCTAGAGAGATGTCTTAAGAAGTGTTGTTATTTTTGGTTCCACTCGGAAGTCAAATTTTTGACGCGTTTTTTGACGTCTTTTCGGACTTCGTCAGAAATGCACATTTTTGCACTATTTCTTTAAATAACTCAATAAGTGTATGATTTTACACATTCATTTACTGCATATTTATCATATTTAAGTTACTAAATGCTTTGATAAGTATTTTATTCTAAAATTTAGATTTTTTGATTTTTTATTAATTTTTTTTCTTATGTGAAAAGGAAGGGGGGGGGGTGATTTTCATACATATTCAACTTCTTCTCCAGAACCACTGAAAAGATTTTCATGAAACTTGGTAGGAATGAAGTACTCATGGTCCCCTACAAGTGATGTTGTTTTTCGTCCAGATCCATCAACAGGTGGGCGCCACCAGAGGCAAAAGTAGGTCACAGGGGGTACCCTCCTTTGACAAACTTCTTCTTCAGAACGAAAGCACGTATCGACAAACTGAAAGCATCAGAATGATCTAGAGAGATGTCTTAAGAAGTGTTGTTGTTTTTGGTTCCACTCGGAAGTCAAATTTTTGACGCGTTTTTGACGTCTTTTCGGACTCTGTCGGAAATGCACATTTTTGCACTATTTCTTTAAATAACTCAATATGTGTATGGTTTTACACATTCATTTACTACAAATTCATCACATTTAAGTTACTTAATGCTTTGATATGTATTTCATACTGAAATTTTAATTTTTTGATTTTTTATGAATTATTTTCTTATGTGAAAAGGAAAGGGGGGGGGGTGATTTTCATACATATTCAACTTCTTCTCCAGAACTGCTGAACAGATTTTTATGAGTATTTTTTCAATCATGAATAGATATGTTTACTGTGAACATGGACCCAAGGCTTGTGGGTTCAAGTCCCGGCACGAGCACTCCTCAAATTTTTTTTCTTCATTTTTTCCCATTTTGTCAGCTTATTATGCACTTTTAGATAATCTGAATACCTTAAATTCCATTTTTTACTTAAAAAAAATTTTCTTCCCTTTATTAGCTCACCTGAGCCATAGGCTCAAAGTGAGCTATTGTCATAGCGTGGCGTCCGTCGTCCGTCGTCGTCCGTCGTCGTCCGTCGTCCGTCGTCCGTCGTAAACTTTTCAACATTTTCAACTTCTTCTACAGAACCACTGAAAAGATTTTCATGGAAACTTGGTAGGAATGAAGTACTCATGGTCCCCTACAAGTGTTGTTGTTTTTCGTCCGGATCCATCAATAGGTGGCGCCACCAGAGGCAAAAGTAGGTCACAGGGGGGTACCCTCCTTTGACAAACTTCTTCTTCAGAACGGAGGCACGTATCGACAAACCGAAAGCATCAGGATGAACTAGAGAGATGTCTTAAGAAGTGTTGTTATTTTTGGTTCCACTCGGAAGTCAAATTTTTTGACGCGTTTTTGACGTCTTTTCGGACTTCGTCAGAAATGCACATTTTTGCACTATTTCTTTAAATAACTCAATAAGTGTATGATTTTACACATTCATTTACTGCATATTTATCATATTTAAGTTACTAAATGCTTTGATAAGTATTTTATTCTAAAATTTAGATTTTTTGATTTTTTATTAATTTTTTTCTTATGTGAAAAGGAAGGGGGGGGGGTGATTTTCATACATATTCAACTTCTTCTCCAGAACCACTGAAAAGATTTTCATGAAACTTGGTAGGAATGAAGTACTCATGGTCCCCTACAAGTGATGTTGTTTTTCGTCCAGATCCATCAACAGGTGGCGCCACCAGAGGCAAAAGTAGGTCACAGGGGGTACCCTCCTTTGACAAACTTCTTCTTCAGAACGAAAGCACGTATCGACAAACTGAAAGCATCAGAATGATCTAGAGAGATGTCTTAAGAAGTGTTGTTGTTTTTGGTTCCACTCGGAAGTCAAATTTTTGACGCGTTTTTGACGTCTTTTCGGACTCTGTCGGAAATGCACATTTTTGCACTATTTCTTTAAATAACTCAATATGTGTATGGTTTTACACATTCATTTACTACAAATTCATCACATTTAAGTTACTTAATGCTTTGATATGTATTTCATACTGAAATTTTAATTTTTTGATTTTTTATGAATTATTTTCTTATGTGAAAAGGAAAGGGGGGGGGGGGTGATTTTCATACATATTCAACTTCTTCTCCAGAACTGCTGAACAGATTTTTATGAGTATTTTTTCAATCATGAATAGATATGTTTACTGTGAACATGGACCCAAGGCTTGTGGGTTCAAGTCCCGGCACGAGCACTCCTCAAATTTTTTTCTTCATTTTTTTCCCATTTTGTCAGCTTATTATGCACTTTTAGATAATCTGAATACCTTAAATTCCATTTTTTACTTAAAAAAAATTTTCTTCCCTTTATTAGCTCACCTGAGCCATAGGCTCAAAGTGAGCTATTGTCATAGCGTGGCGTCCGTCGTCCGTCGTCGTCCGTCGTCGTCCGTCGTCCGTCGTCCGTCGTAAACTTTTCAACATTTTCAACTTCTTCTACAGAACCACTGAAAAGATTTTCATGAAACTTGGTAGGAATGAAGTACTCATGGTCCCCTACAAGTGTTGTTGTTTTTCGTCCGGATCCATCAATAGGTGGCGCCACCAGAGGCAAAAGTAGGTCACAGGGGGTACCCTCCTTTGACAAACTTCTTCTTCAGAACGGAGGCACGTATCGACAAACCGAAAGCATCAGGATGAACTAGAGAGATGTCTTAAGAAGTGTTGTTATTTTTGGTTCCACTCGGAAGTCAAATTTTTGACGCGTTTTTGACGTCTTTTCGGACTTCGTCAGAAATGCACATTTTTGCACTATTTCTTTAAATAACTCAATAAGTGTATGATTTTACACATTCATTTACTGCATATTTATCATATTTAAGTTACTAAATGCTTTGATAAGTATTTTATTCTAAAATTTAGATTTTTTGATTTTTTATTAATTTTTTTCTTATGTGAAAAGGAAGGGGGGGGGGGGTGATTTTCATACATATTCAACTTCTTCTCCAGAACCACTGAAAAGATTTTCATGAAACTTGGTAGGAATGAAGTACTCATGGTCCCCTACAAGTGATGTTGTTTTTCGTCCAGATCCATCAACAGGTGGCGCCACCAGAGGCAAAAGTAGGTCACAGGGGGTACCCTCCTTTGACAAACTTCTTCTTCAGAACGAAAGCACGTATCGACAAACTGAAAGCATCAGAATGATCTAGAGAGATGTCTTAAGAAGTGTTGTTGTTTTTGGTTCCACTCGGAAGTCAAATTTTTGACGCGTTTTTGACGTCTTTTCGGACTCTGTCGGAAATGCACATTTTTGCACTATTTCTTTAAATAACTCAATATGTGTATGGTTTTACACATTCATTTACTACAAATTCATCACATTTAAGTTACTTAATGCTTTGATATGTATTTCATACTGAAATTTTAATTTTTTGATTTTTTATGAATTATTTTCTTATGTGAAAAGGAAAGGGGGGGGGGGGGGTGATTTTCATACATATTCAACTTCTTCTCCAGAACTGCTGAACAGATTTTTATGAGTATTTTTTCAATCATGAATAGATATGTTTACTGTGAACATGGACCCAAGGCTTGTGGGTTCAAGTCCCGGCACGAGCACTCCTCAAATTTTTTTCTTCATTTTTTCCCATTTTGTCAGCTTATTATGCACTTTTAGATAATCTGAATACCTTAAATTCCATTTTTTACTTAAAAAAAATTTTCTTCCCTTTATTAGCTCACCTGAGCCATAGGCTCAAAGTGAGCTATTGTCATAGCGTGGCGTCCGTCGTCCGTCGTCGTCCGTCGTCGTCCGTCGTCCGTCGTCCGTCGTAAACTTTTCAACATTTTCAACTTCTTCTACAGAACCACTGAAAAGATTTTCATGAAACTTGGTAGGAATGAAGTACTCATGGTCCCCTACAAGTGTTGTTGTTTTTCGTCCGGATCCATCAATAGGTGGCGCCACCAGAGGCAAAAGTAGGTCACAGGGGGTACCCTCCTTTGACAAACTTCTTCTTCAGAACGGAGGCACGTATCGACAAACCGAAAGCATCAGGATGAACTAGAGAGATGTCTTAAGAAGTGTTGTTATTTTTGGTTCCACTCGGAAGTCAAATTTTTGACGCGTTTTTGACGTCTTTTCGGACTTCGTCAGAAATGCACATTTTTGCACTATTTCTTTAAATAACTCAATAAGTGTATGATTTTACACATTCATTTACTGCATATTTATCATATTTAAGTTACTAAATGCTTTGATAAGTATTTTATTCTAAAATTTAGATTTTTTGATTTTTTATTAATTTTTTTCTTATGTGAAAAGGAAGGGGGGGGGGGGTGATTTTCATACATATTCAACTTCTTCTCCAGAACCACTGAAAAGATTTTCATGAAACTTGGTAGGAATGAAGTACTCATGGTCCCCTACAAGTGATGTTGTTTTTCGTCCAGATCCATCAACAGGTGGCGCCACCAGAGGCAAAAGTAGGTCACAGGGGGTACCCTCCTTTGACAAACTTCTTCTTCAGAACGAAAGCACGTATCGACAAACTGAAAGCATCAGAATGATCTAGAGAGATGTCTTAAGAAGTGTTGTTGTTTTTGGTTCCACTCGGAAGTCAAATTTTTGACGCGTTTTTGACGTCTTTTCGGACTCTGTCGGAAATGCACATTTTTGCACTATTTCTTTAAATAACTCAATATGTGTATGGTTTTACACATTCATTTACTACAAATTCATCACATTTAAGTTACTTAATGCTTTGATATGTATTTCATACTGAAATTTTAATTTTTTGATTTTTTATGAATTATTTTCTTATGTGAAAAGGAAAGGGGGGGGGGGGGTGATTTTCATACATATTCAACTTCTTCTCCAGAACTGCTGAACAGATTTTTATGAGTATTTTTTCAATCATGAATAGATATGTTTACTGTGAACATGGACCCAAGGCTTGTGGGTTCAAGTCCCGGCACGAGCACTCCTCAAATTTTTTTCTTCATTTTTTCCCATTTTGTCAGCTTATTATGCACTTTTAGATAATCTGAATACCTTAAATTCCATTTTTTACTTAAAAAAAATTTTCTTCCCTTTATTAGCTCACCTGAGCCATAGGCTCAAAGTGAGCTATTGTCATAGCGTGGCGTCCGTCGTCCGTCGTCGTCCGTCGTCGTCCGTCGTCCGTCGTCCGTCGTAAACTTTTCAACATTTTCAACTTCTTCTACAGAACCACTGAAAAGATTTTCATGAAACTTGGTAGGAATGAAGTACTCATGGTCCCCTACAAGTGTTGTTGTTTTTCGTCCGGATCCATCAATAGGTGGCGCCACCAGAGGCAAAAGTAGGTCACAGGGGGTACCCTCCTTTGACAAACTTCTTCTTCAGAACGGAGGCACGTATCGACAAACCGAAAGCATCAGGATGAACTAGAGAGATGTCTTAAGAAGTGTTGTTATTTTTGGTTCCACTCGGAAGTCAAATTTTTGACGCGTTTTTGACGTCTTTTCGGACTTCGTCAGAAATGCACATTTTTGCACTATTTCTTTAAATAACTCAATAAGTGTATGATTTTACACATTCATTTACTGCATATTTATCATATTTAAGTTACTAAATGCTTTGATAAGTATTTTATTCTAAAATTTAGATTTTTTGATTTTTTATTAATTTTTTTCTTATGTGAAAAGGAAGGGGGGGGGGGGGGGTGATTTTCATACATATTCAACTTCTTCTCCAGAACCACTGAAAAGATTTTCATGAAACTTGGTAGGAATGAAGTACTCATGGTCCCCTACAAGTGATGTTGTTTTTCGTCCAGATCCATCAACAGGTGGCGCCACCAGAGGCAAAAGTAGGTCACAGGGGGTACCCTCCTTTGACAAACTTCTTCTTCAGAACGAAAGCACGTATCGACAAACTGAAAGCATCAGAATGATCTAGAGAGATGTCTTAAGAAGTGTTGTTGTTTTTGGTTCCACTCGGAAGTCAAATTTTTGACGCGTTTTTGACGTCTTTTCGGACTCTGTCGGAAATGCACATTTTTGCACTATTTCTTTAAATAACTCAATATGTGTATGGTTTTACACATTCATTTACTACAAATTCATCACATTTAAGTTACTTAATGCTTTGATATGTATTTCATACTGAAATTTTAATTTTTTGATTTTTTATGAATTATTTTCTTATGTGAAAAGGAAAGGGGGGGGGGGGGGGGGTGATTTTCATACATATTCAACTTCTTCTCCAGAACTGCTGAACAGATTTTTATGAGTATTTTTTCAATCATGAATAGATATGTTTACTGTGAACATGGACCCAAGGCTTGTGGGTTCAAGTCCCGGCACGAGCACTCCTCAAATTTTTTTCTTCATTTTTTCCCATTTTGTCAGCTTATTATGCACTTTTAGATAATCTGAATACCTTAAATTCCATTTTTTACTTAAAAAAAATTTTCTTCCCTTTATTAGCTCACCTGAGCCATAGGCTCAAAGTGAGCTATTGTCATAGCGTGGCGTCCGTCGTCCGTCGTCGTCCGTCGTCGTCCGTCGTCCGTCGTCCGTCGTAAACTTTTCAACATTTTCAACTTCTTCTACAGAACCACTGAAAAGATTTTCATGAAACTTGGTAGGAATGAAGTACTCATGGTCCCCTACAAGTGTTGTTGTTTTTCGTCCGGATCCATCAATAGGTGGCGCCACCAGAGGCAAAAGTAGGTCACAGGGGGTACCCTCCTTTGACAAACTTCTTCTTCAGAACGGAGGCACGTATCGACAAACCGAAAGCATCAGGATGAACTAGAGAGATGTCTTAAGAAGTGTTGTTATTTTTGGTTCCACTCGGAAGTCAAATTTTTGACGCGTTTTTGACGTCTTTTCGGACTTCGTCAGAAATGCACATTTTTGCACTATTTCTTTAAATAACTCAATAAGTGTATGATTTTACACATTCATTTACTGCATATTTATCATATTTAAGTTACTAAATGCTTTGATAAGTATTTTATTCTAAAATTTAGATTTTTTGATTTTTTATTAATTTTTTTCTTATGTGAAAAGGAAGGGGGGGGGGGGGTGATTTTCATACATATTCAACTTCTTCTCCAGAACCACTGAAAAGATTTTCATGAAACTTGGTAGGAATGAAGTACTCATGGTCCCCTACAAGTGATGTTGTTTTTCGTCCAGATCCATCAACAGGTGGCGCCACCAGAGGCAAAAGTAGGTCACAGGGGGTACCCTCCTTTGACAAACTTCTTCTTCAGAACGAAAGCACGTATCGACAAACTGAAAGCATCAGAATGATCTAGAGAGATGTCTTAAGAAGTGTTGTTGTTTTTGGTTCCACTCGGAAGTCAAATTTTTGACGCGTTTTTGACGTCTTTTCGGACTCTGTCGGAAATGCACATTTTTGCACTATTTCTTTAAATAACTCAATATGTGTATGGTTTTACACATTCATTTACTACAAATTCATCACATTTAAGTTACTTAATGCTTTGATATGTATTTCATACTGAAATTTTAATTTTTTGATTTTTTATGAATTATTTTCTTATGTGAAAAGGAAAGGGGGGGGGGGGTGATTTTCATACATATTCAACTTCTTCTCCAGAACTGCTGAACAGATTTTTATGAGTATTTTTTCAATCATGAATAGATATGTTTACTGTGAACATGGACCCAAGGCTTGTGGGTTCAAGTCCCGGCACGAGCACTCCTCAAATTTTTTTCTTCATTTTTTCCCATTTTGTCAGCTTATTATGCACTTTTAGATAATCTGAATACCTTAAATTCCATTTTTTACTTAAAAAAAATTTTCTTCCCTTTATTAGCTCACCTGAGCCATAGGCTCAAAGTGAGCTATTGTCATAGCGTGGCGTCCGTCGTCCGTCGTCGTCCGTCGTCGTCCGTCGTCCGTCGTCCGTCGTAAACTTTTCAACATTTTCAACTTCTTCTACAGAACCACTGAAAAGATTTTCATGAAACTTGGTAGGAATGAAGTACTCATGGTCCCCTACAAGTGTTGTTGTTTTTCGTCCGGATCCATCAATAGGTGGCGCCACCAGAGGCAAAAGTAGGTCACAGGGGGTACCCTCCTTTGACAAACTTCTTCTTCAGAACGGAGGCACGTATCGACAAACCGAAAGCATCAGGATGAACTAGAGAGATGTCTTAAGAAGTGTTGTTATTTTTGGTTCCACTCGGAAGTCAAATTTTTGACGCGTTTTTGACGTCTTTTCGGACTTCGTCAGAAATGCACATTTTTGCACTATTTCTTTAAATAACTCAATAAGTGTATGATTTTACACATTCATTTACTGCATATTTATCATATTTAAGTTACTAAATGCTTTGATAAGTATTTTATTCTAAAATTTAGATTTTTTGATTTTTTATTAATTTTTTTCTTATGTGAAAAGGAAGGGGGGGGGGGTGATTTTCATACATATTCAACTTCTTCTCCAGAACCACTGAAAAGATTTTCATGAAACTTGGTAGGAATGAAGTACTCATGGTCCCCTACAAGTGATGTTGTTTTTCGTCCAGATCCATCAACAGGTGGCGCCACCAGAGGCAAAAGTAGGTCACAGGGGGTACCCTCCTTTGACAAACTTCTTCTTCAGAACGAAAGCACGTATCGACAAACTGAAAGCATCAGAATGATCTAGAGAGATGTCTTAAGAAGTGTTGTTGTTTTTGGTTCCACTCGGAAGTCAAATTTTTGACGCGTTTTTGACGTCTTTTCGGACTCTGTCGGAAATGCACATTTTTGCACTATTTCTTTAAATAACTCAATATGTGTATGGTTTTACACATTCATTTACTACAAATTCATCACATTTAAGTTACTTAATGCTTTGATATGTATTTCATACTGAAATTTTAATTTTTTGATTTTTTATGAATTATTTTCTTATGTGAAAAGGAAAGGGGGGGGGGGGTGATTTTCATACATATTCAACTTCTTCTCCAGAACTGCTGAACAGATTTTTATGAGTATTTTTTCAATCATGAATAGATATGTTTACTGTGAACATGGACCCAAGGCTTGTGGGTTCAAGTCCCGGCACGAGCACTCCTCAAATTTTTTTCTTCATTTTTTCCCATTTTGTCAGCTTATTATGCACTTTTAGATAATCTGAATACCTTAAATTCCATTTTTTACTTAAAAAAAATTTTCTTCCCTTTATTAGCTCACCTGAGCCATAGGCTCAAAGTGAGCTATTGTCATAGCGTGGCGTCCGTCGTCCGTCGTCGTCCGTCGTCGTCCGTCGTCCGTCGTCCGTCGTAAACTTTTCAACATTTTCAACTTCTTCTACAGAACCACTGAAAAGATTTTCATGAAACTTGGTAGGAATGAAGTACTCATGGTCCCCTACAAGTGTTGTTGTTTTTCGTCCGGATCCATCAATAGGTGGCGCCACCAGAGGCAAAAGTAGGTCACAGGGGGTACCCTCCTTTGACAAACTTCTTCTTCAGAACGGAGGCACGTATCGACAAACCGAAAGCATCAGGATGAACTAGAGAGATGTCTTAAGAAGTGTTGTTATTTTTGGTTCCACTCGGAAGTCAAATTTTTGACGCGTTTTTGACGTCTTTTCGGACTTCGTCAGAAATGCACATTTTTGCACTATTTCTTTAAATAACTCAATAAGTGTATGATTTTACACATTCATTTACTGCATATTTATCATATTTAAGTTACTAAATGCTTTGATAAGTATTTTATTCTAAAATTTAGATTTTTTGATTTTTTATTAATTTTTTTCTTATGTGAAAAGGAAGGGGGGGGGGGGTGATTTTCATACATATTCAACTTCTTCTCCAGAACCACTGAAAAGATTTTCATGAAACTTGGTAGGAATGAAGTACTCATGGTCCCCTACAAGTGATGTTGTTTTTCGTCCAGATCCATCAACAGGTGGCGCCACCAGAGGCAAAAGTAGGTCACAGGGGGTACCCTCCTTTGACAAACTTCTTCTTCAGAACGAAAGCACGTATCGACAAACTGAAAGCATCAGAATGATCTAGAGAGATGTCTTAAGAAGTGTTGTTGTTTTTGGTTCCACTCGGAAGTCAAATTTTTGACGCGTTTTTGACGTCTTTTCGGACTCTGTCGGAAATGCACATTTTTGCACTATTTCTTTAAATAACTCAATATGTGTATGGTTTTACACATTCATTTACTACAAATTCATCACATTTAAGTTACTTAATGCTTTGATATGTATTTCATACTGAAATTTTAATTTTTTGATTTTTTATGAATTATTTTCTTATGTGAAAAGGAAAGGGGGGGGGGTGATTTTCATACATATTCAACTTCTTCTCCAGAACTGCTGAACAGATTTTTATGAGTATTTTTTCAATCATGAATAGATATGTTTACTGTGAACATGGACCCAAGGCTTGTGGGTTCAAGTCCCGGCACGAGCACTCCTCAAATTTTTTTCTTCATTTTTTCCCATTTTGTCAGCTTATTATGCACTTTTAGATAATCTGAATACCTTAAATTCCATTTTTTACTTAAAAAAAATTTTCTTCCCTTTATTAGCTCACCTGAGCCATAGGCTCAAAGTGAGCTATTGTCATAGCGTGGCGTCCGTCGTCCGTCGTCGTCCGTCGTCGTCCGTCGTCCGTCGTCCGTCGTAAACTTTTCAACATTTTCAACTTCTTCTACAGAACCACTGAAAAGATTTTCATGAAACTTGGTAGGAATGAAGTACTCATGGTCCCCTACAAGTGTTGTTGTTTTTCGTCCGGATCCATCAATAGGTGGCGCCACCAGAGGCAAAAGTAGGTCACAGGGGGTACCCTCCTTTGACAAACTTCTTCTTCAGAACGGAGGCACGTATCGACAAACCGAAAGCATCAGGATGAACTAGAGAGATGTCTTAAGAAGTGTTGTTATTTTTGGTTCCACTCGGAAGTCAAATTTTTGACGCGTTTTTGACGTCTTTTCGGACTTCGTCAGAAATGCACATTTTTGCACTATTTCTTTAAATAACTCAATAAGTGTATGATTTTACACATTCATTTACTGCATATTTATCATATTTAAGTTACTAAATGCTTTGATAAGTATTTTATTCTAAAATTTAGATTTTTTGATTTTTTATTAATTTTTTTCTTATGTGAAAAGGAAGGGGGGGGGGGGGGGGGGGGTGATTTTCATACATATTCAACTTCTTCTCCAGAACCACTGAAAAGATTTTCATGAAACTTGGTAGGAATGAAGTACTCATGGTCCCCTACAAGTGATGTTGTTTTTCGTCCAGATCCATCAACAGGTGGCGCCACCAGAGGCAAAAGTAGGTCACAGGGGGTACCCTCCTTTGACAAACTTCTTCTTCAGAACGAAAGCACGTATCGACAAACTGAAAGCATCAGAATGATCTAGAGAGATGTCTTAAGAAGTGTTGTTGTTTTTGGTTCCACTCGGAAGTCAAATTTTTGACGCGTTTTTGACGTCTTTTCGGACTCTGTCGGAAATGCACATTTTTGCACTATTTCTTTAAATAACTCAATATGTGTATGGTTTTACACATTCATTTACTACAAATTTATCACATTTAAGTTACTTAATGCTTTGATATGTATTTCATACTGAAATTTTAATTTTTTGATTTTTTATGAATTATTTTCTTATGTGAAAAGGAAAGGGGGGGGGGGGGGTGATTTTCATACATATTCAACTTCTTCTCCAGAACTGCTGAACAGATTTTTATGAGTATTTTTTCAATCATGAATAGATATGTTTACTGTGAACATGGACCCAAGGCTTGTGGGTTCAAGTCCCGGCACGAGCACTCCTCAAATTTTTTTCTTCATTTTTTCCCATTTTGTCAGCTTATTATGCACTTTTAGATAATCTGAATACCTTAAATTCCATTTTTTACTTAAAAAAAATTTTCTTCCCTTTATTAGCTCACCTGAGCCATAGGCTCAAAGTGAGCTATTGTCATAGCGTGGCGTCCGTCGTCCGTCGTCGTCCGTCGTCGTCCGTCGTCCGTCGTCCGTCGTAAACTTTTCAACATTTTCAACTTCTTCTACAGAACCACTGAAAAGATTTTCATGAAACTTGGTAGGAATGAAGTACTCATGGTCCCCTACAAGTGTTGTTGTTTTTCGTCCGGATCCATCAATAGGTGGCGCCACCAGAGGCAAAAGTAGGTCACAGGGGGTACCCTCCTTTGACAAACTTCTTCTTCAGAACGGAGGCACGTATCGACAAACCGAAAGCATCAGGATGAACTAGAGAGATGTCTTAAGAAGTGTTGTTATTTTTGGTTCCACTCGGAAGTCAAATTTTTGACGCGTTTTTGACGTCTTTTCGGACTTCGTCAGAAATGCACATTTTTGCACTATTTCTTTAAATAACTCAATAAGTGTATGATTTTACACATTCATTTACTGCATATTTATCATATTTAAGTTACTAAATGCTTTGATAAGTATTTTATTCTAAAATTTAGATTTTTTGATTTTTTATTAATTTTTTTCTTATGTGAAAAGGAAGGGGGGGGGGGGGTGATTTTCATACATATTCAACTTCTTCTCCAGAACCACTGAAAAGATTTTCATGAAACTTGGTAGGAATGAAGTACTCATGGTCCCCTACAAGTGATGTTGTTTTTCGTCCAGATCCATCAACAGGTGGCGCCACCAGAGGCAAAAGTAGGTCACAGGGGGTACCCTCCTTTGACAAACTTCTTCTTCAGAACGAAAGCACGTATCGACAAACTGAAAGCATCAGAATGATCTAGAGAGATGTCTTAAGAAGTGTTGTTGTTTTTGGTTCCACTCGGAAGTCAAATTTTTGACGCGTTTTTGACGTCTTTTCGGACTCTGTCGGAAATGCACATTTTTGCACTATTTCTTTAAATAACTCAATATGTGTATGGTTTTACACATTCATTTACTACAAATTCATCACATTTAAGTTACTTAATGCTTTGATATGTATTTCATACTGAAATTTTAATTTTTTGATTTTTTATGAATTATTTTCTTATGTGAAAAGGAAAGGGGGGGGGGGGGTGATTTTCATACATATTCAACTTCTTCTCCAGAACTGCTGAACAGATTTTTATGAGTATTTTTTCAATCATGAATAGATATGTTTACTGTGAACATGGACCCAAGGCTTGTGGGTTCAAGTCCCGGCACGAGCACTCCTCAAATTTTTTTCTTCATTTTTTCCCATTTTGTCAGCTTATTATGCACTTTTAGATAATCTGAATACCTTAAATTCCATTTTTTACTTAAAAAAAATTTTCTTCCCTTTATTAGCTCACCTGAGCCATAGGCTCAAAGTGAGCTATTGTCATAGCGTGGCGTCCGTCGTCCGTCGTCGTCCGTCGTCGTCCGTCGTCCGTCGTCCGTCGTAAACTTTTCAACATTTTCAACTTCTTCTACAGAACCACTGAAAAGATTTTCATGAAACTTGGTAGGAATGAAGTACTCATGGTCCCCTACAAGTGTTGTTGTTTTTCGTCCGGATCCATCAATAGGTGGCACCACCAGAGGCAAAAGTAGGTCACAGGGGGTACCCTCCTTTGACAAACTTCTTCTTCAGAACGGAGGCACGTATCGACAAACCGAAAGCATCAGGATGAACTAGAGAGATGTCTTAAGAAGTGTTGTTATTTTTGGTTCCACTCGGAAGTCAAATTTTTGACGCGTTTTTGACGTCTTTTCGGACTTCGTCAGAAATGCACATTTTTGCACTATTTCTTTAAATAACTCAATAAGTGTATGATTTTACACATTCATTTACTGCATATTTATCATATTTAAGTTACTAAATGCTTTGATAAGTATTTTATTCTAAAATTTAGATTTTTTGATTTTTTATTAATTTTTTTCTTATGTGAAAAGGAAGGGGGGGGGGGGGGTGATTTTCATACATATTCAACTTCTTCTCCAGAACCACTGAAAAGATTTTCATGAAACTTGGTAGGAATGAAGTACTCATGGTCCCCTACAAGTGATGTTGTTTTTCGTCCAGATCCATCAACAGGTGGCGCCACCAGAGGCAAAAGTAGGTCACAGGGGGTACCCTCCTTTGACAAACTTCTTCTTCAGAACGAAAGCACGTATCGACAAACTGAAAGCATCAGAATGATCTAGAGAGATGTCTTAAGAAGTGTTGTTGTTTTTGGTTCCACTCGGAAGTCAAATTTTTGACGCGTTTTTGACGTCTTTTCGGACTCTGTCGGAAATGCACATTTTTGCACTATTTCTTTAAATAACTCAATATGTGTATGGTTTTACACATTCATTTACTACAAATTCATCACATTTAAGTTACTTAATGCTTTGATATGTATTTCATACTGAAATTTTAATTTTTTGATTTTTTATGAATTATTTTCTTATGTGAAAAGGAAAGGGGGGGGGGGGGTGATTTTCATACATATTCAACTTCTTCTCCAGAACTGCTGAACAGATTTTTATGAGTATTTTTTCAATCATGAATAGATATGTTTACTGTGAACATGGACCCAAGGCTTGTGGGTTCAAGTCCCGGCACGAGCACTCCTCAAATTTTTTTCTTCATTTTTTCCCATTTTGTCAGCTTATTATGCACTTTTAGATAATCTGAATACCTTAAATTCCATTTTTTACTTAAAAAAAATTTTCTTCCCTTTATTAGCTCACCTGAGCCATAGGCTCAAAGTGAGCTATTGTCATAGCGTGGCGTCCGTCGTCCGTCGTCGTCCGTCGTCGTCCGTCGTCCGTCGTAAACTTTTCAACATTTTCAACTTCTTCTACAGAACCACTGAAAAGATTTTCATGAAACTTGGTAGGAATGAAGTACTCATGGTCCCCTACAAGTGTTGTTGTTTTTCGTCCGGATCCATCAATAGGTGGCGCCACCAGAGGCAAAAGTAGGTCACAGGGGGTACCCTCCTTTGACAAACTTCTTCTTCAGAACGGAGGCACGTATCGACAAACCGAAAGCATCAGGATGAACTAGAGAGATGTCTTAAGAAGTGTTGTTATTTTTGGTTCCACTCGGAAGTCAAATTTTTGACGCGTTTTTGACGTCTTTTCGGACTTCGTCAGAAATGCACATTTTTGCACTATTTCTTTAAATAACTCAATAAGTGTATGATTTTACACATTCATTTACTGCATATTTATCATATTTAAGTTACTAAATGCTTTGATAAGTATTTTATTCTAAAATTTAGATTTTTTGATTTTTTATTAATTTTTTTCTTATGTGAAAAGGAAGGGGGGGGGGGGGGTGATTTTCATACATATTCAACTTCTTCTCCAGAACCACTGAAAAGATTTTCATGAAACTTGGTAGGAATGAAGTACTCATGGTCCCCTACAAGTGATGTTGTTTTTCGTCCAGATCCATCAACAGGTGGCGCCACCAGAGGCAAAAGTAGGTCACAGGGGGTACCCTCCTTTGACAAACTTCTTCTTCAGAACGAAAGCACGTATCGACAAACTGAAAGCATCAGAATGATCTAGAGAGATGTCTTAAGAAGTGTTGTTGTTTTTGGTTCCACTCGGAAGTCAAATTTTTGACGCGTTTTTGACGTCTTTTCGGACTCTGTCGGAAATGCACATTTTTGCACTATTTCTTTAAATAACTCAATATGTGTATGGTTTTACACATTCATTTACTACAAATTCATCACATTTAAGTTACTTAATGCTTTGATATGTATTTCATACTGAAATTTTAATTTTTTGATTTTTTATGAATTATTTTCTTATGTGAAAAGGAAAGGGGGGGGGGGGGGGGTGATTTTCATACATATTCAACTTCTTCTCCAGAACTGCTGAACAGATTTTTATGAGTATTTTTTCAATCATGAATAGATATGTTTACTGTGAACATGGACCCAAGGCTTGTGGGTTCAAGTCCCGGCACGAGCACTCCTCAAATTTTTTTCTTCATTTTTTCCCATTTTGTCAGCTTATTATGCACTTTTAGATAATCTGAATACCTTAAATTCCATTTTTTACTTAAAAAAAATTTTCTTCCCTTTATTAGCTCACCTGAGCCATAGGCTCAAAGTGAGCTATTGTCATAGCGTGGCGTCCGTCGTCGTCCGTCGTCGTCCGTCGTCGTCCGTCGTCCGTCGTCCGTCGTAAACTTTTCAACATTTTCAACTTCTTCTACAGAACCACTGAAAAGATTTTCATGAAACTTGGTAGGAATGAAGTACTCATGGTCCCCTACAAGTGTTGTTGTTTTTCGTCCGGATCCATCAATAGGTGGCGCCACCAGAGGCAAAAGTAGGTCACAGGGGGTACCCTCCTTTGACAAACTTCTTCTTCAGAACGGAGGCACGTATCGACAAACCGAAAGCATCAGGATGAACTAGAGAGATGTCTTAAGAAGTGTTGTTATTTTTGGTTCCACTCGGAAGTCAAATTTTTGACGCGTTTTTGACGTCTTTTCGGACTTCGTCAGAAATGCACATTTTTGCACTATTTCTTTAAATAACTCAATAAGTGTATGATTTTACACATTCATTTACTGCATATTTATCATATTTAAGTTACTAAATGCTTTGATAAGTATTTTATTCTAAAATTTAGATTTTTTGATTTTTTATTAATTTTTTTCTTATGTGAAAAGGAAGGGGGGGGGGGGGTGATTTTCATACATATTCAACTTCTTCTCCAGAACCACTGAAAAGATTTTCATGAAACTTGGTAGGAATGAAGTACTCATGGTCCCCTACAAGTGATGTTGTTTTTCGTCCAGATCCATCAACAGGTGGCGCCACCAGAGGCAAAAGTAGGTCACAGGGGGTACCCTCCTTTGACAAACTTCTTCTTCAGAACGAAAGCACGTATCGACAAACTGAAAGCATCAGAATGATCTAGAGAGATGTCTTAAGAAGTGTTGTTGTTTTTGGTTCCACTCGGAAGTCAAATTTTTGACGCGTTTTTGACGTCTTTTCGGACTCTGTCGGAAATGCACATTTTTGCACTATTTCTTTAAATAACTCAATATGTGTATGGTTTTACACATTCATTTACTACAAATTCATCACATTTAAGTTACTTAATGCTTTGATATGTATTTCATACTGAAATTTTAATTTTTTGATTTTTTATGAATTATTTTCTTATGTGAAAAGGAAAGGGGGGGGGGGGTGATTTTCATACATATTCAACTTCTTCTCCAGAACTGCTGAACAGATTTTTATGAGTATTTTTTCAATCATGAATAGATATGTTTACTGTGAACATGGACCCAAGGCTTGTGGGTTCAAGTCCCGGCACGAGCACTCCTCAAATTTTTTTCTTCATTTTTTCCCATTTTGTCAGCTTATTATGCACTTTTAGATAATCTGAATACCTTAAATTCCATTTTTTACTTAAAAAAAATTTTCTTCCCTTTATTAGCTCACCTGAGCCATAGGCTCAAAGTGAGCTATTGTCATAGCGTGGCGTCCGTCGTCCGTCGTCGTCCGTCGTCGTCCGTCGTCCGTCGTCCGTCGTAAACTTTTCAACATTTTCAACTTCTTCTACAGAACCACTGAAAAGATTTTCATGAAACTTGGTAGGAATGAAGTACTCATGGTCCCCTACAAGTGTTGTTGTTTTTCGTCCGGATCCATCAATAGGTGGCGCCACCAGAGGCAAAAGTAGGTCACAGGGGGTACCCTCCTTTGACAAACTTCTTCTTCAGAACGGAGGCACGTATCGACAAACCGAAAGCATCAGGATGAACTAGAGAGATGTCTTAAGAAGTGTTGTTATTTTTGGTTCCACTCGGAAGTCAAATTTTTGACGCGTTTTTGACGTCTTTTCGGACTTCGTCAGAAATGCACATTTTTGCACTATTTCTTTAAATAACTCAATAAGTGTATGATTTTACACATTCATTTACTGCATATTTATCATATTTAAGTTACTAAATGCTTTGATAAGTATTTTATTCTAAAATTTAGATTTTTTGATTTTTTATTAATTTTTTTCTTATGTGAAAAGGAAGGGGGGGGGGGGTGATTTTCATACATATTCAACTTCTTCTCCAGAACCACTGAAAAGATTTTCATGAAACTTGGTAGGAATGAAGTACTCATGGTCCCCTACAAGTGATGTTGTTTTTCGTCCAGATCCATCAACAGGTGGCGCCACCAGAGGCAAAAGTAGGTCACAGGGGGTACCCTCCTTTGACAAACTTCTTCTTCAGAACGAAAGCACGTATCGACAAACTGAAAGCATCAGAATGATCTAGAGAGATTTCTTAAGAAGTGTTGTTGTTTTTGGTTCCACTCGGAAGTCAAATTTTTGACGCGTTTTTGACGTCTTTTCGGACTCTGTCGGAAATGCACATTTTTGCACTATTTCTTTAAATAACTCAATATGTGTATGGTTTTACACATTCATTTACTACAAATTCATCACATTTAAGTTACTTAATGCTTTGATATGTATTTCATACTGAAATTTTAATTTTTTGATTTTTTATGAATTATTTTCTTATGTGAAAAGGAAAGGGGGGGGGGGGTGATTTTCATACATATTCAACTTCTTCTCCAGAACTGCTGAACAGATTTTTATGAGTATTTTTTCAATCATGAATAGATATGTTTACTGTGAACATGGACCCAAGGCTTGTGGGTTCAAGTCCCGGCACGAGCACTCCTCAAATTTTTTTCTTCATTTTTTCCCATTTTGTCAGCTTATTATGCACTTTTAGATAATCTGAATACCTTAAATTCCATTTTTTACTTAAAAAAAATTTTCTTCCCTTTATTAGCTCACCTGAGCCATAGGCTCAAAGTGAGCTATTGTCATAGCGTGGCGTCCGTCGTCCGTCGTCGTCCGTCGTCGTCCGTCGTCCGTCGTCCGTCGTAAACTTTTCAACATTTTCAACTTCTTCTACAGAACCACTGAAAAGATTTTCATGAAACTTGGTAGGAATGAAGTACTCATGGTCCCCTACAAGTGTTGTTGTTTTTTTTGTCCGGATCCATCAATAGGTGGCGCCACCAGAGGCAAAAGTAGGTCACAGGGGGTACCCTCCTTTGACAAACTTCTTCTTCAGAACGGAGGCACGTATCGACAAACCGAAAGCATCAGGATGAACTAGAGAGATGTCTTAAGAAGTGTTGTTATTTTTGGTTCCACTCGGAAGTCAAATTTTTGACGCGTTTTTGACGTCTTTTCGGACTTCGTCAGAAATGCACATTTTTGCACTATTTCTTTAAATAACTCAATAAGTGTATGATTTTACACATTCATTTACTGCATATTTATCATATTTAAGTTACTAAATGCTTTGATAAGTATTTTATTCTAAAATTTAGATTTTTTGATTTTTTATTAATTTTTTTCTTATGTGAAAAGGAAGGGGGGGGGGGGTGATTTTCATACATATTCAACTTCTTCTCCAGAACCACTGAAAAGATTTTCATGAAACTTGGTAGGAATGAAGTACTCATGGTCCCCTACAAGTGATGTTGTTTTTCGTCCAGATCCATCAACAGGTGGCGCCACCAGAGGCAAAAGTAGGTCACAGGGGGTACCCTCCTTTGACAAACTTCTTCTTCAGAACGAAAGCACGTATCGACAAACTGAAAGCATCAGAATGATCTAGAGAGATGTCTTAAGAAGTGTTGTTGTTTTTGGTTCCACTCGGAAGTCAAATTTTTGACGCGTTTTTGACGTCTTTTCGGACTCTGTCGGAAATGCACATTTTTGCACTATTTCTTTAAATAACTCAATATGTGTATGGTTTTACACATTCATTTACTACAAATTCATCACATTTAAGTTACTTAATGCTTTGATATGTATTTCATACTGAAATTTTAATTTTTTGATTTTTTATGAATTATTTTCTTATGTGAAAAGGAAAGGGGGGGGGGGGGGTGATTTTCATACATATTCAACTTCTTCTCCAGAACTGCTGAACAGATTTTTATGAGTATTTTTTCAATCATGAATAGATATGTTTACTGTGAACATGGACCCAAGGCTTGTGGGTTCAAGTCCCGGCACGAGCACTCCTCAAATTTTTTTCTTCATTTTTTCCCATTTTGTCAGCTTATTATGCACTTTTAGATAATCTGAATACCTTAAATTCCATTTTTTACTTAAAAAAAATTTTCTTCCCTTTATTAGCTCACCTGAGCCATAGGCTCAAAGTGAGCTATTGTCATAGCGTGGCGTCCGTCGTCCGTCGTCGTCCGTCGTCGTCCGTCGTCCGTCGTCCGTCGTAAACTTTTCAACATTTTCAACTTCTTCTACAGAACCACTGAAAAGATTTTCATGAAACTTGGTAGGAATGAAGTACTCATGGTCCCCTACAAGTGTTGTTGTTTTTCGTCCGGATCCATCAATAGGTGGCACCACCAGAGGCAAAAGTAGGTCACAGGGGGTACCCTCCTTTGACAAACTTCTTCTTCAGAACGGAGGCACGTATCGACAAACCGAAAGCATCAGGATGAACTAGAGAGATGTCTTAAGAAGTGTTGTTATTTTTGGTTCCACTCGGAAGTCAAATTTTTGACGCGTTTTTGACGTCTTTTCGGACTTCGTCAGAAATGCACATTTTTGCACTATTTCTTTAAATAACTCAATAAGTGTATGATTTTACACATTCATTTACTGCATATTTATCATATTTAAGTTACTAAATGCTTTGATAAGTATTTTATTCTAAAATTTAGATTTTTTGATTTTTTATTAATTTTTTTCTTATGTGAAAAGGAAGGGGGGGGGGGGGGTGATTTTCATACATATTCAACTTCTTCTCCAGAACCACTGAAAAGATTTTCATGAAACTTGGTAGGAATGAAGTACTCATGGTCCCCTACAAGTGATGTTGTTTTTCGTCCAGATCCATCAACAGGTGGCGCCACCAGAGGCAAAAGTAGGTCACAGGGGGTACCCTCCTTTGACAAACTTCTTCTTCAGAACGAAAGCACGTATCGACAAACTGAAAGCATCAGAATGATCTAGAGAGATGTCTTAAGAAGTGTTGTTGTTTTTGGTTCCACTCGGAAGTCAAATTTTTGACGCGTTTTTGACGTCTTTTCGGACTCTGTCGGAAATGCACATTTTTGCACTATTTCTTTAAATAACTCAATATGTGTATGGTTTTACACATTCATTTACTACAAATTCATCACATTTAAGTTACTTAATGCTTTGATATGTATTTCATACTGAAATTTTAATTTTTTGATTTTTTATGAATTATTTTCTTATGTGAAAAGGAAAGGGGGGGGGGGGGTGATTTTCATACATATTCAACTTCTTCTCCAGAACTGCTGAACAGATTTTTATGAGTATTTTTTCAATCATGAATAGATATGTTTACTGTGAACATGGACCCAAGGCTTGTGGGTTCAAGTCCCGGCACGAGCACTCCTCAAATTTTTTTCTTCATTTTTTCCCATTTTGTCAGCTTATTATGCACTTTTAGATAATCTGAATACCTTAAATTCCATTTTTTACTTAAAAAAAATTTTCTTCCCTTTATTAGCTCACCTGAGCCATAGGCTCAAAGTGAGCTATTGTCATAGCGTGGCGTCCGTCGTCCGTCGTCGTCCGTCGTCGTCCGTCGTCCGTCGTAAACTTTTCAACATTTTCAACTTCTTCTACAGAACCACTGAAAAGATTTTCATGAAACTTGGTAGGAATGAAGTACTCATGGTCCCCTACAAGTGTTGTTGTTTTTCGTCCGGATCCATCAATAGGTGGCGCCACCAGAGGCAAAAGTAGGTCACAGGGGGTACCCTCCTTTGACAAACTTCTTCTTCAGAACGGAGGCACGTATCGACAAACCGAAAGCATCAGGATGAACTAGAGAGATGTCTTAAGAAGTGTTGTTATTTTTGGTTCCACTCGGAAGTCAAATTTTTGACGCGTTTTTGACGTCTTTTCGGACTTCGTCAGAAATGCACATTTTTGCACTATTTCTTTAAATAACTCAATAAGTGTATGATTTTACACATTCATTTACTGCATATTTATCATATTTAAGTTACTAAATGCTTTGATAAGTATTTTATTCTAAAATTTAGATTTTTTGATTTTTTATTAATTTTTTTCTTATGTGAAAAGGAAGGGGGGGGGGGGGGTGATTTTCATACATATTCAACTTCTTCTCCAGAACCACTGAAAAGATTTTCATGAAACTTGGTAGGAATGAAGTACTCATGGTCCCCTACAAGTGATGTTGTTTTTCGTCCAGATCCATCAACAGGTGGCGCCACCAGAGGCAAAAGTAGGTCACAGGGGGTACCCTCCTTTGACAAACTTCTTCTTCAGAACGAAAGCACGTATCGACAAACTGAAAGCATCAGAATGATCTAGAGAGATGTCTTAAGAAGTGTTGTTGTTTTTGGTTCCACTCGGAAGTCAAATTTTTGACGCGTTTTTGACGTCTTTTCGGACTCTGTCGGAAATGCACATTTTTGCACTATTTCTTTAAATAACTCAATATGTGTATGGTTTTACACATTCATTTACTACAAATTCATCACATTTAAGTTACTTAATGCTTTGATATGTATTTCATACTGAAATTTTAATTTTTTGATTTTTTATGAATTATTTTCTTATGTGAAAAGGAAAGGGGGGGGGGGGGGGGTGATTTTCATACATATTCAACTTCTTCTCCAGAACTGCTGAACAGATTTTTATGAGTATTTTTTCAATCATGAATAGATATGTTTACTGTGAACATGGACCCAAGGCTTGTGGGTTCAAGTCCCGGCACGAGCACTCCTCAAATTTTTTTCTTCATTTTTTCCCATTTTGTCAGCTTATTATGCACTTTTAGATAATCTGAATACCTTAAATTCCATTTTTTACTTAAAAAAAATTTTCTTCCCTTTATTAGCTCACCTGAGCCATAGGCTCAAAGTGAGCTATTGTCATAGCGTGGCGTCCGTCGTCGTCCGTCGTCGTCCGTCGTCGTCCGTCGTCCGTCGTCCGTCGTAAACTTTTCAACATTTTCAACTTCTTCTACAGAACCACTGAAAAGATTTTCATGAAACTTGGTAGGAATGAAGTACTCATGGTCCCCTACAAGTGTTGTTGTTTTTCGTCCGGATCCATCAATAGGTGGCGCCACCAGAGGCAAAAGTAGGTCACAGGGGGTACCCTCCTTTGACAAACTTCTTCTTCAGAACGGAGGCACGTATCGACAAACCGAAAGCATCAGGATGAACTAGAGAGATGTCTTAAGAAGTGTTGTTATTTTTGGTTCCACTCGGAAGTCAAATTTTTGACGCGTTTTTGACGTCTTTTCGGACTTCGTCAGAAATGCACATTTTTGCACTATTTCTTTAAATAACTCAATAAGTGTATGATTTTACACATTCATTTACTGCATATTTATCATATTTAAGTTACTAAATGCTTTGATAAGTATTTTATTCTAAAATTTAGATTTTTTGATTTTTTATTAATTTTTTTCTTATGTGAAAAGGAAGGGGGGGGGGGGGTGATTTTCATACATATTCAACTTCTTCTCCAGAACCACTGAAAAGATTTTCATGAAACTTGGTAGGAATGAAGTACTCATGGTCCCCTACAAGTGATGTTGTTTTTCGTCCAGATCCATCAACAGGTGGCGCCACCAGAGGCAAAAGTAGGTCACAGGGGGTACCCTCCTTTGACAAACTTCTTCTTCAGAACGAAAGCACGTATCGACAAACTGAAAGCATCAGAATGATCTAGAGAGATGTCTTAAGAAGTGTTGTTGTTTTTGGTTCCACTCGGAAGTCAAATTTTTGACGCGTTTTTGACGTCTTTTCGGACTCTGTCGGAAATGCACATTTTTGCACTATTTCTTTAAATAACTCAATATGTGTATGGTTTTACACATTCATTTACTACAAATTCATCACATTTAAGTTACTTAATGCTTTGATATGTATTTCATACTGAAATTTTAATTTTTTGATTTTTTATGAATTATTTTCTTATGTGAAAAGGAAAGGGGGGGGGGGGTGATTTTCATACATATTCAACTTCTTCTCCAGAACTGCTGAACAGATTTTTATGAGTATTTTTTCAATCATGAATAGATATGTTTACTGTGAACATGGACCCAAGGCTTGTGGGTTCAAGTCCCGGCACGAGCACTCCTCAAATTTTTTTCTTCATTTTTTCCCATTTTGTCAGCTTATTATGCACTTTTAGATAATCTGAATACCTTAAATTCCATTTTTTACTTAAAAAAAATTTTCTTCCCTTTATTAGCTCACCTGAGCCATAGGCTCAAAGTGAGCTATTGTCATAGCGTGGCGTCCGTCGTCCGTCGTCGTCCGTCGTCGTCCGTCGTCCGTCGTCCGTCGTAAACTTTTCAACATTTTCAACTTCTTCTACAGAACCACTGAAAAGATTTTCATGAAACTTGGTAGGAATGAAGTACTCATGGTCCCCTACAAGTGTTGTTGTTTTTCGTCCGGATCCATCAATAGGTGGCGCCACCAGAGGCAAAAGTAGGTCACAGGGGGTACCCTCCTTTGACAAACTTCTTCTTCAGAACAGAGGCACGTATCGACAAACCGAAAGCATCAGGATGAACTAGAGAGATGTCTTAAGAAGTGTTGTTATTTTTGGTTCCACTCGGAAGTCAAATTTTTGACGCGTTTTTGACGTCTTTTCGGACTTCGTCAGAAATGCACATTTTTGCACTATTTCTTTAAATAACTCAATAAGTGTATGATTTTACACATTCATTTACTGCATATTTATCATATTTAAGTTACTAAATGCTTTGATAAGTATTTTATTCTAAAATTTAGATTTTTTGATTTTTTATTAATTTTTTTCTTATGTGAAAAGGAAGGGGGGGGGGGGTGATTTTCATACATATTCAACTTCTTCTCCAGAACCACTGAAAAGATTTTCATGAAACTTGGTAGGAATGAAGTACTCATGGTCCCCTACAAGTGATGTTGTTTTTCGTCCAGATCCATCAACAGGTGGCGCCACCAGAGGCAAAAGTAGGTCACAGGGGGTACCCTCCTTTGACAAACTTCTTCTTCAGAACGAAAGCACGTATCGACAAACTGAAAGCATCAGAATGATCTAGAGAGATTTCTTAAGAAGTGTTGTTGTTTTTGGTTCCACTCGGAAGTCAAATTTTTGACGCGTTTTTGACGTCTTTTCGGACTCTGTCGGAAATGCACATTTTTGCACTATTTCTTTAAATAACTCAATATGTGTATGGTTTTACACATTCATTTACTACAAATTCATCACATTTAAGTTACTTAATGCTTTGATATGTATTTCATACTGAAATTTTAATTTTTTGATTTTTTATGAATTATTTTCTTATGTGAAAAGGAAAGGGGGGGGGGGGTGATTTTCATACATATTCAACTTCTTCTCCAGAACTGCTGAACAGATTTTTATGAGTATTTTTTCAATCATGAATAGATATGTTTACTGTGAACATGGACCCAAGGCTTGTGGGTTCAAGTCCCGGCACGAGCACTCCTCAAATTTTTTTCTTCATTTTTTCCCATTTTGTCAGCTTATTATGCACTTTTAGATAATCTGAATACCTTAAATTCCATTTTTTACTTAAAAAAAATTTTCTTCCCTTTATTAGCTCACCTGAGCCATAGGCTCAAAGTGAGCTATTGTCATAGCGTGGCGTCCGTCGTCCGTCGTCGTCCGTCGTCGTCCGTCGTCCGTCGTCCGTCGTAAACTTTTCAACATTTTCAACTTCTTCTACAGAACCACTGAAAAGATTTTCATGAAACTTGGTAGGAATGAAGTACTCATGGTCCCCTACAAGTGTTGTTGTTTTTTTTGTCCGGATCCATCAATAGGTGGCGCCACCAGAGGCAAAAGTAGGTCACAGGGGGTACCCTCCTTTGACAAACTTCTTCTTCAGAACGGAGGCACGTATCGACAAACCGAAAGCATCAGGATGAACTAGAGAGATGTCTTAAGAAGTGTTGTTATTTTTGGTTCCACTCGGAAGTCAAATTTTTGACGCGTTTTTGACGTCTTTTCGGACTTCGTCAGAAATGCACATTTTTGCACTATTTCTTTAAATAACTCAATAAGTGTATGATTTTACACATTCATTTACTGCATATTTATCATATTTAAGTTACTAAATGCTTTGATAAGTATTTTATTCTAAAATTTAGATTTTTTGATTTTTTATTAATTTTTTTCTTATGTGAAAAGGAAGGGGGGGGGGGGTGATTTTCATACATATTCAACTTCTTCTCCAGAACCACTGAAAAGATTTTCATGAAACTTGGTAGGAATGAAGTACTCATGGTCCCCTACAAGTGATGTTGTTTTTCGTCCAGATCCATCAACAGGTGGCGCCACCAGAGGCAAAAGTAGGTCACAGGGGGTACCCTCCTTTGACAAACTTCTTCTTCAGAACGAAAGCACGTATCGACAAACTGAAAGCATCAGAATGATCTAGAGAGATGTCTTAAGAAGTGTTGTTGTTTTTGGTTCCACTCGGAAGTCAAATTTTTGACGCGTTTTTGACGTCTTTTCGGACTCTGTCGGAAATGCACATTTTTGCACTATTTCTTTAAATAACTCAATATGTGTATGGTTTTACACATTCATTTACTACAAATTCATCACATTTAAGTTACTTAATGCTTTGATATGTATTTCATACTGAAATTTTAATTTTTTGATTTTTTATGAATTATTTTCTTATGTGAAAAGGAAAGGGGGGGGGGGGTGATTTTCATACATATTCAACTTCTTCTCCAGAACTGCTGAACAGATTTTTATGAGTATTTTTTCAATCATGAATAGATATGTTTACTGTGAACATGGACCCAAGGCTTGTGGGTTCAAGTCCCGGCACGAGCACTCCTCAAATTTTTTTCTTCATTTTTTCCCATTTTGTCAGCTTATTATGCACTTTTAGATAATCTGAATACCTTAAATTCCATTTTTTACTTAAAAAAAATTTTCTTCCCTTTATTAGCTCACCTGAGCCATAGGCTCAAAGTGAGCTATTGTCATAGCGTGGCGTCCGTCGTCCGTCGTCGTCCGTCGTCGTCCGTCGTCCGTCGTCCGTCGTAAACTTTTCAACATTTTCAACTTCTTCTACAGAACCACTGAAAAGATTTTCATGAAACTTGGTAGGAATGAAGTACTCATGGTCCCCTACAAGTGTTGTTGTTTTTTTTGTCCGGATCCATCAATAGGTGGCGCCACCAGAGGCAAAAGTAGGTCACAGGGGGTACCCTCCTTTGACAAACTTCTTCTTCAGAACGGAGGCACGTATCGACAAACCGAAAGCATCAGGATGAACTAGAGAGATGTCTTAAGAAGTGTTGTTATTTTTGGTTCCACTCGGAAGTCAAATTTTTGACGCGTTTTTGACGTCTTTTCGGACTTCGTCAGAAATGCACATTTTTGCACTATTTCTTTAAATAACTCAATAAGTGTATGATTTTACACATTCATTTACTGCATATTTATCATATTTAAGTTACTAAATGCTTTGATAAGTATTTTATTCTAAAATTTAGATTTTTTGATTTTTTATTAATTTTTTTCTTATGTGAAAAGGAAGGGGGGGGGGGGGTGATTTTCATACATATTCAACTTCTTCTCCAGAACCACTGAAAAGATTTTCATGAAACTTGGTAGGAATGAAGTACTCATGGTCCCCTACAAGTGATGTTGTTTTTCGTCCAGATCCATCAACAGGTGGCGCCACCAGAGGCAAAAGTAGGTCACAGGGGGTACCCTCCTTTGACAAACTTCTTCTTCAGAACGAAAGCACGTATCGACAAACTGAAAGCATCAGAATGATCTAGAGAGATGTCTTAAGAAGTGTTGTTGTTTTTGGTTCCACTCGGAAGTCAAATTTTTGACGCGTTTTTGACGTCTTTTCGGACTCTGTCGGAAATGCACATTTTTGCACTATTTCTTTAAATAACTCAATATGTGTATGGTTTTACACATTCATTTACTACAAATTCATCACATTTAAGTTACTTAATGCTTTGATATGTATTTCATACTGAAATTTTAATTTTTTGATTTTTTATGAATTATTTTCTTATGTGAAAAGGAAAGGGGGGGGGGGGGTGATTTTCATACATATTCAACTTCTTCTCCAGAACTGCTGAACAGATTTTTATGAGTATTTTTTCAATCATGAATAGATATGTTTACTGTGAACATGGACCCAAGGCTTGTGGGTTCAAGTCCCGGCACGAGCACTCCTCAAATTTTTTTCTTCATTTTTTCCCATTTTGTCAGCTTATTATGCACTTTTAGATAATCTGAATACCTTAAATTCCATTTTTTACTTAAAAAAAATTTTCTTCCCTTTATTAGCTCACCTGAGCCATAGGCTCAAAGTGAGCTATTGTCATAGCGTGGCGTCCGTCGTCCGTCGTCGTCCGTCGTCGTCCGTCGTCGTCCGTCGTCCGTCGTCCGTCGTAAACTTTTCAACATTTTCAACTTCTTCTACAGAACCACTGAAAAGATTTTCATGAAACTTGGTAGGAATGAAGTACTCATGGTCCCCTACAAGTGTTGTTGTTTTTTTTGTCCGGATCCATCAATAGGTGGCGCCACCAGAGGCAAAAGTAGGTCACAGGGGGTACCCTCCTTTGACAAACTTCTTCTTCAGAACGGAGGCACGTATCGACAAACCGAAAGCATCAGGATGAACTAGAGAGATGTCTTAAGAAGTGTTGTTATTTTTGGTTCCACTCGGAAGTCAAATTTTTGACGCGTTTTTGACGTCTTTTCGGACTTCGTCAGAAATGCACATTTTTGCACTATTTCTTTAAATAACTCAATAAGTGTATGATTTTACACATTCATTTACTGCATATTTATCATATTTAAGTTACTAAATGCTTTGATAAGTATTTTATTCTAAAATTTAGATTTTTTGATTTTTTATTAATTTTTTTCTTATGTGAAAAGGAAGGGGGGGGGGGGTGATTTTCATACATATTCAACTTCTTCTCCAGAACCACTGAAAAGATTTTCATGAAACTTGGTAGGAATGAAGTACTCATGGTCCCCTACAAGTGATGTTGTTTTTCGTCCAGATCCATCAACAGGTGGCGCCACCAGAGGCAAAAGTAGGTCACAGGGGGTACCCTCCTTTGACAAACTTCTTCTTCAGAACGAAAGCACGTATCGACAAACTGAAAGCATCAGAATGATCTAGAGAGATGTCTTAAGAAGTGTTGTTGTTTTTGGTTCCACTCGGAAGTCAAATTTTTGACGCGTTTTTGACGTCTTTTCGGACTCTGTCGGAAATGCACATTTTTGCACTATTTCTTTAAATAACTCAATATGTGTATGGTTTTACACATTCATTTACTACAAATTCATCACATTTAAGTTACTTAATGCTTTGATATGTATTTCATACTGAAATTTTAATTTTTTGATTTTTTATGAATTATTTTCTTATGTGAAAAGGAAAGGGGGGGGGGGGTGATTTTCATACATATTCAACTTCTTCTCCAGAACTGCTGAACAGATTTTTATGAGTATTTTTTCAATCATGAATAGATATGTTTACTGTGAACATGGACCCAAGGCTTGTGGGTTCAAGTCCCGGCACGAGCACTCCTCAAATTTTTTTCTTCATTTTTTCCCATTTTGTCAGCTTATTATGCACTTTTAGATAATCTGAATACCTTAAATTCCATTTTTTACTTAAAAAAAATTTTCTTCCCTTTATTAGCTCACCTGAGCCATAGGCTCAAAGTGAGCTATTGTCATAGCGTGGCGTCCGTCGTCCGTCGTCGTCCGTCGTCGTCCGTCGTCCGTCGTAAACTTTTCAACATTTTCAACTTCTTCTACAGAACCACTGAAAAGATTTTCATGAAACTTGGTAGGAATGAAGTACTCATGGTCCCCTACAAGTGTTGTTGTTTTTTTTGTCCGGATCCATCAATAGGTGGCGCCACCAGAGGCAAAAGTAGGTCACAGGGGGTACCCTCCTTTGACAAACTTCTTCTTCAGAACGGAGGCACGTATCGACAAACCGAAAGCATCAGGATGAACTAGAGAGATGTCTTAAGAAGTGTTGTTATTTTTGGTTCCACTCGGAAGTCAAATTTTTGACGCGTTTTTGACGTCTTTTCGGACTTCGTCAGAAATGCACATTTTTGCACTATTTCTTTAAATAACTCAATAAGTGTATGATTTTACACATTCATTTACTGCATATTTATCATATTTAAGTTACTAAATGCTTTGATAAGTATTTTATTCTAAAATTTAGATTTTTTGATTTTTTATTAATTTTTTTCTTATGTGAAAAGGAAGGGGGGGGGGGGTGATTTTCATACATATTCAACTTCTTCTCCAGAACCACTGAAAAGATTTTCATGAAACTTGGTAGGAATGAAGTACTCATGGTCCCCTACAAGTGATGTTGTTTTTCGTCCAGATCCATCAACAGGTGGCGCCACCAGAGGCAAAAGTAGGTCACAGGGGGTACCCTCCTTTGACAAACTTCTTCTTCAGAACGAAAGCACGTATCGACAAACTGAAAGCATCAGAATGATCTAGAGAGATGTCTTAAGAAGTGTTGTTGTTTTTGGTTCCACTCGGAAGTCAAATTTTTGACGCGTTTTTGACGTCTTTTCGGACTCTGTCGGAAATGCACATTTTTGCACTATTTCTTTAAATAACTCAATATGTGTATGGTTTTACACATTCATTTACTACAAATTCATCACATTTAAGTTACTTAATGCTTTGATATGTATTTCATACTGAAATTTTAATTTTTTGATTTTTTATGAATTATTTTCTTATGTGAAAAGGAAAGGGGGGGGGGGGTGATTTTCATACATATTCAACTTCTTCTCCAGAACTGCTGAACAGATTTTTATGAGTATTTTTTCAATCATGAATAGATATGTTTACTGTGAACATGGACCCAAGGCTTGTGGGTTCAAGTCCCGGCACGAGCACTCCTCAAATTTTTTTCTTCATTTTTTCCCATTTTGTCAGCTTATTATGCACTTTTAGATAATCTGAATACCTTAAATTCCATTTTTTACTTAAAAAAAATTTTCTTCCCTTTATTAGCTCACCTGAGCCATAGGCTCAAAGTGAGCTATTGTCATAGCGTGGCGTCCGTCGTCCGTCGTCGTCCGTCGTCCGTCGTCCGTCGTAAACTTTTCAACATTTTCAACTTCTTCTACAGAACCACTGAAAAGATTTTCATGAAACTTGGTAGGAATGAAGTACTCATGGTCCCCTACAAGTGTTGTTGTTTTTTTTGTCCGGATCCATCAATAGGTGGCGCCACCAGAGGCAAAAGTAGGTCACAGGGGGTACCCTCCTTTGACAAACTTCTTCTTCAGAACGGAGGCACGTATCGACAAACCGAAAGCATCAGGATGAACTAGAGAGATGTCTTAAGAAGTGTTGTTATTTTTGGTTCCACTCGGAAGTCAAATTTTTGACGCGTTTTTGACGTCTTTTCGGACTTCGTCAGAAATGCACATTTTTGCACTATTTCTTTAAATAACTCAATAAGTGTATGATTTTACACATTCATTTACTGCATATTTATCATATTTAAGTTACTAAATGCTTTGATAAGTATTTTATTCTAAAATTTAGATTTTTTGATTTTTTATTAATTTTTTTCTTATGTGAAAAGGAAGGGGGGGGGGGGGTGATTTTCATACATATTCAACTTCTTCTCCAGAACCACTGAAAAGATTTTCATGAAACTTGGTAGGAATGAAGTACTCATGGTCCCCTACAAGTGATGTTGTTTTTCGTCCAGATCCATCAACAGGTGGCGCCACCAGAGGCAAAAGTAGGTCACAGGGGGTACCCTCCTTTGACAAACTTCTTCTTCAGAACGAAAGCACGTATCGACAAACTGAAAGCATCAGAATGATCTAGAGAGATGTCTTAAGAAGTGTTGTTGTTTTTGGTTCCACTCGGAAGTCAAATTTTTGACGCGTTTTTGACGTCTTTTCGGACTCTGTCGGAAATGCACATTTTTGCACTATTTCTTTAAATAACTCAATATGTGTATGGTTTTACACATTCATTTACTACAAATTCATCACATTTAAGTTACTTAATGCTTTGATATGTATTTCATACTGAAATTTTAATTTTTTGATTTTTTATGAATTATTTTCTTATGTGAAAAGGAAAGGGGGGGGGGGGTGATTTTCATACATATTCAACTTCTTCTCCAGAACTGCTGAACAGATTTTTATGAGTATTTTTTCAATCATGAATAGATATGTTTACTGTGAACATGGACCCAAGGCTTGTGGGTTCAAGTCCCGGCACGAGCACTCCTCAAATTTTTTTCTTCATTTTTTCCCATTTTGTCAGCTTATTATGCACTTTTAGATAATCTGAATACCTTAAATTCCATTTTTTACTTAAAAAAAATTTTCTTCCCTTTATTAGCTCACCTGAGCCATAGGCTCAAAGTGAGCTATTGTCATAGCGTGGCGTCCGTCGTCCGTCGTCGTCCGTCGTCGTCCGTCGTCCGTCGTCCGTCGTAAACTTTTCAACATTTTCAACTTCTTCTACAGAACCACTGAAAAGATTTTCATGAAACTTGGTAGGAATGAAGTACTCATGGTCCCCTACAAGTGTTGTTGTTTTTTTTGTCCGGATCCATCAATAGGTGGCGCCACCAGAGGCAAAAGTAGGTCACAGGGGGTACCCTCCTTTGACAAACTTCTTCTTCAGAACGGAGGCACGTATCGACAAACCGAAAGCATCAGGATGAACTAGAGAGATGTCTTAAGAAGTGTTGTTATTTTTGGTTCCACTCGGAAGTCAAATTTTTGACGCGTTTTTGACGTCTTTTCGGACTTCGTCAGAAATGCACATTTTTGCACTATTTCTTTAAATAACTCAATAAGTGTATGATTTTACACATTCATTTACTGCATATTTATCATATTTAAGTTACTAAATGCTTTGATAAGTATTTTATTCTAAAATTTAGATTTTTTGATTTTTTATTAATTTTTTTCTTATGTGAAAAGGAAGGGGGGGGGGGGGGTGATTTTCATACATATTCAACTTCTTCTCCAGAACCACTGAAAAGATTTTCATGAAACTTGGTAGGAATGAAGTACTCATGGTCCCCTACAAGTGATGTTGTTTTTCGTCCAGATCCATCAACAGGTGGCGCCACCAGAGGCAAAAGTAGGTCACAGGGGGTACCCTCCTTTGACAAACTTCTTCTTCAGAACGAAAGCACGTATCGACAAACTGAAAGCATCAGAATGATCTAGAGAGATGTCTTAAGAAGTGTTGTTGTTTTTGGTTCCACTCGGAAGTCAAATTTTTGACGCGTTTTTGACGTCTTTTCGGACTCTGTCGGAAATGCACATTTTTGCACTATTTCTTTAAATAACTCAATATGTGTATGGTTTTACACATTCATTTACTACAAATTCATCACATTTAAGTTACTTAATGCTTTGATATGTATTTCATACTGAAATTTTAATTTTTTGATTTTTTATGAATTATTTTCTTATGTGAAAAGGAAAGGGGGGGGGGGGTGATTTTCATACATATTCAACTTCTTCTCCAGAACTGCTGAACAGATTTTTATGAGTATTTTTTCAATCATGAATAGATATGTTTACTGTGAACATGGACCCAAGGCTTGTGGGTTCAAGTCCCGGCACGAGCACTCCTCAAATTTTTTTCTTCATTTTTTCCCATTTTGTCAGCTTATTATGCACTTTTAGATAATCTGAATACCTTAAATTCCATTTTTTACTTAAAAAAAATTTTCTTCCCTTTATTAGCTCACCTGAGCCATAGGCTCAAAGTGAGCTATTGTCATAGCGTGGCGTCCGTCGTCCGTCGTCGTCCGTCGTCGTCCGTCGTCCGTCGTCCGTCGTCCGTCGTAAACTTTTCAACATTTTCAACTTCTTCTACAGAACCACTGAAAAGATTTTCATGAAACTTGGTAGGAATGAAGTACTCATGGTCCCCTACAAGTGTTGTTGTTTTTTTTGTCCGGATCCATCAATAGGTGGCGCCACCAGAGGCAAAAGTAGGTCACAGGGGGTACCCTCCTTTGACAAACTTCTTCTTCAGAACGGAGGCACGTATCGACAAACCGAAAGCATCAGGATGAACTAGAGAGATGTCTTAAGAAGTGTTGTTATTTTTGGTTCCACTCGGAAGTCAAATTTTTGACGCGTTTTTGACGTCTTTTCGGACTTCGTCAGAAATGCACATTTTTGCACTATTTCTTTAAATAACTCAATAAGTGTATGATTTTACACATTCATTTACTGCATATTTATCATATTTAAGTTACTAAATGCTTTGATAAGTATTTTATTCTAAAATTTAGATTTTTTGATTTTTTATTAATTTTTTTCTTATGTGAAAAGGAAGGGGGGGGGGGGTGATTTTCATACATATTCAACTTCTTCTCCAGAACCACTGAAAAGATTTTCATGAAACTTGGTAGGAATGAAGTACTCATGGTCCCCTACAAGTGATGTTGTTTTTCGTCCAGATCCATCAACAGGTGGCGCCACCAGAGGCAAAAGTAGGTCACAGGGGGTACCCTCCTTTGACAAACTTCTTCTTCAGAACGAAAGCACGTATCGACAAACTGAAAGCATCAGAATGATCTAGAGAGATGTCTTAAGAAGTGTTGTTGTTTTTGGTTCCACTCGGAAGTCAAATTTTTGACGCGTTTTTGACGTCTTTTCGGACTCTGTCGGAAATGCACATTTTTGCACTATTTCTTTAAATAACTCAATATGTGTATGGTTTTACACATTCATTTACTACAAATTCATCACATTTAAGTTACTTAATGCTTTGATATGTATTTCATACTGAAATTTTAATTTTTTGATTTTTTATGAATTATTTTCTTATGTGAAAAGGAAAGGGGGGGGGGGGTGATTTTCATACATATTCAACTTCTTCTCCAGAACTGCTGAACAGATTTTTATGAGTATTTTTTCAATCATGAATAGATATGTTTACTGTGAACATGGACCCAAGGCTTGTGGGTTCAAGTCCCGGCACGAGCACTCCTCAAATTTTTTTCTTCATTTTTTCCCATTTTGTCAGCTTATTATGCACTTTTAGATAATCTGAATACCTTAAATTCCATTTTTTACTTAAAAAAAATTTTCTTCCCTTTATTAGCTCACCTGAGCCATAGGCTCAAAGTGAGCTATTGTCATAGCGTGGCGTCCGTCGTCCGTCGTCGTCCGTCGTCGTCCGTCGTCCGTCGTCCGTCGTAAACTTTTCAACATTTTCAACTTCTTCTACAGAACCACTGAAAAGATTTTCATGAAACTTGGTAGGAATGAAGTACTCATGGTCCCCTACAAGTGTTGTTGTTTTTTTTGTCCGGATCCATCAATAGGTGGCGCCACCAGAGGCAAAAGTAGGTCACAGGGGGTACCCTCCTTTGACAAACTTCTTCTTCAGAACGGAGGCACGTATCGACAAACCGAAAGCATCAGGATGAACTAGAGAGATGTCTTAAGAAGTGTTGTTATTTTTGGTTCCACTCGGAAGTCAAATTTTTGACGCGTTTTTGACGTCTTTTCGGACTTCGTCAGAAATGCACATTTTTGCACTATTTCTTTAAATAACTCAATAAGTGTATGATTTTACACATTCATTTACTGCATATTTATCATATTTAAGTTACTAAATGCTTTGATAAGTATTTTATTCTAAAATTTAGATTTTTTGATTTTTTATTAATTTTTTTCTTATGTGAAAAGGAAGGGGGGGGGGGGTGATTTTCATACATATTCAACTTCTTCTCCAGAACCACTGAAAAGATTTTCATGAAACTTGGTAGGAATGAAGTACTCATGGTCCCCTACAAGTGATGTTGTTTTTCGTCCAGATCCATCAACAGGTGGCGCCACCAGAGGCAAAAGTAGGTCACAGGGGGTACCCTCCTTTGACAAACTTCTTCTTCAGAACGAAAGCACGTATCGACAAACTGAAAGCATCAGAATGATCTAGAGAGATGTCTTAAGAAGTGTTGTTGTTTTTGGTTCCACTCGGAAGTCAAATTTTTGACGCGTTTTTGACGTCTTTTCGGACTCTGTCGGAAATGCACATTTTTGCACTATTTCTTTAAATAACTCAATATGTGTATGGTTTTACACATTCATTTACTACAAATTCATCACATTTAAGTTACTTAATGCTTTGATATGTATTTCATACTGAAATTTTAATTTTTTGATTTTTTATGAATTATTTTCTTATGTGAAAAGGAAAGGGGGGGGGGGGTGATTTTCATACATATTCAACTTCTTCTCCAGAACTGCTGAACAGATTTTTATGAGTATTTTTTCAATCATGAATAGATATGTTTACTGTGAACATGGACCCAAGGCTTGTGGGTTCAAGTCCCGGCACGAGCACTCCTCAAATTTTTTTCTTCATTTTTTCCCATTTTGTCAGCTTATTATGCACTTTTAGATAATCTGAATACCTTAAATTCCATTTTTTACTTAAAAAAAATTTTCTTCCCTTTATTAGCTCACCTGAGCCATAGGCTCAAAGTGAGCTATTGTCATAGCGTGGCGTCCGTCGTCCGTCGTCGTCCGTCGTCGTCCGTCGTCCGTCGTCCGTCGTCCGTCGTAAACTTTTCAACATTTTCAACTTCTTCTACAGAACCACTGAAAAGATTTTCATGAAACTTGGTAGGAATGAAGTACTCATGGTCCCCTACAAGTGTTGTTGTTTTTTTTGTCCGGATCCATCAATAGGTGGCGCCACCAGAGGCAAAAGTAGGTCACAGGGGGTACCCTCCTTTGACAAACTTCTTCTTCAGAACGGAGGCACGTATCGACAAACCGAAAGCATCAGGATGAACTAGAGAGATGTCTTAAGAAGTGTTGTTATTTTTGGTTCCACTCGGAAGTCAAATTTTTGACGCGTTTTTGACGTCTTTTCGGACTTCGTCAGAAATGCACATTTTTGCACTATTTCTTTAAATAACTCAATAAGTGTATGATTTTACACATTCATTTACTGCATATTTATCATATTTAAGTTACTAAATGCTTTGATAAGTATTTTATTCTAAAATTTAGATTTTTTGATTTTTTATTAATTTTTTTCTTATGTGAAAAGGAAGGGGGGGGGGTGATTTTCATACATATTCAACTTCTTCTCCAGAACCACTGAAAAGATTTTCATGAAACTTGGTAGGAATGAAGTACTCATGGTCCCCTACAAGTGATGTTGTTTTTCGTCCAGATCCATCAACAGGTGGCGCCACCAGAGGCAAAAGTAGGTCACAGGGGGTACCCTCCTTTGACAAACTTCTTCTTCAGAACGAAAGCACGTATCGACAAACTGAAAGCATCAGAATGATCTAGAGAGATGTCTTAAGAAGTGTTGTTGTTTTTGGTTCCACTCGGAAGTCAAATTTTTGACGCGTTTTTGACGTCTTTTCGGACTCTGTCGGAAATGCACATTTTTGCACTATTTCTTTAAATAACTCAATATGTGTATGGTTTTACACATTCATTTACTACAAATTCATCACATTTAAGTTACTTAATGCTTTGATATGTATTTCATACTGAAATTTTAATTTTTTGATTTTTTATGAATTATTTTCTTATGTGAAAAGGAAAGGGGGGGGGGGGGTGATTTTCATACATATTCAACTTCTTCTCCAGAACTGCTGAACAGATTTTTATGAGTATTTTTTCAATCATGAATAGATATGTTTACTGTGAACATGGACCCAAGGCTTGTGGGTTCAAGTCCCGGCACGAGCACTCCTCAAATTTTTTTCTTCATTTTTTCCCATTTTGTCAGCTTATTATGCACTTTTAGATAATCTGAATACCTTAAATTCCATTTTTTACTTAAAAAAAATTTTCTTCCCTTTATTAGCTCACCTGAGCCATAGGCTCAAAGTGAGCTATTGTCATAGCGTGGCGTCCGTCGTCCGTCGTCGTCCGTCGTCGTCCGTCGTCCGTCGTCCGTCGTAAACTTTTCAACATTTTCAACTTCTTCTACAGAACCACTGAAAAGATTTTCATGAAACTTGGTAGGAATGAAGTACTCATGGTCCCCTACAAGTGTTGTTGTTTTTTTTGTCCGGATCCATCAATAGGTGGCGCCACCAGAGGCAAAAGTAGGTCACAGGGGGTACCCTCCTTTGACAAACTTCTTCTTCAGAACGGAGGCACGTATCGACAAACCGAAAGCATCAGGATGAACTAGAGAGATGTCTTAAGAAGTGTTGTTATTTTTGGTTCCACTCGGAAGTCAAATTTTTGACGCGTTTTTGACGTCTTTTCGGACTTCGTCAGAAATGCACATTTTTGCACTATTTCTTTAAATAACTCAATAAGTGTATGATTTTACACATTCATTTACTGCATATTTATCATATTTAAGTTACTAAATGCTTTGATAAGTATTTTATTCTAAAATTTAGATTTTTTGATTTTTTATTAATTTTTTTCTTATGTGAAAAGGAAGGGGGGGGGGGGTGATTTTCATACATATTCAACTTCTTCTCCAGAACCACTGAAAAGATTTTCATGAAACTTGGTAGGAATGAAGTACTCATGGTCCCCTACAAGTGATGTTGTTTTTCGTCCAGATCCATCAACAGGTGGCGCCACCAGAGGCAAAAGTAGGTCACAGGGGGTACCCTCCTTTGACAAACTTCTTCTTCAGAACGAAAGCACGTATCGACAAACTGAAAGCATCAGAATGATCTAGAGAGATGTCTTAAGAAGTGTTGTTGTTTTTGGTTCCACTCGGAAGTCAAATTTTTGACGCGTTTTTGACGTCTTTTCGGACTCTGTCGGAAATGCACATTTTTGCACTATTTCTTTAAATAACTCAATATGTGTATGGTTTTACACATTCATTTACTACAAATTCATCACATTTAAGTTACTTAATGCTTTGATATGTATTTCATACTGAAATTTTAATTTTTTGATTTTTTATGAATTATTTTCTTATGTGAAAAGGAAAGGGGGGGGGGGGGTGATTTTCATACATATTCAACTTCTTCTCCAGAACTGCTGAACAGATTTTTATGAGTATTTTTTCAATCATGAATAGATATGTTTACTGTGAACATGGACCCAAGGCTTGTGGGTTCAAGTCCCGGCACGAGCACTCCTCAAATTTTTTTCTTCATTTTTTCCCATTTTGTCAGCTTATTATGCACTTTTAGATAATCTGAATACCTTAAATTCCATTTTTTACTTAAAAAAAATTTTCTTCCCTTTATTAGCTCACCTGAGCCATAGGCTCAAAGTGAGCTATTGTCATAGCGTGGCGTCCGTCGTCCGTCGTCGTCCGTCGTCGTCCGTCGTCCGTCGTCCGTCGTCCGTCGTAAACTTTTCAACATTTTCAACTTCTTCTACAGAACCACTGAAAAGATTTTCATGAAACTTGGTAGGAATGAAGTACTCATGGTCCCCTACAAGTGTTGTTGTTTTTTTTGTCCGGATCCATCAATAGGTGGCGCCACCAGAGGCAAAAGTAGGTCACAGGGGGTACCCTCCTTTGACAAACTTCTTCTTCAGAACGGAGGCACGTATCGACAAACCGAAAGCATCAGGATGAACTAGAGAGATGTCTTAAGAAGTGTTGTTATTTTTGGTTCCACTCGGAAGTCAAATTTTTGACGCGTTTTTGACGTCTTTTCGGACTTCGTCAGAAATGCACATTTTTGCACTATTTCTTTAAATAACTCAATAAGTGTATGATTTTACACATTCATTTACTGCATATTTATCATATTTAAGTTACTAAATGCTTTGATAAGTATTTTATTCTAAAATTTAGATTTTTTGATTTTTTATTAATTTTTTTCTTATGTGAAAAGGAAGGGGGGGGGGGTGATTTTCATACATATTCAACTTCTTCTCCAGAACCACTGAAAAGATTTTCATGAAACTTGGTAGGAATGAAGTACTCATGGTCCCCTACAAGTGATGTTGTTTTTCGTCCAGATCCATCAACAGGTGGCGCCACCAGAGGCAAAAGTAGGTCACAGGGGGTACCCTCCTTTGACAAACTTCTTCTTCAGAACGAAAGCACGTATCGACAAACTGAAAGCATCAGAATGATCTAGAGAGATGTCTTAAGAAGTGTTGTTGTTTTTGGTTCCACTCGGAAGTCAAATTTTTGACGCGTTTTTGACGTCTTTTCGGACTCTGTCGGAAATGCACATTTTTGCACTATTTCTTTAAATAACTCAATATGTGTATGGTTTTACACATTCATTTACTACAAATTCATCACATTTAAGTTACTTAATGCTTTGATATGTATTTCATACTGAAATTTTAATTTTTTGATTTTTTATGAATTATTTTCTTATGTGAAAAGGAAAGGGGGGGGGGGGTGATTTTCATACATATTCAACTTCTTCTCCAGAACTGCTGAACAGATTTTTATGAGTATTTTTTCAATCATGAATAGATATGTTTACTGTGAACATGGACCCAAGGCTTGTGGGTTCAAGTCCCGGCACGAGCACTCCTCAAATTTTTTTCTTCATTTTTTCCCATTTTGTCAGCTTATTATGCACTTTTAGATAATCTGAATACCTTAAATTCCATTTTTTACTTAAAAAAAATTTTCTTCCCTTTATTAGCTCACCTGAGCCATAGGCTCAAAGTGAGCTATTGTCATAGCGTGGCGTCCGTCGTCCGTCGTCGTCCGTCGTCGTCCGTCGTCCGTCGTAAACTTTTCAACATTTTCAACTTCTTCTACAGAACCACTGAAAAGATTTTCATGAAACTTGGTAGGAATGAAGTACTCATGGTCCCCTACAAGTGTTGTTGTTTTTTTTGTCCGGATCCATCAATAGGTGGCGCCACCAGAGGCAAAAGTAGGTCACAGGGGGTACCCTCCTTTGACAAACTTCTTCTTCAGAACGGAGGCACGTATCGACAAACCGAAAGCATCAGGATGAACTAGAGAGATGTCTTAAGAAGTGTTGTTATTTTTGGTTCCACTCGGAAGTCAAATTTTTGACGCGTTTTTGACGTCTTTTCGGACTTCGTCAGAAATGCACATTTTTGCACTATTTCTTTAAATAACTCAATAAGTGTATGATTTTACACATTCATTTACTGCATATTTATCATATTTAAGTTACTAAATGCTTTGATAAGTATTTTATTCTAAAATTTAGATTTTTTGATTTTTTATTAATTTTTTTCTTATGTGAAAAGGAAGGGGGGGGGGGGTGATTTTCATACATATTCAACTTCTTCTCCAGAACCACTGAAAAGATTTTCATGAAACTTGGTAGGAATGAAGTACTCATGGTCCCCTACAAGTGATGTTGTTTTTCGTCCAGATCCATCAACAGGTGGCGCCACCAGAGGCAAAAGTAGGTCACAGGGGGTACCCTCCTTTGACAAACTTCTTCTTCAGAACGAAAGCACGTATCGACAAACTGAAAGCATCAGAATGATCTAGAGAGATGTCTTAAGAAGTGTTGTTGTTTTTGGTTCCACTCGGAAGTCAAATTTTTGACGCGTTTTTGACGTCTTTTCGGACTCTGTCGGAAATGCACATTTTTGCACTATTTCTTTAAATAACTCAATATGTGTATGGTTTTACACATTCATTTACTACAAATTCATCACATTTAAGTTACTTAATGCTTTGATATGTATTTCATACTGAAATTTTAATTTTTTGATTTTTTATGAATTATTTTCTTATGTGAAAAGGAAAGGGGGGGGGGGGTGATTTTCATACATATTCAACTTCTTCTCCAGAACTGCTGAACAGATTTTTATGAGTATTTTTTCAATCATGAATAGATATGTTTACTGTGAACATGGACCCAAGGCTTGTGGGTTCAAGTCCCGGCACGAGCACTCCTCAAATTTTTTTCTTCATTTTTTCCCATTTTGTCAGCTTATTATGCACTTTTAGATAATCTGAATACCTTAAATTCCATTTTTTACTTAAAAAAAATTTTCTTCCCTTTATTAGCTCACCTGAGCCATAGGCTCAAAGTGAGCTATTGTCATAGCGTGGCGTCCGTCGTCCGTCGTCGTCCGTCGTCGTCCGTCGTCCGTCGTCCGTCGTCCGTCGTAAACTTTTCAACATTTTCAACTTCTTCTACAGAACCACTGAAAAGATTTTCATGAAACTTGGTAGGAATGAAGTACTCATGGTCCCCTACAAGTGTTGTTGTTTTTTTTGTCCGGATCCATCAATAGGTGGCGCCACCAGAGGCAAAAGTAGGTCACAGGGGGTACCCTCCTTTGACAAACTTCTTCTTCAGAACGGAGGCACGTATCGACAAACCGAAAGCATCAGGATGAACTAGAGAGATGTCTTAAGAAGTGTTGTTATTTTTGGTTCCACTCGGAAGTCAAATTTTTGACGCGTTTTTGACGTCTTTTCGGACTTCGTCAGAAATGCACATTTTTGCACTATTTCTTTAAATAACTCAATAAGTGTATGATTTTACACATTCATTTACTGCATATTTATCATATTTAAGTTACTAAATGCTTTGATAAGTATTTTATTCTAAAATTTAGATTTTTTGATTTTTTATTAATTTTTTTCTTATGTGAAAAGGAAGGGGGGGGGGGGTGATTTTCATACATATTCAACTTCTTCTCCAGAACCACTGAAAAGATTTTCATGAAACTTGGTAGGAATGAAGTACTCATGGTCCCCTACAAGTGATGTTGTTTTTCGTCCAGATCCATCAACAGGTGGCGCCACCAGAGGCAAAAGTAGGTCACAGGGGGTACCCTCCTTTGACAAACTTCTTCTTCAGAACGAAAGCACGTATCGACAAACTGAAAGCATCAGAATGATCTAGAGAGATGTCTTAAGAAGTGTTGTTGTTTTTGGTTCCACTCGGAAGTCAAATTTTTGACGCGTTTTTGACGTCTTTTCGGACTCTGTCGGAAATGCACATTTTTGCACTATTTCTTTAAATAACTCAATATGTGTATGGTTTTACACATTCATTTACTACAAATTCATCACATTTAAGTTACTTAATGCTTTGATATGTATTTCATACTGAAATTTTAATTTTTTGATTTTTTATGAATTATTTTCTTATGTGAAAAGGAAAGGGGGGGGGGGGGTGATTTTCATACATATTCAACTTCTTCTCCAGAACTGCTGAACAGATTTTTATGAGTATTTTTTCAATCATGAATAGATATGTTTACTGTGAACATGGACCCAAGGCTTGTGGGTTCAAGTCCCGGCACGAGCACTCCTCAAATTTTTTTCTTCATTTTTTCCCATTTTGTCAGCTTATTATGCACTTTTAGATAATCTGAATACCTTAAATTCCATTTTTTACTTAAAAAAAATTTTCTTCCCTTTATTAGCTCACCTGAGCCATAGGCTCAAAGTGAGCTATTGTCATAGCGTGGCGTCCGTCGTCCGTCGTCGTCCGTCGTCGTCCGTCGTCCGTCGTCCGTCGTAAACTTTTCAACATTTTCAACTTCTTCTACAGAACCACTGAAAAGATTTTCATGAAACTTGGTAGGAATGAAGTACTCATGGTCCCCTACAAGTGTTGTTGTTTTTTTTGTCCGGATCCATCAATAGGTGGCGCCACCAGAGGCAAAAGTAGGTCACAGGGGGTACCCTCCTTTGACAAACTTCTTCTTCAGAACGGAGGCACGTATCGACAAACCGAAAGCATCAGGATGAACTAGAGAGATGTCTTAAGAAGTGTTGTTATTTTTGGTTCCACTCGGAAGTCAAATTTTTGACGCGTTTTTGACGTCTTTTCGGACTTCGTCAGAAATGCACATTTTTGCACTATTTCTTTAAATAACTCAATAAGTGTATGATTTTACACATTCATTTACTGCATATTTATCATATTTAAGTTACTAAATGCTTTGATAAGTATTTTATTCTAAAATTTAGATTTTTTGATTTTTTATTAATTTTTTTCTTATGTGAAAAGGAAGGGGGGGGGGGGGGGTGATTTTCATACATATTCAACTTCTTCTCCAGAACCACTGAAAAGATTTTCATGAAACTTGGTAGGAATGAAGTACTCATGGTCCCCTACAAGTGATGTTGTTTTTCGTCCAGATCCATCAACAGGTGGCGCCACCAGAGGCAAAAGTAGGTCACAGGGGGTACCCTCCTTTGACAAACTTCTTCTTCAGAACGAAAGCACGTATCGACAAACTGAAAGCATCAGAATGATCTAGAGAGATGTCTTAAGAAGTGTTGTTGTTTTTGGTTCCACTCGGAAGTCAAATTTTTGACGCGTTTTTGACGTCTTTTCGGACTCTGTCGGAAATGCACATTTTTGCACTATTTCTTTAAATAACTCAATATGTGTATGGTTTTACACATTCATTTACTACAAATTCATCACATTTAAGTTACTTAATGCTTTGATATGTATTTCATACTGAAATTTTAATTTTTTGATTTTTTATGAATTATTTTCTTATGTGAAAAGGAAAGGGGGGGGGGGGTGATTTTCATACATATTCAACTTCTTCTCCAGAACTGCTGAACAGATTTTTATGAGTATTTTTTCAATCATGAATAGATATGTTTACTGTGAACATGGACCCAAGGCTTGTGGGTTCAAGTCCCGGCACGAGCACTCCTCAAATTTTTTTCTTCATTTTTTCCCATTTTGTCAGCTTATTATGCACTTTTAGATAATCTGAATACCTTAAATTCCATTTTTTACTTAAAAAAAATTTTCTTCCCTTTATTAGCTCACCTGAGCCATAGGCTCAAAGTGAGCTATTGTCATAGCGTGGCGTCCGTCGTCCGTCGTCGTCCGTCGTCGTCCGTCGTCCGTCGTCCGTCGTAAACTTTTCAACATTTTCAACTTCTTCTACAGAACCACTGAAAAGATTTTCATGAAACTTGGTAGGAATGAAGTACTCATGGTCCCCTACAAGTGTTGTTGTTTTTTTTGTCCGGATCCATCAATAGGTGGCGCCACCAGAGGCAAAAGTAGGTCACAGGGGGTACCCTCCTTTGACAAACTTCTTCTTCAGAACGGAGGCACGTATCGACAAACCGAAAGCATCAGGATGAACTAGAGAGATGTCTTAAGAAGTGTTGTTATTTTTGGTTCCACTCGGAAGTCAAATTTTTGACGCGTTTTTGACGTCTTTTCGGACTTCGTCAGAAATGCACATTTTTGCACTATTTCTTTAAATAACTCAATAAGTGTATGATTTTACACATTCATTTACTGCATATTTATCATATTTAAGTTACTAAATGCTTTGATAAGTATTTTATTCTAAAATTTAGATTTTTTGATTTTTTATTAATTTTTTTCTTATGTGAAAAGGAAGGGGGGGGGGGGTGATTTTCATACATATTCAACTTCTTCTCCAGAACCACTGAAAAGATTTTCATGAAACTTGGTAGGAATGAAGTACTCATGGTCCCCTACAAGTGATGTTGTTTTTCGTCCAGATCCATCAACAGGTGGCGCCACCAGAGGCAAAAGTAGGTCACAGGGGGTACCCTCCTTTGACAAACTTCTTCTTCAGAACGAAAGCACGTATCGACAAACTGAAAGCATCAGAATGATCTAGAGAGATGTCTTAAGAAGTGTTGTTGTTTTTGGTTCCACTCGGAAGTCAAATTTTTGACGCGTTTTTGACGTCTTTTCGGACTCTGTCGGAAATGCACATTTTTGCACTATTTCTTTAAATAACTCAATATGTGTATGGTTTTACACATTCATTTACTACAAATTCATCACATTTAAGTTACTTAATGCTTTGATATGTATTTCATACTGAAATTTTAATTTTTTGATTTTTTATGAATTATTTTCTTATGTGAAAAGGAAAGGGGGGGGGGGGTGATTTTCATACATATTCAACTTCTTCTCCAGAACTGCTGAACAGATTTTTATGAGTATTTTTTCAATCATGAATAGATATGTTTACTGTGAACATGGACCCAAGGCTTGTGGGTTCAAGTCCCGGCACGAGCACTCCTCAAATTTTTTTCTTCATTTTTTCCCATTTTGTCAGCTTATTATGCACTTTTAGATAATCTGAATACCTTAAATTCCATTTTTTACTTAAAAAAAATTTTCTTCCCTTTATTAGCTCACCTGAGCCATAGGCTCAAAGTGAGCTATTGTCATAGCGTGGCGTCCGTCGTCCGTCGTCGTCCGTCGTCGTCCGTCGTCCGTCGTCCGTCGTCCGTCGTAAACTTTTCAACATTTTCAACTTCTTCTACAGAACCACTGAAAAGATTTTCATGAAACTTGGTAGGAATGAAGTACTCATGGTCCCCTACAAGTGTTGTTGTTTTTTTTGTCCGGATCCATCAATAGGTGGCGCCACCAGAGGCAAAAGTAGGTCACAGGGGGTACCCTCCTTTGACAAACTTCTTCTTCAGAACGGAGGCACGTATCGACAAACCGAAAGCATCAGGATGAACTAGAGAGATGTCTTAAGAAGTGTTGTTATTTTTGGTTCCACTCGGAAGTCAAATTTTTGACGCGTTTTTGACGTCTTTTCGGACTTCGTCAGAAATGCACATTTTTGCACTATTTCTTTAAATAACTCAATAAGTGTATGATTTTACACATTCATTTACTTCATATTTATCATATTTAAGTTACTAAATGCTTTGATAAGTATTTTATTCTAAAATTTAGATTTTTTGATTTTTTATTAATTTTTTTCTTATGTGAAAAGGAAGGGGGGGGGGGTGATTTTCATACATATTCAACTTCTTCTCCAGAACCACTGAAAAGATTTTCATGAAACTTGGTAGGAATGAAGTACTCATGGTCCCCTACAAGTGATGTTGTTTTTCGTCCAGATCCATCAACAGGTGGCGCCACCAGAGGCAAAAGTAGGTCACAGGGGGTACCCTCCTTTGACAAACTTCTTCTTCAGAACGAAAGCACGTATCGACAAACTGAAAGCATCAGAATGATCTAGAGAGATGTCTTAAGAAGTGTTGTTGTTTTTGGTTCCACTCGGAAGTCAAATTTTTGACGCGTTTTTGACGTCTTTTCGGACTCTGTCGGAAATGCACATTTTTGCACTATTTCTTTAAATAACTCAATATGTGTATGGTTTTACACATTCATTTACTACAAATTCATCACATTTAAGTTACTTAATGCTTTGATATGTATTTCATACTGAAATTTTAATTTTTTGATTTTTTATGAATTATTTTCTTATGTGAAAAGGAAAGGGGGGGGGGGGTGATTTTCATACATATTCAACTTCTTCTCCAGAACTGCTGAACAGATTTTTATGAGTATTTTTTCAATCATGAATAGATATGTTTACTGTGAACATGGACCCAAGGCTTGTGGGTTCAAGTCCCGGCACGAGCACTCCTCAAATTTTTTTCTTCATTTTTTCCCATTTTGTCAGCTTATTATGCACTTTTAGATAATCTGAATACCTTAAATTCCATTTTTTACTTAAAAAAAATTTTCTTCCCTTTATTAGCTCACCTGAGCCATAGGCTCAAAGTGAGCTATTGTCATAGCGTGGCGTCCGTCGTCCGTCGTCGTCCGTCGTCGTCCGTCGTCCGTCGTCCGTCGTCCGTCGTAAACTTTTCAACATTTTCAACTTCTTCTACAGAACCACTGAAAAGATTTTCATGAAACTTGGTAGGAATGAAGTACTCATGGTCCCCTACAAGTGTTGTTGTTTTTTTTGTCCGGATCCATCAATAGGTGGCGCCACCAGAGGCAAAAGTAGGTCACAGGGGGTACCCTCCTTTGACAAACTTCTTCTTCAGAACGGAGGCACGTATCGACAAACCGAAAGCATCAGGATGAACTAGAGAGATGTCTTAAGAAGTGTTGTTATTTTTGGTTCCACTCGGAAGTCAAATTTTTGACGCGTTTTTGACGTCTTTTCGGACTTCGTCAGAAATGCACATTTTTGCACTATTTCTTTAAATAACTCAATAAGTGTATGATTTTACACATTCATTTACTGCATATTTATCATATTTAAGTTACTAAATGCTTTGATAAGTATTTTATTCTAAAATTTAGATTTTTTGATTTTTTATTAATTTTTTTCTTATGTGAAAAGGAAGGGGGGGGGGGGTGATTTTCATACATATTCAACTTCTTCTCCAGAACCACTGAAAAGATTTTCATGAAACTTGGTAGGAATGAAGTACTCATGGTCCCCTACAAGTGATGTTGTTTTTCGTCCAGATCCATCAACAGGTGGCGCCACCAGAGGCAAAAGTAGGTCACAGGGGGTACCCTCCTTTGACAAACTTCTTCTTCAGAACGAAAGCACGTATCGACAAACTGAAAGCATCAGAATGATCTAGAGAGATGTCTTAAGAAGTGTTGTTGTTTTTGGTTCCACTCGGAAGTCAAATTTTTGACGCGTTTTTGACGTCTTTTCGGACTCTGTCGGAAATGCACATTTTTGCACTATTTCTTTAAATAACTCAATATGTGTATGGTTTTACACATTCATTTACTACAAATTCATCACATTTAAGTTACTTAATGCTTTGATATGTATTTCATACTGAAATTTTAATTTTTTGATTTTTTATGAATTATTTTCTTATGTGAAAAGGAAAGGGGGGGGGGGGTGATTTTCATACATATTCAACTTCTTCTCCAGAACTGCTGAACAGATTTTTATGAGTATTTTTTCAATCATGAATAGATATGTTTACTGTGAACATGGACCCAAGGCTTGTGGGTTCAAGTCCCGGCACGAGCACTCCTCAAATTTTTTTCTTCATTTTTTCCCATTTTGTCAGCTTATTATGCACTTTTAGATAATCTGAATACCTTAAATTCCATTTTTTACTTAAAAAAAATTTTCTTCCCTTTATTAGCTCACCTGAGCCATAGGCTCAAAGTGAGCTATTGTCATAGCGTGGCGTCCGTCGTCCGTCGTCGTCCGTCGTCGTCCGTCGTCCGTCGTCCGTCGTCCGTCGTAAACTTTTCAACATTTTCAACTTCTTCTACAGAACCACTGAAAAGATTTTCATGAAACTTGGTAGGAATGAAGTACTCATGGTCCCCTACAAGTGTTGTTGTTTTTTTTGTCCGGATCCATCAATAGGTGGCGCCACCAGAGGCAAAAGTAGGTCACAGGGGGTACCCTCCTTTGACAAACTTCTTCTTCAGAACGGAGGCACGTATCGACAAACCGAAAGCATCAGGATGAACTAGAGAGATGTCTTAAGAAGTGTTGTTATTTTTGGTTCCACTCGGAAGTCAAATTTTTGACGCGTTTTTGACGTCTTTTCGGACTTCGTCAGAAATGCACATTTTTGCACTATTTCTTTAAATAACTCAATAAGTGTATGATTTTACACATTCATTTACTGCATATTTATCATATTTAAGTTACTAAATGCTTTGATAAGTATTTTATTCTAAAATTTAGATTTTTTGATTTTTTATTAATTTTTTTCTTATGTGAAAAGGAAGGGGGGGGGGTGATTTTCATACATATTCAACTTCTTCTCCAGAACCACTGAAAAGATTTTCATGAAACTTGGTAGGAATGAAGTACTCATGGTCCCCTACAAGTGATGTTGTTTTTCGTCCAGATCCATCAACAGGTGGCGCCACCAGAGGCAAAAGTAGGTCACAGGGGGTACCCTCCTTTGACAAACTTCTTCTTCAGAACGAAAGCACGTATCGACAAACTGAAAGCATCAGAATGATCTAGAGAGATGTCTTAAGAAGTGTTGTTGTTTTTGGTTCCACTCGGAAGTCAAATTTTTGACGCGTTTTTGACGTCTTTCGGACTCTGTCGGAAATGCACATTTTTGCACTATTTCTTTAAATAACTCAATATGTGTATGGTTTTACACATTCATTTACTACAAATTCATCACATTTAAGTTACTTAATGCTTTGATATGTATTTCATACTGAAATTTTAATTTTTTGATTTTTTATGAATTATTTTCTTATGTGAAAAGGAAAGGGGGGGGGGGTGATTTTCATACATATTCAACTTCTTCTCCAGAACTGCTGAACAGATTTTTATGAGTATTTTTTCAATCATGAATAGATATGTTTACTGTGAACATGGACCCAAGGCTTGTGGGTTCAAGTCCCGGCACGAGCACTCCTCAAATTTTTTTCTTCATTTTTTCCCATTTTGTCAGCTTATTATGCACTTTTAGATAATCTGAATACCTTAAATTCCATTTTTTACTTAAAAAAAATTTTCTTCCCTTTATTAGCTCACCTGAGCCATAGGCTCAAAGTGAGCTATTGTCATAGCGTGGCGTCCGTCGTCCGTCGTCGTCCGTCGTCGTCCGTCGTCCGTCGTCCGTCGTCCGTCGTAAACTTTTCAACATTTTCAACTTCTTCTACAGAACCACTGAAAAGATTTTCATGAAACTTGGTAGGAATGAAGTACTCATGGTCCCCTACAAGTGTTGTTGTTTTTTTTGTCCGGATCCATCAATAGGTGGCGCCACCAGAGGCAAAAGTAGGTCACAGGGGGTACCCTCCTTTGACAAACTTCTTCTTCAGAACGGAGGCACGTATCGACAAACCGAAAGCATCAGGATGAACTAGAGAGATGTCTTAAGAAGTGTTGTTATTTTTGGTTCCACTCGGAAGTCAAATTTTTGACGCGTTTTTGACGTCTTTTCGGACTTCGTCAGAAATGCACATTTTTGCACTATTTCTTTAAATAACTCAATAAGTGTATGATTTTACACATTCATTTACTGCATATTTATCATATTTAAGTTACTAAATGCTTTGATAAGTATTTTATTCTAAAATTTAGATTTTTTGATTTTTTATTAATTTTTTTCTTATGTGAAAAGGAAGGGGGGGGGGGGGTGATTTTCATACATATTCAACTTCTTCTCCAGAACCACTGAAAAGATTTTCATGAAACTTGGTAGGAATGAAGTACTCATGGTCCCCTACAAGTGATGTTGTTTTTCGTCCAGATCCATCAACAGGTGGCGCCACCAGAGGCAAAAGTAGGTCACAGGGGGTACCCTCCTTTGACAAACTTCTTCTTCAGAACGAAAGCACGTATCGACAAACTGAAAGCATCAGAATGATCTAGAGAGATGTCTTAAGAAGTGTTGTTGTTTTTGGTTCCACTCGGAAGTCAAATTTTTGACGCGTTTTTGACGTCTTTTCGGACTCTGTCGGAAATGCACATTTTTGCACTATTTCTTTAAATAACTCAATATGTGTATGGTTTTACACATTCATTTACTACAAATTCATCACATTTAAGTTACTTAATGCTTTGATATGTATTTCATACTGAAATTTTAATTTTTTGATTTTTTATGAATTATTTTCTTATGTGAAAAGGAAAGGGGGGGGGGGGTGATTTTCATACATATTCAACTTCTTCTCCAGAACTGCTGAACAGATTTTTATGAGTATTTTTTCAATCATGAATAGATATGTTTACTGTGAACATGGACCCAAGGCTTGTGGGTTCAAGTCCCGGCACGAGCACTCCTCAAATTTTTTTCTTCATTTTTTCCCATTTTGTCAGCTTATTATGCACTTTTAGATAATCTGAATACCTTAAATTCCATTTTTTACTTAAAAAAAATTTTCTTCCCTTTATTAGCTCACCTGAGCCATAGGCTCAAAGTGAGCTATTGTCATAGCGTGGCGTCCGTCGTCCGTCGTCGTCCGTCGTCGTCCGTCGTCCGTCGTCCGTCGTAAACTTTTCAACATTTTCAACTTCTTCTACAGAACCACTGAAAAGATTTTCATGAAACTTGGTAGGAATGAAGTACTCATGGTCCCCTACAAGTGTTGTTGTTTTTTTTGTCCGGATCCATCAATAGGTGGCGCCACCAGAGGCAAAAGTAGGTCACAGGGGGTACCCTCCTTTGACAAACTTCTTCTTCAGAACGGAGGCACGTATCGACAAACCGAAAGCATCAGGATGAACTAGAGAGATGTCTTAAGAAGTGTTGTTATTTTTGGTTCCACTCGGAAGTCAAATTTTTGACGCGTTTTTGACGTCTTTTCGGACTTCGTCAGAAATGCACATTTTTGCACTATTTCTTTAAATAACTCAATAAGTGTATGATTTTACACATTCATTTACTGCATATTTATCATATTTAAGTTACTAAATGCTTTGATAAGTATTTTATTCTAAAATTTAGATTTTTTGATTTTTTATTAATTTTTTTCTTATGTGAAAAGGAAGGGGGGGGGGGGTGATTTTCATACATATTCAACTTCTTCTCCAGAACCACTGAAAAGATTTTCATGAAACTTGGTAGGAATGAAGTACTCATGGTCCCCTACAAGTGATGTTGTTTTTCGTCCAGATCCATCAACAGGTGGCGCCACCAGAGGCAAAAGTAGGTCACAGGGGGTACCCTCCTTTGACAAACTTCTTCTTCAGAACGAAAGCACGTATCGACAAACTGAAAGCATCAGAATGATCTAGAGAGATGTCTTAAGAAGTGTTGTTGTTTTTGGTTCCACTCGGAAGTCAAATTTTTGACGCGTTTTTGACGTCTTTTCGGACTCTGTCGGAAATGCACATTTTTGCACTATTTCTTTAAATAACTCAATATGTGTATGGTTTTACACATTCATTTACTACAAATTCATCACATTTAAGTTACTTAATGCTTTGATATGTATTTCATACTGAAATTTTAATTTTTTGATTTTTTATGAATTATTTTCTTATGTGAAAAGGAAAGGGGGGGGGGGTGATTTTCATACATATTCAACTTCTTCTCCAGAACTGCTGAACAGATTTTTATGAGTATTTTTTCAATCATGAATAGATATGTTTACTGTGAACATGGACCCAAGGCTTGTGGGTTCAAGTCCCGGCACGAGCACTCCTCAAATTTTTTTCTTCATTTTTTCCCATTTTGTCAGCTTATTATGCACTTTTAGATAATCTGAATACCTTAAATTCCATTTTTTACTTAAAAAAAATTTTCTTCCCTTTATTAGCTCACCTGAGCCATAGGCTCAAAGTGAGCTATTGTCATAGCGTGGCGTCCGTCGTCCGTCGTCGTCCGTCGTCGTCCGTCGTCCGTCGTCCGTCGTAAACTTTTCAACATTTTCAACTTCTTCTACAGAACCACTGAAAAGATTTTCATGAAACTTGGTAGGAATGAAGTACTCATGGTCCCCTACAAGTGTTGTTGTTTTTTTTGTCCGGATCCATCAATAGGTGGCGCCACCAGAGGCAAAAGTAGGTCACAGGGGGTACCCTCCTTTGACAAACTTCTTCTTCAGAACGGAGGCACGTATCGACAAACCGAAAGCATCAGGATGAACTAGAGAGATGTCTTAAGAAGTGTTGTTATTTTTGGTTCCACTCGGAAGTCAAATTTTTGACGCGTTTTTGACGTCTTTTCGGACTTCGTCAGAAATGCACATTTTTGCACTATTTCTTTAAATAACTCAATAAGTGTATGATTTTACACATTCATTTACTGCATATTTATCATATTTAAGTTACTAAATGCTTTGATAAGTATTTTATTCTAAAATTTAGATTTTTTGATTTTTTATTAATTTTTTTCTTATGTGAAAAGGAAGGGGGGGGGGGGTGATTTTCATACATATTCAACTTCTTCTCCAGAACCACTGAAAAGATTTTCATGAAACTTGGTAGGAATGAAGTACTCATGGTCCCCTACAAGTGATGTTGTTTTTCGTCCAGATCCATCAACAGGTGGCGCCACCAGAGGCAAAAGTAGGTCACAGGGGGTACCCTCCTTTGACAAACTTCTTCTTCAGAACGAAAGCACGTATCGACAAACTGAAAGCATCAGAATGATCTAGAGAGATGTCTTAAGAAGTGTTGTTGTTTTTGGTTCCACTCGGAAGTCAAATTTTTGACGCGTTTTTGACGTCTTTTCGGACTCTGTCGGAAATGCACATTTTTGCACTATTTCTTTAAATAACTCAATATGTGTATGGTTTTACACATTCATTTACTACAAATTCATCACATTTAAGTTACTTAATGCTTTGATATGTATTTCATACTGAAATTTTAATTTTTTGATTTTTTATGAATTATTTTCTTATGTGAAAAGGAAAGGGGGGGGGGGGTGATTTTCATACATATTCAACTTCTTCTCCAGAACTGCTGAACAGATTTTTATGAGTATTTTTTCAATCATGAATAGATATGTTTACTGTGAACATGGACCCAAGGCTTGTGGGTTCAAGTCCCGGCACGAGCACTCCTCAAATTTTTTTCTTCATTTTTTCCCATTTTGTCAGCTTATTATGCACTTTTAGATAATCTGAATACCTTAAATTCCATTTTTTACTTAAAAAAAATTTTCTTCCCTTTATTAGCTCACCTGAGCCATAGGCTCAAAGTGAGCTATTGTCATAGCGTGGCGTCCGTCGTCCGTCGTCGTCCGTCGTCGTCCGTCGTCCGTCGTCCGTCGTCCGTCGTAAACTTTTCAACATTTTCAACTTCTTCTACAGAACCACTGAAAAGATTTTCATGAAACTTGGTAGGAATGAAGTACTCATGGTCCCCTACAAGTGTTGTTGTTTTTTTTGTCCGGATCCATCAATAGGTGGCGCCACCAGAGGCAAAAGTAGGTCACAGGGGGTACCCTCCTTTGACAAACTTCTTCTTCAGAACGGAGGCACGTATCGACAAACCGAAAGCATCAGGATGAACTAGAGAGATGTCTTAAGAAGTGTTGTTATTTTTGGTTCCACTCGGAAGTCAAATTTTTGACGCGTTTTTGACGTCTTTTCGGACTTCGTCAGAAATGCACATTTTTGCACTATTTCTTTAAATAACTCAATAAGTGTATGATTTTACACATTCATTTACTGCATATTTATCATATTTAAGTTACTAAATGCTTTGATAAGTATTTTATTCTAAAATTTAGATTTTTTGATTTTTTATTAATTTTTTTCTTATGTGAAAAGGAAGGGGGGGGGGGGTGATTTTCATACATATTCAACTTCTTCTCCAGAACCACTGAAAAGATTTTCATGAAACTTGGTAGGAATGAAGTACTCATGGTCCCCTACAAGTGATGTTGTTTTTCGTCCAGATCCATCAACAGGTGGCGCCACCAGAGGCAAAAGTAGGTCACAGGGGGTACCCTCCTTTGACAAACTTCTTCTTCAGAACGAAAGCACGTATCGACAAACTGAAAGCATCAGAATGATCTAGAGAGATGTCTTAAGAAGTGTTGTTGTTTTTGGTTCCACTCGGAAGTCAAATTTTTGACGCGTTTTTGACGTCTTTTCGGACTCTGTCGGAAATGCACATTTTTGCACTATTTCTTTAAATAACTCAATATGTGTATGGTTTTACACATTCATTTACTACAAATTCATCACATTTAAGTTACTTAATGCTTTGATATGTATTTCATACTGAAATTTTAATTTTTTGATTTTTTATGAATTATTTTCTTATGTGAAAAGGAAAGGGGGGGGGGGGTGATTTTCATACATATTCAACTTCTTCTCCAGAACTGCTGAACAGATTTTTATGAGTATTTTTTCAATCATGAATAGATATGTTTACTGTGAACATGGACCCAAGGCTTGTGGGTTCAAGTCCCGGCACGAGCACTCCTCAAATTTTTTTCTTCATTTTTTCCCATTTTGTCAGCTTATTATGCACTTTTAGATAATCTGAATACCTTAAATTCCATTTTTTACTTAAAAAAAATTTTCTTCCCTTTATTAGCTCACCTGAGCCATAGGCTCAAAGTGAGCTATTGTCATAGCGTGGCGTCCGTCGTCCGTCGTCGTCCGTCGTCGTCCGTCGTCCGTCGTCCGTCGTCCGTCGTAAACTTTTCAACATTTTCAACTTCTTCTACAGAACCACTGAAAAGATTTTCATGAAACTTGGTAGGAATGAAGTACTCATGGTCCCCTACAAGTGTTGTTGTTTTTTTTGTCCGGATCCATCAATAGGTGGCGCCACCAGAGGCAAAAGTAGGTCACAGGGGGTACCCTCCTTTGACAAACTTCTTCTTCAGAACGGAGGCACGTATCGACAAACCGAAAGCATCAGGATGAACTAGAGAGATGTCTTAAGAAGTGTTGTTATTTTTGGTTCCACTCGGAAGTCAAATTTTTGACGCGTTTTTGACGTCTTTTCGGACTTCGTCAGAAATGCACATTTTTGCACTATTTCTTTAAATAACTCAATAAGTGTATGATTTTACACATTCATTTACTGCATATTTATCATATTTAAGTTACTAAATGCTTTGATAAGTATTTTATTCTAAAATTTAGATTTTTTGATTTTTTATTAATTTTTTTCTTATGTGAAAAGGAAGGGGGGGGGGGGTGATTTTCATACATATTCAACTTCTTCTCCAGAACCACTGAAAAGATTTTCATGAAACTTGGTAGGAATGAAGTACTCATGGTCCCCTACAAGTGATGTTGTTTTTCGTCCAGATCCATCAACAGGTGGCGCCACCAGAGGCAAAAGTAGGTCACAGGGGGTACCCTCCTTTGACAAACTTCTTCTTCAGAACGAAAGCACGTATCGACAAACTGAAAGCATCAGAATGATCTAGAGAGATGTCTTAAGAAGTGTTGTTGTTTTTGGTTCCACTCGGAAGTCAAATTTTTGACGCGTTTTTGACGTCTTTTCGGACTCTGTCGGAAATGCACATTTTTGCACTATTTCTTTAAATAACTCAATATGTGTATGGTTTTACACATTCATTTACTACAAATTCATCACATTTAAGTTACTTAATGCTTTGATATGTATTTCATACTGAAATTTTAATTTTTTGATTTTTTATGAATTATTTTCTTATGTGAAAAGGAAAGGGGGGGGGGGGGTGATTTTCATACATATTCAACTTCTTCTCCAGAACTGCTGAACAGATTTTTATGAGTATTTTTTCAATCATGAATAGATATGTTTACTGTGAACATGGACCCAAGGCTTGTGGGTTCAAGTCCCGGCACGAGCACTCCTCAAATTTTTTTCTTCATTTTTTCCCATTTTGTCAGCTTATTATGCACTTTTAGATAATCTGAATACCTTAAATTCCATTTTTTACTTAAAAAAAATTTTCTTCCCTTTATTAGCTCACCTGAGCCATAGGCTCAAAGTGAGCTATTGTCATAGCGTGGCGTCCGTCGTCCGTCGTCGTCCGTCGTCGTCCGTCGTCCGTCGTCCGTCGTCCGTCGTAAACTTTTCAACATTTTCAACTTCTTCTACAGAACCACTGAAAAGATTTTCATGAAACTTGGTAGGAATGAAGTACTCATGGTCCCCTACAAGTGTTGTTGTTTTTTTTGTCCGGATCCATCAATAGGTGGCGCCACCAGAGGCAAAAGTAGGTCACAGGGGGTACCCTCCTTTGACAAACTTCTTCTTCAGAACGGAGGCACGTATCGACAAACCGAAAGCATCAGGATGAACTAGAGAGATGTCTTAAGAAGTGTTGTTATTTTTGGTTCCACTCGGAAGTCAAATTTTTGACGCGTTTTTGACGTCTTTTCGGACTTCGTCAGAAATGCACATTTTTGCACTATTTCTTTAAATAACTCAATAAGTGTATGATTTTACACATTCATTTACTGCATATTTATCATATTTAAGTTACTAAATGCTTTGATAAGTATTTTATTCTAAAATTTAGATTTTTTGATTTTTTATTAATTTTTTTCTTATGTGAAAAGGAAGGGGGGGGGGGGTGATTTTCATACATATTCAACTTCTTCTCCAGAACCACTGAAAAGATTTTCATGAAACTTGGTAGGAATGAAGTACTCATGGTCCCCTACAAGTGATGTTGTTTTTCGTCCAGATCCATCAACAGGTGGCGCCACCAGAGGCAAAAGTAGGTCACAGGGGGTACCCTCCTTTGACAAACTTCTTCTTCAGAACGAAAGCACGTATCGACAAACTGAAAGCATCAGAATGATCTAGAGAGATGTCTTAAGAAGTGTTGTTGTTTTTGGTTCCACTCGGAAGTCAAATTTTTGACGCGTTTTTGACGTCTTTTCGGACTCTGTCGGAAATGCACATTTTTGCACTATTTCTTTAAATAACTCAATATGTGTATGGTTTTACACATTCATTTACTACAAATTCATCACATTTAAGTAACTTAATGCTTTGATATGTATTTCATACTGAAATTTTAATTTTTTGATTTTTTATGAATTATTTTCTTATGTGAAAAGGAAAGGGGGGGGGGGTGATTTTCATACATATTCAACTTCTTCTCCAGAACTGCTGAACAGATTTTTATGAGTATTTTTTCAATCATGAATAGATATGTTTACTGTGAACATGGACCCAAGGCTTGTGGGTTCAAGTCCCGGCACGAGCACTCCTCAAATTTTTTTCTTCATTTTTTCCCATTTTGTCAGCTTATTATGCACTTTTAGATAATCTGAATACCTTAAATTCCATTTTTTACTTAAAAAAAATTTTCTTCCCTTTATTAGCTCACCTGAGCCATAGGCTCAAAGTGAGCTATTGTCATAGCGTGGCGTCCGTCGTCCGTCGTCGTCCGTCGTCGTCCGTCGTCCGTCGTCCGTCGTAAACTTTTCAACATTTTCAACTTCTTCTACAGAACCACTGAAAAGATTTTCATGAAACTTGGTAGGAATGAAGTACTCATGGTCCCCTACAAGTGTTGTTGTTTTTTTTGTCCGGATCCATCAATAGGTGGCGCCACCAGAGGCAAAAGTAGGTCACAGGGGGTACCCTCCTTTGACAAACTTCTTCTTCAGAACGGAGGCACGTATCGACAAACCGAAAGCATCAGGATGAACTAGAGAGATGTCTTAAGAAGTGTTGTTATTTTTGGTTCCACTCGGAAGTCAAATTTTTGACGCGTTTTTGACGTCTTTTCGGACTTCGTCAGAAATGCACATTTTTGCACTATTTCTTTAAATAACTCAATAAGTGTATGATTTTACACATTCATTTACTGCATATTTATCATATTTAAGTTACTAAATGCTTTGATAAGTATTTTATTCTAAAATTTAGATTTTTTGATTTTTTATTAATTTTTTTCTTATGTGAAAAGGAAGGGGGGGGGGGTGATTTTCATACATATTCAACTTCTTCTCCAGAACCACTGAAAAGATTTTCATGAAACTTGGTAGGAATGAAGTACTCATGGTCCCCTACAAGTGATGTTGTTTTTCGTCCAGATCCATCAACAGGTGGCGCCACCAGAGGCAAAAGTAGGTCACAGGGGGTACCCTCCTTTGACAAACTTCTTCTTCAGAACGAAAGCACGTATCGACAAACTGAAAGCATCAGAATGATCTAGAGAGATGTCTTAAGAAGTGTTGTTGTTTTTGGTTCCACTCGGAAGTCAAATTTTTGACGCGTTTTTGACGTCTTTTCGGACTCTGTCGGAAATGCACATTTTTGCACTATTTCTTTAAATAACTCAATATGTGTATGGTTTTACACATTCATTTACTACAAATTCATCACATTTAAGTTACTTAATGCTTTGATATGTATTTCATACTGAAATTTTAATTTTTTGATTTTTTATGAATTATTTTCTTATGTGAAAAGGAAAGGGGGGGGGGGGTGATTTTCATACATATTCAACTTCTTCTCCAGAACTGCTGAACAGATTTTTATGAGTATTTTTTCAATCATGAATAGATATGTTTACTGTGAACATGGACCCAAGGCTTGTGGGTTCAAGTCCCGGCACGAGCACTCCTCAAATTTTTTTCTTCATTTTTTCCCATTTTGTCAGCTTATTATGCACTTTTAGATAATCTGAATACCTTAAATTCCATTTTTTACTTAAAAAAAATTTTCTTCCCTTTATTAGCTCACCTGAGCCATAGGCTCAAAGTGAGCTATTGTCATAGCGTGGCGTCCGTCGTCCGTCGTCGTCCGTCGTCGTCCGTCGTCCGTCGTCCGTCGTCCGTCGTAAACTTTTCAACATTTTCAACTTCTTCTACAGAACCACTGAAAAGATTTTCATGAAACTTGGTAGGAATGAAGTACTCATGGTCCCCTACAAGTGTTGTTGTTTTTTTTGTCCGGATCCATCAATAGGTGGCGCCACCAGAGGCAAAAGTAGGTCACAGGGGGTACCCTCCTTTGACAAACTTCTTCTTCAGAACGGAGGCACGTATCGACAAACCGAAAGCATCAGGATGAACTAGAGAGATGTCTTAAGAAGTGTTGTTATTTTTGGTTCCACTCGGAAGTCAAATTTTTGACGCGTTTTTGACGTCTTTTCGGACTTCGTCAGAAATGCACATTTTTGCACTATTTCTTTAAATAACTCAATAAGTGTATGATTTTACACATTCATTTACTGCATATTTATCATATTTAAGTTACTAAATGCTTTGATAAGTATTTTATTCTAAAATTTAGATTTTTTGATTTTTTATTAATTTTTTTCTTATGTGAAAAGGAAGGGGGGGGGGGTGATTTTCATACATATTCAACTTCTTCTCCAGAACCACTGAAAAGATTTTCATGAAACTTGGTAGGAATGAAGTACTCATGGTCCCCTACAAGTGATGTTGTTTTTCGTCCAGATCCATCAACAGGTGGCGCCACCAGAGGCAAAAGTAGGTCACAGGGGGTACCCTCCTTTGACAAACTTCTTCTTCAGAACGAAAGCACGTATCGACAAACTGAAAGCATCAGAATGATCTAGAGAGATGTCTTAAGAAGTGTTGTTGTTTTTGGTTCCACTCGGAAGTCAAATTTTTGACGCGTTTTTGACGTCTTTTCGGACTCTGTCGGAAATGCACATTTTTGCACTATTTCTTTAAATAACTCAATATGTGTATGGTTTTACACATTCATTTACTACAAATTCATCACATTTAAGTTACTTAATGCTTTGATATGTATTTCATACTGAAATTTTAATTTTTTGATTTTTTATGAATTATTTTCTTATGTGAAAAGGAAAGGGGGGGGGGGGTGATTTTCATACATATTCAACTTCTTCTCCAGAACTGCTGAACAGATTTTTATGAGTATTTTTTCAATCATGAATAGATATGTTTACTGTGAACATGGACCCAAGGCTTGTGGGTTCAAGTCCCGGCACGAGCACTCCTCAAATTTTTTTCTTCATTTTTTCCCATTTTGTCAGCTTATTATGCACTTTTAGATAATCTGAATACCTTAAATTCCATTTTTTTACTTAAAAAAAATTTTCTTCCCTTTATTAGCTCACCTGAGCCATAGGCTCAAAGTGAGCTATTGTCATAGCGTGGCGTCCGTCGTCCGTCGTCGTCCGTCGTCCGTCGTCCGTCGTCCGTCGTAAACTTTTCAACATTTTCAACTTCTTCTACAGAACCACTGAAAAGATTTTCATGAAACTTGGTAGGAATGAAGTACTCATGGTCCCCTACAAGTGTTGTTGTTTTTTTTTGTCCGGATCCATCAATAGGTGGCGCCACCAGAGGCAAAAGTAGGTCACAGGGGGTACCCTCCTTTGACAAACTTCTTCTTCAGAACGGAGGCACGTATCGACAAACCGAAAGCATCAGGATGAACTAGAGAGATGTCTTAAGAAGTGTTGTTATTTTTGGTTCCACTCGGAAGTCAAATTTTTGACGCGTTTTTGACGTCTTTTCGGACTTCGTCAGAAATGCACATTTTTGCACTATTTCTTTAAATAACTCAATAAGTGTATGATTTTACACATTCATTTACTGCATATTTATCATATTTAAGTTACTAAATGCTTTGATAAGTATTTTATTCTAAAATTTAGATTTTTTGATTTTTTATTAATTTTTTTCTTATGTGAAAAGGAAGGGGGGGGGGGTGATTTTCATACATATTCAACTTCTTCTCCAGAACCACTGAAAAGATTTTCATGAAACTTGGTAGGAATGAAGTACTCATGGTCCCCTACAAGTGATGTTGTTTTTCGTCCAGATCCATCAACAGGTGGCGCCACCAGAGGCAAAAGTAGGTCACAGGGGGTACCCTCCTTTGACAAACTTCTTCTTCAGAACGAAAGCACGTATCGACAAACTGAAAGCATCAGAATGATCTAGAGAGATGTCTTAAGAAGTGTTGTTGTTTTTGGTTCCACTCGGAAGTCAAATTTTTGACGCGTTTTTGACGTCTTTTCGGACTCTGTCGGAAATGCACATTTTTGCACTATTTCTTTAAATAACTCAATATGTGTATGGTTTTACACATTCATTTACTACAAATTCATCACATTTAAGTTACTTAATGCTTTGATATGTATTTCATACTGAAATTTTAATTTTTTGATTTTTTATGAATTATTTTCTTATGTGAAAAGGAAAGGGGGGGGGGGGTGATTTTCATACATATTCAACTTCTTCTCCAGAACTGCTGAACAGATTTTTATGAGTATTTTTTCAATCATGAATAGATATGTTTACTGTGAACATGGACCCAAGGCTTGTGGGTTCAAGTCCCGGCACGAGCACTCCTCAAATTTTTTTCTTCATTTTTTCCCATTTTGTCAGCTTATTATGCACTTTTAGATAATCTGAATACCTTAAATTCCATTTTTTACTTAAAAAAAATTTTCTTCCCTTTATTAGCTCACCTGAGCCATAGGCTCAAAGTGAGCTATTGTCATAGCGTGGCGTCCGTCGTCCGTCGTCGTCCGTCGTCGTCCGTCGTCCGTCGTCCGTCGTCCGTCGTAAACTTTTCAACATTTTCAACTTCTTCTACAGAACCACTGAAAAGATTTTCATGAAACTTGGTAGGAATGAAGTACTCATGGTCCCCTACAAGTGTTGTTGTTTTTTTTGTCCGGATCCATCAATAGGTGGCGCCACCAGAGGCAAAAGTAGGTCACAGGGGGTACCCTCCTTTGACAAACTTCTTCTTCAGAACGGAGGCACGTATCGACAAACCGAAAGCATCAGGATGAACTAGAGAGATGTCTTAAGAAGTGTTGTTATTTTTGGTTCCACTCGGAAGTCAAATTTTTGACGCGTTTTTGACGTCTTTTCGGACTTCGTCAGAAATGCACATTTTTGCACTATTTCTTTAAATAACTCAATAAGTGTATGATTTTACACATTCATTTACTGCATATTTATCATATTTAAGTTACTAAATGCTTTGATAAGTATTTTATTCTAAAATTTAGATTTTTGATTTTTTATTAATTTTTTTCTTATGTGAAAAGGAAGGGGGGGGGGGGTGATTTTCATACATATTCAACTTCTTCTCCAGAACCACTGAAAAGATTTTCATGAAACTTGGTAGGAATGAAGTACTCATGGTCCCCTACAAGTGATGTTGTTTTTCGTCCAGATCCATCAACAGGTGGCGCCACCAGAGGCAAAAGTAGGTCACAGGGGGTACCCTCCTTTGACAAACTTCTTCTTCAGAACGAAAGCACGTATCGACAAACTGAAAGCATCAGAATGATCTAGAGAGATGTCTTAAGAAGTGTTGTTGTTTTTGGTTCCACTCGGAAGTCAAATTTTTGACGCGTTTTTGACGTCTTTTCGGACTCTGTCGGAAATGCACATTTTTGCACTATTTCTTTAAATAACTCAATATGTGTATGGTTTTACACATTCATTTACTACAAATTCATCACATTTAAGTTACTTAATGCTTTGATATGTATTTCATACTGAAATTTTAATTTTTTGATTTTTTATGAATTATTTTCTTATGTGAAAAGGAAAGGGGGGGGGGGGTGATTTTCATACATATTCAACTTCTTCTCCAGAACTGCTGAACAGATTTTTATGAGTATTTTTTCAATCATGAATAGATATGTTTACTGTGAACATGGACCCAAGGCTTGTGGGTTCAAGTCCCGGCACGAGCACTCCTCAAATTTTTTTCTTCATTTTTTCCCATTTTGTCAGCTTATTATGCACTTTTAGATAATCTGAATACCTTAAATTCCATTTTTTACTTAAAAAAAATTTTCTTCCCTTTATTAGCTCACCTGAGCCATAGGCTCAAAGTGAGCTATTGTCATAGCGTGGCGTCCGTCGTCCGTCGTCGTCCGTCGTCGTCCGTCGTCCGTCGTCCGTCGTCCGTCGTAAACTTTTCAACATTTTCAACTTCTTCTACAGAACCACTGAAAAGATTTTCATGAAACTTGGTAGGAATGAAGTACTCATGGTCCCCTACAAGTGTTGTTGTTTTTTTTTGTCCGGATCCATCAATAGGTGGCGCCACCAGAGGCAAAAGTAGGTCACAGGGGGTACCCTCCTTTGACAAACTTCTTCTTCAGAACGGAGGCACGTATCGACAAACCGAAAGCATCAGGATGAACTAGAGAGATGTCTTAAGAAGTGTTGTTATTTTTGGTTCCACTCGGAAGTCAAATTTTTGACGCGTTTTTGACGTCTTTTCGGACTTCGTCAGAAATGCACATTTTTGCACTATTTCTTTAAATAACTCAATAAGTGTATGATTTTACACATTCATTTACTGCATATTTATCATATTTAAGTTACTAAATGCTTTGATAAGTATTTTATTCTAAAATTTAGATTTTTTGATTTTTTATTAATTTTTTTCTTATGTGAAAAGGAAGGGGGGGGGGGTGATTTTCATACATATTCAACTTCTTCTCCAGAACCACTGAAAAGATTTTCATGAAACTTGGTAGGAATGAAGTACTCATGGTCCCCTACAAGTGATGTTGTTTTTCGTCCAGGATCCATCAACAGGTGGCGCCACCAGAGGCAAAAGTAGGTCACAGGGGGTACCCTCCTTTGACAAACTTCTTCTTCAGAACGAAAGCACGTATCGACAAACTGAAAGCATCAGAATGATCTAGAGAGATGTCTTAAGAAGTGTTGTTGTTTTTGGTTCCACTCGGAAGTCAAATTTTTGACGCGTTTTTGACGTCTTTTCGGACTCTGTCGGAAATGCACATTTTTGCACTATTTCTTTAAATAACTCAATATGTGTATGGTTTTACACATTCATTTACTACAAATTCATCACATTTAAGTTACTTAATGCTTTGATATGTATTTCATACTGAAATTTTAATTTTTTGATTTTTTATGAATTATTTTCTTATGTGAAAAGGAAAGGGGGGGGGGGTGATTTTTCATACATATTCAACTTCTTCTCCAGAACTGCTGAACAGATTTTTATGAGTATTTTTTCAATCATGAATAGATATGTTTACTGTGAACATGGACCCAAGGCTTGTGGGTTCAAGTCCCGGCACGAGCACTCCTCAAATTTTTTTCTTCATTTTTTCCCATTTTGTCAGCTTATTATGCACTTTTAGATAATCTGAATACCTTAAATTCCATTTTTTACTTAAAAAAAATTTTCTTCCCTTTATTAGCTCACCTGAGCCATAGGCTCAAAGTGAGCTATTGTCATAGCGTGGCGTCCGTCGTCCGTCGTCGTCCGTCGGTCGTCGTCGTCGTCCGTCGTCCGTCGTAAACTTTTCAACATTTTCAACTTCTTCTACAGAACCACTGAAAGATTTTCATGAAACTTGGTAGGAATGAAGTACTCATGGTCCCCTACAAGTGTTGTTGTTTTTTTTTGTCCGGATCCATCAATAGGTGGCGCCACCAGAGGCAAAAGTAGGTCACAGGGGGTACCCTCCTTTGACAAACTTCTTCTTCAGAACGGAGGCACGTATCGACAAACCGAAAGCATCAGGATGAACTAGAGAGATGTCTTAAGAAGTGTTGTTATTTTGGTTCCACTCGGAAGTCAAATTTTTGACGCGTTTTTGACGTCTTTTCGGACTTCGTCAGAAATGCACATTTTTGCACTATTTCTTTAAATAACTCAATAAGTGTATGATTTTACACATTCATTTACTGCATATTTATCATATTTAAGTTACTAAATGCTTTGATAAGTATTTTTATTCTAAAATTTAGATTTTTTGATTTTTTATTAATTTTTTTCTTATGTGAAAAGGAAGGGGGGGGGGGTGATTTTTCATACATATTCAACTTCTTCTCCAGAACCACTGAAAAGATTTTCATGAAACTTGGTAGGAATGAAGTACTCATGGTCCCCTACAAGTGATGTTGTTTTTCGTCCAGATCCATCAACAGGTGGCGCCACCAGAGGCAAAAGTAGGTCACAGGGGGGTACCCTCCTTTGACAAACTTCTTCTTCAGAACGAAAGCACGTATCGACAAACTGAAAGCATCAGAATGATCTAGAGAGATGTCTTAAGAAGTGTTGTTGTTTTTGGTTCCACTCGGAAGTCAAATTTTTGACGCGTTTTTGACGTCTTTTCGGACTCTGTCGGAAATGCACATTTTTGCACTATTCTTTAAATAACTCAATATGTGTATGGTTTTACACATTCATTTACTACAAATTCATCACATTTAAGTTACTTAATGCTTTGATATGTATTTCATACTGAAATTTTAATTTTTTGATTTTTTTATGAATTATTTTCTTATGTGAAAAGGAAAGGGGGGGGGGGGTGATTTTCATACATATTCAACTTCTTCTCCAGAACTGCTGAACAGATTTTTATGAGTATTTTTTCAATCATGAATAGATATGTTTACTGTGAACATGGACCCAAGGCTTGTGGGTTCAAGTCCCGGCACGAGCACTCCTCAAATTTTTTTCTTCATTTTTTCCCATTTTGTCAGCTTATTATGCACTTTTAGATAATCTGAATACCTAAATTCCATTTTTTACTTAAAAAAAATTTTCTTCCCTTTATTAGCTCACCTGAGCCATAGGCTCAAAGTGAGCTATTGTCATAGCGTGGCGTCCGTCGTCCGTCGTCGTCCGTCGTCGTCCGTCGTCCGTCGTCCGTCGTCCGTCGTAAACTTTTCAACATTTTCAACTTCTTCTACAGAACCACTGAAAAGATTTTCATGAAACTTGGTAGGAATGAAGTACTCATGGTCCCCTACAAGTGTTGTTGTTTTTTTTGTCCGGATCCATCAATAGGTGGCGCCACCAGAGGCAAAAGTAGGTCACAGGGGGTACCCTCCTTTGACAAACTTCTTCTTCAGAACGGAGGCACGTATCGACAAACCGAAAGCATCAGGATGAACTAGAGAGATGTCTTAAGAAGTGTTGTTATTTTTGGTTCCACTCGGAAGTCAAATTTTTGACGCGTTTTTGACGTCTTTTCGGACTTCGTCAGAAATGCACATTTTTGCACTATTTCTTTAAATAACTCAATAAGTGTATGATTTTACACATTCATTTACTGCATATTTATCATATTTAAGTTACTAAATGCTTTGATAAGTATTTTATTCTAAAATTTAGATTTTTTGATTTTTTATTAATTTTTTTCTTATGTGAAAAGGAAGGGGGGGGGGGGTGATTTTCATACATATTCAACTTCTTCTCCAGAACCACTGAAAAGATTTTCATGAAACTTGGTAGGAATGAAGTACTCATGGTCCCCTACAAGTGATGTTGTTTTTCGTCCAGATCCATCAACAGGTGGCGCCACCAGAGGCAAAAGTAGGTCACAGGGGTACCCTCCTTTGACAAACTTCTTCTTCAGAACGAAAGCACGTATCGACAAACTGAAAGCATCAGAATGATCTAGAGAGATGTCTTAAGAAGTGTTGTTGTTTTTGGTTCACTCGGAAGTCAAATTTTTGACGCGTTTTTGACGTCTTTTCGGACTCTGTCGGAAATGCACATTTTGCACTATTTCTTTAAATAACTCAATATGTGTATGGTTTTACACATTCATTTACTACAAATTCATCACATTTAAGTTACTTAATGCTTTGATATGTATTTCATACTGAAATTTTAATTTTTGATTTTTTATGAATTATTTTCTTATGTGAAAAGGAAAGGGGGGGGGGGGGTGATTTTCATACATATTCAACTTCTTCTCCAGAACTGCTGAACAGATTTTTTATGAGTATTTTTTCAATCATGAATAGATATGTTTACTGTGAACATGGACCCAAGGCTTGTGGGTTCAAGTCCCGGCACGAGCACTCCTCAAATTTTTTTCTTCATTTTTTCCCATTTTGTCAGCTTATTATGCACTTTTAGATAATCTGAATACCTTAAATTCCATTTTTTACTTAAAAAAAATTTTTCTTCCCTTTATTAGCTCACCTGAGCCATAGGCTCAAAGTGAGCTATTGTCATAGCGTGGCGTCCGTCGTCCGTCGTCGTCCGTCGTCCGTCGTCCGTCGTCCGTCGTCCGTCGTAAACTTTTCAACATTTTCAACTTCTTCTACAGAACCACTGAAAAGATTTTCATGAAACTTGGTAGGAATGAAGTACTCATGGGTCCCCTACAAGTGTTGTTGTTTTTTTTGTCCGGATCCATCAATAGGTGGCGCCACCAGAGGCAAAAGTAGGTCACAGGGGGTACCCTCCTTTGACAAACTTCTTCTTCAGAACGGAGGCACGTATCGACAAACCGAAAGCATCAGGATGAACTAGAGAGATGTCTTAAGAAGTGTTGTTATTTTTGGTTCCACTCGGAAGTCAAATTTTTGACGCGTTTTTGACGTCTTTTCGGACTTCGTCAGAAATGCACATTTTTGCACTATTTCTTTAAATAACTCAATAAGTGTATGATTTTACACATTCATTTACTGCATATTTATCATATTTAAGTTACTAAATGCTTTGATAAGTATTTTATTCTAAAATTTAGATTTTTTGATTTTTTATTAATTTTTTTCTTATGTGAAGAAGGGAAGGGGGGGGGGGGTGATTTTTCATACATATTCAACTTCTTCTCCAGAACCACTGAAAAGATTTTCATGAAACTTGGTAGGAATGAAGTACTCATGGTCCCCTACAAGTGATGTTGTTTTTCGTCCAGATCCATCAACAGGTGGCGCCACCAGAGGCAAAAGTAGGTCACAGGGGGTACCCTCCTTTGACAAACTTCTTCTTCAGAACGAAAGCACGTATCGACAAACTGAAAGCATCAGAATGATCTAGAGAGATGTCTTAAGAAGTGTTGGTTGTTTTTGGTTCCACTCGGAAGTCAAAATTTTTGACGCGTTTTTGACGTCTTTTCGGACTCTGTCGGAAATGCACATTTTTGCACTATTTCTTTAAATAACTCAATATGTGTATGGTTTTACACATTCATTTACTACAAATTCATCACATTTAAGTTACTTAATGCTTTGATATGTATTTCATACTGAAATTTTAATTTTTTGATTTTTTATGAATTATTTTCTTATGTGAAAAGGAAAGGGGGGGGGGGGTGTGATTTTCATACATATTCAACTTCTTCTCCAGAACTGCTGAACAGATTTTTATGAGTATTTTTCAATCATGAATAGATATGTTTACTGTGAACATGGACCCAAGGCTTGTGGGTTCAAGTCCCGGCACGAGCACTCCTCAAATTTTTTTCTTCATTTTTTCCCATTTTGTCAGCTTATTATGCACTTTTAGATAATCTGAATACCTTAAATTCCATTTTTTACTTAAAAAAAATTTCTTCCCTTTATTAGCTCACCTGAGCCATAGGCTCAAAGTGAGCTATTGTCATAGCGTGGCGTCCGTCGTCCGTCGTCGTCCGTCGTCGTCCGTCGTCCGTCGTCCGTCGTAAACTTTTCAACATTTTCAACTTCTTCTACAGAACCACTGAAAAGATTTTCATGAAACTTGGTAGGAATGAAGTACTCATGGTCCCCTACAAGTGTTGTTGTTTTTTTTGTCCGGATCCATCAATAGGTGGCGCCCACCAGAGGCAAAAGTAGGTCACAGGGGGTACCCTCCCTTTGACAAACTTCTTCTTCAGAACGGAGGCACGTATCGACAAACCGAAAGCATCAGGATGAACTAGAGAGATGTCTTAAGAAGTGTTGTTATTTTTGGTTCCACTCGGAAGTCAAATTTTTGACGCGTTTTTGACGTCTTTTCGGACTTCGTCAGAAATGCACATTTTTGCACTATTTCTTTAAATAACTCAATAAGTGTATGATTTTACACATTCATTTACTGCATATTTATCATATTTAAGTTACTAAATGCTTTGATAAGTATTTTATTCTAAAATTTAGATTTTTTGATTTTTTATTAATTTTTTTCTTATGTGAAAAGGAAGGGGGGGGGGGGGTGATTTTCATACATATTCAACTTCTTCTCCAGAACCACTGAAAAGATTTTCATGAAACTTGGTAGGAATGAAGTACTCATGGTCCCCTACAAGTGATGTTGTTTTTCGTCCAGATCCATCAACAGGTGGCGCCACCAGAGGCAAAAGTAGGTCACAGGGGGTACCCTCCTTTGACAAACTTCTTCTTCAGAACGAAAGCACGTATCGACAAACTGAAAGCATCAGAATGATCTAGAGAGATGTCTTAAGAAGTGTTGTTGTTTTTGGTTCCACTCGGAAGTCAAATTTTTGACGCGTTTTTGACGTCTTTTCGGGACTCTGTCGGAAATGCACATTTTTGCACTATTTCTTTAAATAACTCAATATGTGTATGGTTTTACACATTCATTTACTACAAATTCATCACATTTAAGTTACTTAATGCTTTGATATGTATTTCATACTGAAATTTTAATTTTTTGATTTTTTATGAATTATTTTCTTATGTGAAAAGGAAAGGGGGGGGGGGGGGTGATTTTCATACATATTCAACTTCTTCTCCAGAACTGCTGAACAGATTTTTATGAGTATTTTTTCAATCATGAAATAGATATGTTTACTGTGAACATGGACCCAAGGCTTGTGGGTTCAAGTCCCCGGCACGAGCACTCCTCAAATTTTTTTCTTCATTTTTTCCCATTTTGTCAGCTTATTATGCACTTTTAGATAATCTGAATACCTTAAATTCCATTTTTTACTTAAAAAAAATTTTCTTCCCTTTATTAGCTCACCTGAGCCATAGGCTCAAAGTGAGCTATTGTCATAGCGTGGCGTCCGTCGTCCGTCGTCGTCCGTCGTCGTCCGTCGTCCGTCGTCCGTCGTCCGTCGTAAACTTTTCAACATTTTCAACTTCTTCTACAGAACCACTGAAAAGATTTTCATGAAACTTGGTAGGAATGAAGTACTCATGGTCCCCTACAAGTGTTGTTGTTTTTTTTTGTCCGGATCCATCAATAGGTGGCGCCACCAGAGGCAAAAGTAGGTCACAGGGGGGTACCCTCCTTTGACAAACTTCTTCTTCAGAACGGAGGCACGTATCGACAAACCGAAAGCATCAGGATGAACTAGAGAGATGTCTTAAGAAGTGTTGTTATTTTTGGTTCCACTCGGAAGTCAAATTTTTGACGCGTTTTTGACGTCTTTTCGGACTTCGTCAGAAATGCACATTTTTTGCACTATTTCTTTAAATAACTCAATAAGTGTATGAATTTTACACATTCATTTACTGCATATTTATCATATTAAGTTACTAAATGCTTTGATAAGTATTTTATTCTAAAATTTAGATTTTTTGATTTTTTATTAATTTTTTTCTTATGTGAAAAGGAAGGGGGGGGGGGGTGATTTTCATACATATTCAACTTCTTCTCCAGAACCACTGAAAAGATTTTCATGAAACTTGGTAGGAATGAAGTACTCATGGTCCCCTACAAGTGATGTTGTTTTTCGTCCAGATCCATCAACAGGTGGCGCCACCAGAGGCAAAAGTAGGTCACAGGGGGTACCCTCCTTTGACAAACTTCTTCTTCAGAACGAAAGCACGTATCGACAAACTGAAAGCATCAGAATGATCTAGAGAGATGTCTTAAGAAGTGTTGTTGTTTTTTGGTTCCACTCGGAAGTCAAATTTTTGACGCGTTTTTGACGTCTTTTCGGACTCTGTCGGAAATGCACATTTTTGCACTATTTCTTTAAATAACTCAATATGTGTATGGTTTTACACATTCATTTACTACAAATTCATCACATTTAAGTTACTTAATGCTTTGATATGTATTTCATACTGAAATTTTAATTTTTTGATTTTTTATGAATTATTTTCTTATGTGAAAAGGAAAGGGGGGGGGGGTGATTTTCATACATATTCAACTTCTTCTCCAGAACTGCTGAACAGATTTTTATGAGTATTTTTTCAATCATGAATAGATATGTTTACTGTGAACATGGACCCAAGGCTTGTGGGTTCAAGTCCCGGCACGAGCACTCCTCAAATTTTTTTCTTCATTTTTCTCCCATTTTGTCAGCTTATTATGCACTTTTAGATAATCTGAATACCTTAAATTCATTTTTTTACTTAAAAAAAATTTTCTTCCCTTTATTAGCTCACCTGAGCCATAGGCTCAAAGTGAGCTATTGTCATAGCGTGGCGTCCGTCGTCCGTCGTCGTCCGTCGTCGTCGGTCGTCCGTCGTCCGTCGTCCGTCGTAAACTTTTCAACATTTTCAACTTCTTCTACAGAACCACTGAAAAGATTTGCATGAAACTTGGTAGGAATGAAGTACTCATGGTCCCCTACAAGTGTTGTTGTTTTTTTTGTCCGGATCCATCAATAGGTGGCGCCACCAGAGGCAAAAGTAGGTCACAGGGGGTACCCTCCTTTGACAAAACTTCTTCTTCAGAACGGAGGCACGTATCGACAAACCGAAAGCATCAGGATGAACTAGAGAGATGTCTTAAGAAGTGTTGTTATTTTGGTTCCACTCGGAAGTCAAATTTTTGACGCGTTTTTGACGTCTTTTCGGACTTCGTCAGAAATGCACATTTTTGCACTATTTCTTTAAATAACTCAATAAGTGTATGATTTTACACATTCATTTACTGCATATTTATCATATTTAAGTTACTAAATGCTTTGATAAGTATTTTATTCTAAAATTTAGATTTTTTGATTTTTTATTAATTTTTTTCTTATGTGAAAAGGAAGGGGGGGGGGGGGTGATTTTCCATACATATTCAACTTCTTCTCCAGAACCACTGAAAAGATTTTCATGAAACTTGGTAGGAATGAAGTACTCATGGTCCCCTACAAGTGATGTTGTTTTTTCGTCCAGATCCATCAACAGGTGGCGCCACCAGAGGCAAAAGTAGGTCACAGGGGGTACCCTCCCTTTGACAAAACTTCTTCTTCAGAACGAAAGCACGTATCGACAAACTGAAAGCATCAGAATGATCTAGAGAGATGTCTTAAGAAGTGTTGTTGTTTTTGGTTCCACTCGGAAGTCAAATTTTTGACGCGTTTTTGACGTCTTTTTCGGACTCCTGTCGGAAATGCACATTTTTTGCACTATTTCTTATAAATAACTCAATATGTGTATGGTTTTACACATTCAT